>CM042151.1:49202778-49226530 GCA_023376005.1 Doryteuthis pealeii
AGGCATCAAATTTTATCATCTGATCCATCCGATCCAGTAGTAAAGATTATTCTTACAGTCAATGTAATTGAGAAAAATAGAATAAAACATTTTCTATGGAAGTTAACTTACATATATTTTCTTTTATTAAATTCATTTTACAGCATTATTTTTTAAATTTCTCATGTGCCTATTATAAATTCTATGTTGTGGCAACTTGAGGAGCCCCCTAACCAGAAGTGCCCTGGGCACCCTCAATCAGGCTCTGTATGTATATCTAAATGTATAGATGGATGTCACTTTCTTTATTCCTTAGTGTGTGAGTGCATGCTGAAATATATTCTAATCTGAGTGCATACATTATATATATTATATATATATATATATATATATATATATATATATATATATGTATGTAGGTACATCAATAAATCTATTGTCCAATTATGAAAAAAGCAATTTTTTTGCAAAAACTAATTTTTCAACATAACCCCCTTCCTTAACAATACACTTAATCCAGTGGTGAATACCTATATATTACAAAGGTTCTCATTATGTTAGCATATATGTATATATATATATGAAATGCTGTTATGGCTTAATAACAGATTTTTTCAAATCGATTATATTTAGATATATGAGTAAGCATATGCACCCTCTGAAAGGTGCAAGTATTTAAGATTTAATGTAATAAAATATTATATCAAATTAGGAAGGCTAATGAAACTAGATAAGATTGCAGATAAAAAGATTTGAAACAGAGGGGGGGGTATAATTGGAAAATAGAACTGAAACTTACTCTTCCATCACTCCTGTCTTTCATTGCTAAATTTTAAGTTAAAATAGGAAGTAAAAAATAAAATTACAGTTATTTTTTCTTGTTAATGGATTTCTTTTAAGATGTAACCCCAATATTTTGGTTCATATTCATTAAGATTAAACCAAACAATAATACTAAGCACATATTTATTAAAATAGAATTTTTAATATCAGTATGCAAATTGGCCTTTCTGTTCACACTGTAAACTGCTATTTTGTTGTATGTATAGATACAATTGAATGTTATTAGTACTAGCAAATATATGCACCCTCCGGGTGCAAGTATTTAAGTTTTAATGTAATAAAATATTGTATTAAATTAGAAAGGCTAATGAAACTAAATAAGAATACAAATAAAAAGATTTGAAACAGAGGGAGTATAATAAAAAATGGAACAACTGAAACTTACTCTTCCATCACTCTCGTCTTTCATTGTTATTTTTTCTAATTTAAGTATTTAGTTATAAGAGGAAGTAAAGAATAAAATGACAGTTATTTTATTTTGTTAATGGATTTCATTTAAGATTCATTGAAGAGATTTTTGCTTATATTCATTAAAATAAAACCAAACAGTTAGAAATCAATAATACTAAGCACATATTTATTAAATTTGATTTTTTGATATTAATATGCAAAATAGCCTTCCCATTCACACTGTAAACCGCTATTTTGTTGTATATATAAATATAATTGCATGTTGTCTGTATGTAGACATAGTTAACAGTATTAATAATGTAAGACAATTTTATTAATAATTGAGGTTTAGATAAAAATAAAATCATGGAGAATGTGATGTCAATAACTAAGAGAATTGTGACTTGAGTAGGAATATAGTTTCGGTTACAGACAGAGAAACACACAATCTCCATTATAATAAGATGTAGATAAGGTCAGCAGTATTGATAATTTAAGACAATTTTATTAATAATTGAGGTTTAATAAAAAATAAAATCATGGAGAACGTGATGTAAATAACAAAGGGAATTGTGACTTTAGTAGTGATATAGTTTCGGTTACAGACAAACACAGAATCTCCAATATAATAAGGTATATATGTATTAATATAGATAATATGGTACTATATCAGTGCACATTATTGTGGATTGAGCATTTATATCTAAATTAGGGTAGCATGGACATGGAATCAATGGTGCTTGGTTACAGACAGTTTCTCACCTATGCAATTATTCAAACCAAGTCGTGCACAGGAGAAAAACTGTCAGTAACCAAATGCCTTTGATTCCATATCCACACAACCATTAACGTTATATATATTATGGAGGCGTGTGGTGTAATGGTTTGAAGTCATAGGAAATGGACCTTAGTTCAACTCCAGGATGAAGCTGTTTGCATTTCACATAGCACTAATACCCTTGGGAAAGGTATGAATCCAACTACCCTGCAGCTATGGGCAATTAGTAGGGCAGACTTGGCTTTTTAACCAACCAGTCTAGGAAAATGAAAATTCCGAATTCAAACCTGTTAAACTCTGCTTAAGTAATTGAACTTGTGTCACATTCTGCTTGTGCAGAGGGTTTGGTGTGTGTGTGTGTATATATATATATATATATATGAGAATGCATGTATTTGTGTAATTTAATATATTATATTCATGAGTCAGTTTTTAAACTGCTTAAAAATTCCAGTATAGTAGCTCTATCTTATACTGATAAAAAAAGGAAGGTATATATGAGCAATCATAACCTACCAAAAACATCAAGATCTTTTTTAGAGCAATTTAAAAATAAATTACAGAATGAAGCAAATTCCAGTTCAATATGCAAACGAGGGATAATTTCATGGAGTCAGTATTTCAGCTGAACATTTCTTAATTATGAAATTCTAATTAGAATTCTCCAATTCTTTTCTAAATAGAAGCATCAACATCATCATGGATAGGTATTACAACAGGAACCCAACAGGTTCACTAGTATAATCCTATTGATCAAATTCTATAGATTGAAATATGTAGAAATGGATTTATTGATTCACATATATGAGAGAGAGAGAGAGAGAGAGAATGCACATAATTATTTCTATATTCACAAATCTAGAGGCATGTGGTGTAATGGTTATCATCGTATAAAACTGACTCAATAACTCAAGTTTAAATCCTAGACAAGGCTGTTTGCATTTACATAGTGCTAATACCTTTGGGAAAGGATTCCAACTATTCTCACTCCTGCTATCAATAAATAGTAAGGCAGAGTGGGCTCTTTAGCCTTGGTCAGGCAACCAGCCTACGAGAAGAAAAACTGAATTCAAACCTGTTAAACTGACATGTGTCACCTCCTGGTTGTATGGAGGGATTGGTGTATATATGTGTGATTGAAAATAGAGGAAAAAGTGGATATATATATATATTTTTCCTCTATTTTCTACTACATCTTGTTGGATTTACTCAATCCTTCATCGCTTTATATATATATATATATATATATATAATATATATATATATATATATATATATATTTAAAAAATCTGTAAATATTCATGCGGTATGTTCAAAAAGTATTGAAACTTATGCTGTAATTACTAAGACAAAAATAAACTATGAATGAAATGTTAATTTTCTTCAAAATAGTCACTTTAGCATTCAACACACTTATTCCAGCAAATTTTCTATTGGTTGAAGCACCTCTGAAACTTAATTTATGAAGCTGTCAAATATTTCTTTTTGCATTGGGATGAATTTTCAGTTTAGGAAACATGAAAAAAATTATACAGATCTATGCCTGGTGAGCATGCAGAATACAGTGTTTCACAAAAAAAAACTGCTGTTTAAAAAATAGCAAGAATGACTTTATATATATATTTTTCAAATTGCCATTGATTTTATTTCTTTGAATTTTTGAGACGAGGCTTGATAATTAGTATTATTTGGATTAATTGTACTATTGTTCTCATCTTAATTGTTATCTGTACAATGTTTCAGCTGATGTGCCCTCTGGCCTTCTTCAGGTCCTTCTTTTTGAAGTTGGGAACCTTCTTATCATAATTGGGAGCCATGATGGTACATTGAAACCAACCCTTTATTCAATCCACGAGGGTATCCTGTTCTCATTCCACTAACCATAGCTGGGTACATATATTATGTTAAGCTGTTTTAATTATTATTCTATGTTACTGTCACCCTTGACCAGGATTGAACCTGCAGCCTAGAGATAACTGTCACTTAAAACTGTCTTAATCCAAAGCCTTTATCCATAATGCTATGTATCCAATTTGACAGTTCAGTGTGAATTTTGGGAACTTATAAACCTAATGCCTTTTTTTACCTAGAATATCTTCCTTTTTACTTATGTATGATTTTTTGCCTTTCTTTTTCATATTTCATTTTTGCCACTGATTTGTCTAGATGAAGTCATCACTTTTTTTCTTCATCTGTGCATATATCTTCATTTAAGTATTAAAATAAAAATATCCAAGTCTCAATAGCTTTTGATCATACGTTGTATGCGTTGTATCTCACGGTGGAAAGATACACAGAGGAATGGTGTGCTTAATGCATTTATTAAGCACCAGCATCTGGTCCAATAGGATACATACAAATGTTACGTACTGGGGTTTTCACTGTACCCAAAGCGATATATGTTAGTAGTCAGCTACGACCGACTACTGGACTTCAATAACAATGGATAAGTAGGTACAAAAGAGGACCCTTCTTTATTTTCTTTGGTGTGTGGATGGTGAAGGCACAGAGCTTACAATGAGTGCATGAGGGGTGGTTGCTGACGGGAGACGTGAAGTGTCCTTCCCGCTGCCGGCTGGCGTCTGACTCTATCGGGTCGACCCTCTGGCTTTTGTATTGACGACATGCCTACACATCTTTATCTTTTTGATCTGATAATGAACCTTTGTTATATATTTCTTTATCTTCACCCTGCTTCCTTGACCGGAAACCATCTCTTCCGCTTTCTCTCTCTTTTTAAATATATATTTTTATCTCTCTCTTTGTCCCTCAGCCGGAAGTTCCATCTTCCGGGCAAAGACAATACAACACAAACACAGAACAAATAAGTACAAACAATCAACAAAACAAACTTACACTAAATAGAGGAGGGTCAATTCGATATAGCTAACACAGCAAAGTCAGTCTGAATAATATTCAGCTAGTTAATCTACTTTAATTGTAGGCTATTTTATGGCTATGAGCCAGTCCATCTGGAAGAGTGATGAAGGGGTGTTAGCTACTCTACAACAGAGTGTGCGCAAGTATGTGCATAGTCAACAGAGCAGGGACTTTTTCTTTTAAAAAATCTTTTTCTTAACATTTGTGTATCACTGAGTGAATAGATGGATAGAAACAGTGACTGAAATACAGACTGGGCCAAAAGTCTTGTCACCATTACATATCTTTTTTAACTTTCATTATTTTTGTTTTAGTAATATCATAGAATTTATCCCCTGATATTGTAGAAGCAATACAATACTTACTGTATCCCAGTTACTTAACTTCACAGTTTACTCAGACTGTCAGCACTTCACCAGGCAAATGACTTTTTAACACTGACTAAATTTGTGTGTGTCTTAAGTAGTGTCGACTATAATCCCATGCCTGCTTCTGATTGGCTGAAACAGTCTTATTTAAATTAAACCAACCTACAATCTGTTATAAGAAGGTCTTAGGTTCAATTCCTGACAAGTCACAAGTTAACATTTCTCTCCCCCTTTTTCTTTTTCTCTCTCATAGTCTGCCATTCACCTTATAATTTTTTGGTGGAACTCACCTATTTTTGTAAGAATATCAGCCACTTGGTGTTCTTGGGAAATCCATGTGATTTCCTCTATTTGATTTTTAGCCAATGTTTCTTTGAGGATGGCCGTCTCAACCTTTTATCAAGAATGAGATTGGTTGAATGAGTGGCACTATGTACTACTTTATGTACAAATTCTGTTATACTAAGTGCACTGTTAAATCGAGCAACAACAACTAGCTCAATTCAACAAATATATGTTATGTATTTATTTTACCTCTATAAAATCTTTAAAGATTAAATTATTTTCTAAAATTTTGGGTTGTATTCTATAATTAATTTACATCTAAAAAAAATTGTACAAGTGACAAGACATTCGGACCATCTTGTATGTAGCTAGATGTGAAGAGACTTGAATACATAAATATCAAGATGGTTATTTTTAAAAAAAATTTTTTTTACTGCAGTTGGGTTTATTATATGCTGAAGTCAATTCTACAATTATGGTCTTTAAATATATACAGCACAAAATGTATCTTCATTTTAAACAGTAAAACTCTTCATATTCAGTTGCAATATCAATGTTTGAAGAGCCAATATAAAACACAAAGTTTCATAAGAGCCAATGTAAAACACAAAGTTTCATAAGAGCCAATGTAATAAATAAAGTTTCATAAGAGCCAATGTAATAAATAAAGTTTCATAAGAGCCAATGTGATAAATAAAGTTTCATAAGAGCCAATGTAAAACACAAAGTTTCATGAGAGCCAATGTAATACATAAAGTTTCATAAGAGCCAATGTAAAGCACAGTTTCATAAGAGCCAATGTAAAACACAAAGTTTCATGAGAGCCAATGTAAAACAAAAGTTTCATGAGAGCCAATATAAAACGCAAAGTTTCATGAGAGCCAATGTAATACATAAAGTTTCATAAGAGCCAATGTAATAAATAAAGTTTCATAAGAGCCAATGTAATAAATAAAGTTTCATAAGAGCCAATGAAAAGCACAAAGTTTCATAAGAGCCAATGTAATAAATAAAGTTTCATAAGAGCCAACGTAAAGTTTCATAAGCCAACGTAATAAATAAAGTTTCATAAGAGCCAACGTAAAACACAAAAGTTTCATAAGAGCCAACGTAAAACACAAAGTTTCATAAGAGCCAACGTAATAAATAAAGTTTCATAAGAGCCAACGTAAAACACAAAGTTTCATAAGAGCCAACGTAAAACACAAAGTTTCATAAGAGCTAACGTAATAAATAAAGTTTCATAAGAGCCAACATAAAACACAAAGTTTCATAAGAGCCAACGTAATAAATAAAGTTTCTTAAACGCAAATGTAATACACAAAGTTTCATAAGAGCCAATGTAAAACACAAAGTTTCATAAGAGCCAATGTAAAATGCAAAGTTCATTTTAAACTTAATCTCAAACAGATCTATTTGACCCATAAATGGGACCTTAGAATTTACTACTACTCCAGGTCAGAAAGGAACTGGGAGCAATTTTTTTAATAGTTTCATTCAATCATTTATTGTCTAATATAAATTATGAAAATGTTCATTCCTTCGATGATTTCTTAGATTAATAAATGATTCTTTCTTCTCAACTTGAATACAAATGTGCATAACACCTCTTACATCTTCAGTTTAGTACGTCTCCAATGTCTACTCTTGGCAGTGTACCTTGTGGCATTGCCTGTCTTCATCCTGACGCACCAAGGAACAGGTTTGTTTTATTTCATTTTCTTAGCTATAATGGCAACAAATTTGATTTTGTCTGATTTCTTTGTTTAATGGCATATCAACCTCCGTGGGTTATTTAATGCCAAAACCATCCTTGAAGAATAATGCTGGTAGTACTATTTAGCACATAGTTGGGGGGATGATGTTTGTTTGGTTGGATTGTATGGCATGTTAACCCCTTGGGTTATTTTATGCTGAAGACATTTTTTTATTCATTCTTGTTGAGTATTCATTTTTCACAATTTTTAAAACTCATTTTTTGGTCTATTTAACCTATAGATAGGACCCTAACAGGTACTACCACTCCAGGTCAGAGTGGATCTAGGAGAAATGGTGATGAAGGGGCACTCCACTGTCCCCAAGGCTCCAGAATCGTAACTTCACCACTAAATGTAGTTTAACATCATACCCAGGACACTAAGACCCTCAACCACCATCTTCTAACATGTATATGATAAAATGTGGGGGTTGGACATAAGGGCAATAGGGCAAAGACAATCATATAGGTGCTAGGGCTTGATGTGACCAGCTGATTGATCAGAGGAGGCTTCTCTGACTGCTTGTCTAACCTAAGTAAGGGCCAACTGGTGGCCAATTGGAAGGGATTTTATCTCTCTGCAGCTCCATCCGACTGGGCAACTGGAGGGATGAGGGAATTCATACCTTTTCCGATGGTATTAGCCTGAAAATGAACATAATTACATGACTGGAGTTCAAACTCATATACAATGATTTTACAGTTCAGCATGTTAACTAGTATGTCATGGGGACTACCATCAGCAGCAAAGGGGTGATTTCACACTCACCAGATTTCCAGAACTGGAGCTACATCACAAGATGCAGATTAGTGTGATACTCAGGACACAGATATGAAGAGACTAATATATATATATTTACCAACCCCTCCTCACGAGCAGGATGTGACACAAGGTCAATTTCTTAAGCGGAGTGTAACAGGTTTGAATTAAGAGTTTTCCTTCTCCTAGACTGGTTACATAGCCATGGTTAAAGAGCCCAGTCTGCCCTGCTATTTACCCATAGCTGGAGGAAAATTTAGATTCATGCCTTTCCCAAGGGTATTAGCGCCATGTGAAATGCAAACAGCTTCGTCCAGGAATTGAACTCAGCTCAACGAGTCTATTTCCTATGACTCTAACCATTAGACCATGTGCCTCCAATATATATATATATATGTGGGCAATCCTGAAAATAGAAAACAGGGTATTCCTTATAGTATTTGAATACTCAGTCGATAGAGTATCAGCCTCGGAACCACAATGTCTAGGTTTGATACTGGCCCTCACTAACTAAAAACACGAGTAACACAGCTTAAATCTGTGCGGTAAAGTGGAAGCTGATGGTAAGTGTGGCGCTCCACCTTAGATACAAAACAATCTTCCTAGTCTAGCACTAGTGAAAAGGGGATAGACTCCCTCACTGCCCAGCTGTTACCTACAATAGGCTACTCTGCCGACTTTACTTATTTACTACTAAATATAATTAAATGTAAAAGTGTTTTATAATTTACTTGAAGCATTGTGTTTTTATTGGTTCGGTGGTTGGTTTTGAAGGCTCTCACAATGCAAGCATAAAGAAAAATAAGGTAACTATGGTATTATTTGTTAACCTTTAATTTTTTATTTCTCTGAATGTTTGAGATGAGGCTTGATGATTAGTATTATCTGCGTTATTTGGACTATTGTCCTCATCTTTATTGTTATCTGTACAACGTTTTGGCTAATATGCCCTCTGGCATTCTTCAGGTATTTCTTGTCGGGCTCGGGTACCTTCTTTTTTCGAAGTCGGGAACTTTTTTGTCATAGTCAAGAACCTTCTTGTCGTAATCGGGAGCCTTTCATGGAACTTTGAACCTAACCCTTTATTCAGTCCACAGGGGTATCCTGTTCTCATTCCGGTATATCGGCGAAATGTTGTACAGATAACAATAAAGATGAGGACAATAGTCCGAATAATGCAGATAATACTTTAATTTTTTATTCTTAATATTTCGAGATAAAAATCACTTCTACAGAAGATCTCCGAAACTGAAGCTATTGCTAGTGACTGTCCATTTGTTTTTGTGTCTCATGTCTTCTAAATTCTGTGTGTATGTGTGTGAGGGGTGTATGTGTGTGTGAGGGTGTTTGTTTATGTGTGTGTTTATGTGTGTGTGTTCAACATAATTAAATGTATTTTAATATGTGAAAGAGCATAAAATGTTTTGTGTGCATGTGAGATAGAGAAATTGTGTAGTACTCATACACACATGTACACACGTGCATTAGATTTTACAAGTAATTTTTTTTTTAACCAATTTAAAAACATATTCTTATACATATCTTTCGAACTGTATCTTCCTCTGTTTACGGAGTAAGTGCAAGTACTTTTTAAAATCTTTTCCTTAAAGCTCTCAGACTGTCTCCACATGCACACTTGCGCGTCTGTGCATATCACCGATTGAATAGATAGATAGATAAATAGACTGATAGTTTTATAGATTAGTACCGGAAATCACTTAAGAGAAAGTAAAAAGAATTTATTATCAGAAAAGTAATGTGCAGAGCAGTGGAGTGGGGAGGGGATGCAGGCAGGCAAAGCATCGAAGGATGGGTGTGTCCTCTCCCCCCCAGCTACACACGACTGCTTACAAAAAACGTCAACTAGTCCCCTGTTAGGGCAGGTGCTGCACACAACACACTTAACAGGACTGTAAGCATCATTCTTTCAATTTTCACAATCACAAAGCTTCAAAGACCTCCCCCTCCCTACACCCCTCTTGCTGGACCCCCACCCTTCACAGCGTCCCATCTCTATTCACCTACTTACTACTATTATTATTATTATTATTACTGTTGTTGTTGTTGTAGCAACATAGAGAATGCTGTAGTTATAGCTGTGGTGTTTTAGATCAGGGATACATTTCTCAAACAGATTCCACTGGAGTTAAACAATCACACAGGTGAGTTTTGATGCTTGCTTTTATATCCTTCTTTTTTTTTTTTTTTGTTTACGCATCTCCTCTTGCAGGTGAAAAACTTACTGACAAAATATACATAAGTTTTAAGACACTTGCGCTGCACCCCTGGATTATTTCTTCCCCTCTTTATTAACTGTGTCCATCCTCCCCCCCCCCTCAGTCTGACCAGCAGATGGGATTTATTTTAGATGCAATTATTACAGCAAACATTTTGGCTTGAATTTTAATTGGCAGATTACTCTTCAGGGTAAAAGAAAAAGTGAGGATGAGTGAATCATTTTTTTTAGGATTATATAGGTATACAGATTAGGAATATAATACATATATAATATACATGGACAGTGCATATATATATATATATATATATATATATATATATACATAAATAAATACTGTTCCATTCATTAATTTGTTTTTTCAGAATACAAGGTGTGTCAAAAAAGAATCAAGTTTAAAGCTGTATTTACCAAGACAGAAATGAAGAATAAATGGAATGTTATTTTTTTTCAGAATACAAGGTGTGTCAAAAAGTACAAAAATCTCGATACTTTTTTGACATACCTTGTATATATATATATTTATATATATATATAAACAATTTAAATATATCATACAAGGAGAACTCATGTATATCATATAAGGTATACTTCACAAATTATATATAATACACATGTGCAATTTCTATATAAATGTATACATGTGCAATTTCTATATGAATGTATACATGTGCAATTTATATATGTATTTAGGCATTGTACAATCTATTTATAGTATTTCAAGTACAATTTCTATGTACAATTCATAATATATATATATATATATATATATTATTTTTTACTTCGAAACTCTACCAGTATGGAAAAAAACACAGATAATTCAGTTTTTCAAAAGAAGAAAAATTTTAAAACTAACATCTGGGGGAAAAAAATAGAAAAAAAGTCCAGCATATCCGTACTTTCTGAAAATAATCATCAGTACCATATGTAGTGGTCAAAAGATAAAACACCGGAGTTATATATATATGCAATTTCTATATACCTGTAATATATATGCAATTTCTATATAAATGAGCAAATTATTCATAATATTCACTTATTTTATATATATATATATATATATATATATATATATAAATAGATAGATATAAATAATGTATAATTTATTTGCAGATAACTAAATATACTATTTATATATATTATACAAGTACAATTAGTATATAATATACATGTGCATTTTATATAAAATATATGTATGTGCAGAATATATACCTGTATTTATTTATCATTTATAGATGGATGTAATGAATATATATTAATTTTAACATTTATATATAAATGTATAAATGTACAATTTCTATACAGATGTCTACATGTGTATTGAAGTGATCCGTTTAATGGTTGTCAGATAAGTTTATACAACTCTCAGACTAATTGTTAACTTTTAATTTTATTGTTGCATTATCTTATTCTTCACCTTTTGCTACTATAATAATGGTTTGGCAATCAGAATTTAATATGCAATCTTGCAATGAGCTGCAAAATATTGTTTACATTATCATTAGAAAATTTTGTGTTTGATGGATAAGATAAAAATACAAGGGAACAATGAGCCTGTATCCAAACAAGTAGAAATTTAATGAAAGTTGACAATTATAATTAGCAATCATGTGTTATGCACATACACACACACACATATGTATTTGTATGCATAACATTTATATAGAAATTGCACATGTGTATGTATTTTTGTTTAATGTTCCAATTTTTACATATAAAGTTTTTATTAAAAAAGTGTATATATATATATATATATATATATATATATATATATATAGTTGTAGAAAAGTTTTTCTCTCTACCACGGTTTCAGTGTTCAAGGTATACCTTTATCCCTGAGGAAGGTGTACCTTGAACACTGAAACCGTGGTAGAGATAACTTTTCTACAACTATAAATGCTGTATATTTTACAAGATATATTGAACCCTTTTGGATTAACTACTTATGCTACTGCAATGAAAACATGGTAGTAACTTTTTGATGAATATATATATATATATATATATATATATATATAGATAGATAGATAGATAGATATACACTTTTTGATTAACGTTTAAATTTTTATATATAAGTTCTTTTTTTTAATAGAAATAAGTTTATATAGTATAGGTTTACTTCTGTATTTATGTGTGTGTGTATGTATAGTTTTTTCATTAGTGTATGTACTTGTGCATGTGTATATGTATAATACATAATTATCTAAATTATAGTGGGATATATTATATGCATTTTATATTGAGTACATATGTATATATTTATATAAGATGAACAAAAGTAATAAGAATGATAGTAATATTTCTTTTGTATTGTTTTATTTTTTCATTGTTTGAAACTAGTTTCAATCTTGGGTCATCAGGAAAAAGTTTTGTGAAAGAAGTTTTTATAGATACATAAATATATATATTAGGGAAAATGTAAATAAATCCAACAGTATGTAAATATATAAAACATGAAAAAACAAACTGAAACAATTTAATGTTGGCTTATACTTCTAACTACAATAAAATCATGCTCTGAATACCTTGTATATTTTCATATTTAAAAAAATATATTTAAATTTATATATATATATATATATATATATATATATATATATTTAAATTTATATATATATATATAATATATATATATAAGGGGTGGCTTACCGGTGAATATGGGCACAATCGTTGGAGGTGCACAGGATCCAGGGGTTAAGTCCGCGATAAAACAAATACAAAGTGCTCAATACAAAGTAGAGCAAATTTATTAAAGAAATGGATACAATAGAAACCTACTCGAGTTTCATCGTTAGAATCTTCAGGGTTAAATCCACTGAATTAATCGAGTTACCGATTAATTGCAGCTGATCACACGTATGTTCATTGAATAAGATTTTAACCCTGATGATTCTAACGATGAAACTCGAGTAGGTTTCTATTGTATCCATTTCTTTAATATATATATATATATATATATATATATATATAAGATGGACAAAAATGATAAGACGAAGAGGAATATATCTTTTGTGTTGTTTATCATTTATCTTTTTATTATTCACAAATTGTTTCAACTTTTTTGAGAAAAAATTTTTTTAGAAAGTTTTTAAATAGTTTTTAAAAGTGTTGATATACTATAAAGAGAAACAATGGAATTCATTTTTCTAAAAGCCACGTATATAGATATATAAAAAGATCAAATGCATTGACAATAAAAGCACAATAATTTGAAATACAGTTATAACAACATAATGGCATTTTCAATAATGATAATATGTATATGTACTAGATATATGAGTGGAAATTCTGTGGAGTACATGTATAATGACTACATGAATTAAAACTATGAATAATATTCTGAAATAAAAATCAACAATTTGGTGAATTAACAAAAACAAAAATAAATCAAATAATTTCTAATAATAAATCTAATTGTCAGTGTGTCATATTTTTTTGAATTTACTCCTAGAAGCCGTTGCTCAACATTTCATATCCTTTTGGACTCAGACCATGAGCAAATTAAGAATATTTCTGGCTGAATCTGAACCCACAATCCTGAAATTTTAGATTCCCAAGTTTTAATTACTGCGATTGTTTTTGGTGATGTTTTTGTGACAATTTTGTTTTGTATGATAATTTTAATAACTTGGAAAGGAATTTGGGAATAACTAGCTAAATTGCCACACATTAGGGCAGCTTTTAATCTAATACAGTAATTAGAATAAATTGAATATATATATTTACCAACACCTCCACACGAGCAGGATGTGACATAAGGTCAATTTCTTAAGTGGAGTTTAACAGGTTTGAATTCAGAGTTTTCCGTCTCCTAGACTGGTTACCTAGGCATGGTTAAAGATCCCAGTCTTCCCTGCTATTTACCAATAACTGGAGGGAGAATTGGATTCATACCTTTCCCAAGGGTATTAGCGCCATGTGAAAAGCCAACAGCTTTGTCCTGGAATTGAACTCAGGTCGACGAGTCCATTTCCCACGACTCTAACCATTAGACCACACGCCATATTGAATATAAACTTGCAATAAAAATTTTTTTGTTAAAAATGGATAAAAAAATCATAAAGGAAGCAGCTAATTTTTCTAGGTAAATATATTTATATAAGAGGCCGGTCTAACTTTTTAGAATCACAAGGTTCTGGGTTTGATACTATTTCCTGCCAACTCAGCACATGAGTAGTACAGATTGGATAATCTGATCTGTGTGGTAAAGTGGGGAGATGATGTTAAGTGTTCAGTAAAAACAATTACTAGGTCTAGCACTAGTAGAAAAGGTATAGACTCCCTCACTGTCTGCCAACTTTACTTCACTTTATATTTATCTTATTTTTGAGAGAAATTTAGTTAACTTTTTGAATGGGTCATTGTAATTACTATAAGGCTAACATTGCTTGCTCACAAGAAAGGGAAGGTTAGTAACAACACTATCAATGCTGAGAGTAATTATAAAAGCTACCAACAAAACAATTGTTTATGAAAAAAAAAGAAAAAAACAGTAGGTCATTAAAAAAAAAAATAAAATAACAACTGAAAATGAATGATGAAACATTCTTTTTCAAATAACTTGTATATACAGTGCCATCTAAAATTCTTGTCAATCACTGTATATATAATTTTTTGAAATAAAATAATTACACAAGATGCCCTGAAATTCTAGAAAATCATTTAATTTTTTAGAGTTTAAAAAATTACATAATATGCCCTGAAATTCTAGAAAATCATTTAATTTTTTAATATTTTTTAGAGTTTAAAAAATTACATAATATGCCCTGAAATTCTAGAAAATCATTTAATTTTTAAACATTTTTTTAGAATTTAAAAAATTACATAACTTATAGATATTATATTATTAAAACAAAAAAATAATGAAATGTAAAATATGTAGGGATGACAAGACTTTTGGACCACTGTACATATATATCTTGCTTTGATTTCTGTACTCTTTTTATGTAGCATAGGGTCACACAGCCACACCATATAAGATTTTGTACTTGGGTTCCAGTTGCATTTAAAGATGGGGTTGCTAGCAGTATAATTACTGGTTTTTGAATTCAGAATTTTTCCTTCTCCTTGATTGATCTGTCTTCCTACATAGCTAGAGAGACCAGTCTGTCTTATTACTAACCTTTTATAGTGGCAGCAGAAGAGACTGGTTTATGCCTAAGGTCATCATCAACAGAAAAGCTTTTGGGTAAAAAAGATTTTTTTAGAAAGTATTTAAAATAGTTTTTAAAAGAGTTGAAGGCATTAGAGTAAAAGGAAATGAAAACAGCCAGATTTGAACTTGTAAAATCCATTTTTTAGTGTTAGCCATTATGCTACTTGTATCTCTCTATATATATATACATACACACGCACACACACATAAATACACCCCCATATATATATATATATATATATATCAATCAAAGCCTGAAGAAGATACCAGAAGATCTGAAACACGTGTTGCATATGTAAGATAAAAAGAATAAAAAAATTTTTTCTGAAACATAATACATTTTGCGGACCCTCTTTTTTTATAAAATATTGAGTTTCCTCCCGTTGGAACCAGAACAACATTTTTATATATATATATATATATATATATATATATATATACTGTGTTTTTTGTGTTGCTTGGTGTAGCTTAGTTTGTTTGGTTTATTGAATGCCATATCAACACCTTATGGGTTATTTAAAGCTGAAATTTGATTAGTTTTTAAATGTTTTATCATAACTATATTTATCATGTTTCATTTCAATCATTTTTCTAAAAATTGCACTTTTCTTTATTTGTACATAATAATCATGTTTGCATATGGTATTAAGTATTCCTATCTAATAGAAATAATTTGCAGACAATTATATGGTTTCTTATATTCCTCTCTGATAATAATAATTTTCTAACAGATCTATTTGACCCATGAATGGAACCCTAACAGGTACTATCACTCCAGGTCAGAGTTGACCTAGGAGTAATGACGATGAAGGGGTACTCCATAGTCCCCAGTTACAGAAATAGAATCTCACAACTGGATGCATTTTAATGTCATACCCAAGACAGTGAATAAGCAAACCTTTGTAAATATCTTTATTAACCATATTATTAGTCCTATAATTTTCTGCTGAATTATAAGAACTAACCATCAGTTTTTGTACTTGGTTTAGGTGTGGTATATGTAGGATTGCAGTGATGGGAGAGCCACTGTGAGCGGTTTAAAGTAGGCAAAGAGTTAGAAATTGACCTTGTGTCACATTTTACTGAGGAATTGGGTAAATACATACATTGCAAATTTGACCCCTAATTAAAGACTTGAATATTTAGATTTTCATAAACTAACATACTAAAAACATGCTTCAGGGTGATTAGAAATAACAGAAATTTTGGTGACCATAACTTAAGCTATCACTAAGTTATATAAGTAAAGTCGTCAGGGTGGCCTATTTTCGGTATTAGTCAGACAGCGAGGGAGTATATCCTCTTTTCACTAGTGATAGACCAAGGAGATTATTTTAGCATCTGAGGTGGGGCACCACATCTACCATCAGCTCCTCACTTTACCGCACAGATCCCTGTGCTACTCATATGCTGAGTTGGCGAGGGCCAGTATCGAATTAGGAACCTTGTGAACACTCTACTGACTGAACTAAGCCAGCCCTATCAGATAAAAAGTAATGAAAGTAGATTCTTAATTTTATTATTCAAAATACAAATGAAGATGTGTGTACAACTGAACTACTTCTCTAATAATAAATGCACGTCAGTGTTTCACATTTTTCAACCTTACTCCAAGAGGTCATAGTCCAACATATCATACCATTTTGGAATTGAGCCAACTCAGTGAGCAAATTAAAACTCCTGAAATTTTGGAATTCCAAGTTTTAATTACTGTGATTGTTTTTTTTTGTGATTTTTGTCATGATCTTTATGCGATTCATTTTTTTGCATGATAGATTTTATGAATAAATATGACGACATAATATCATAATCTAAAATAATAAAACATTAACACATTATCTAACATAATAAATATGACGACATACATAAGTACGATAATTTTTGATAACATGAAAATAAATATGGGAATAATCAAAATTAATTGTGAAATCCAGCAAAAGTCATTCAAGAAATAGAAATTAAGGACTTACATATGAGGGTGTCAAAAAGTAATGCCATTTTGTTTAGGACAGGTATAATTACCAACTCAGGAACATGTATCATACATGAAAATGAAGCTAGTTTCTGGGGTTCACACCACAGTCACCGTATCTCTCAATACCTTCAAATGAGAGCATGTATCCCTGCCCTGTAAAATTCTGTTGGCTATTCTTTGAGACACTTCTTCATTACAGATTTCACTTCCTCATCACTGGAATAATGTTTGCCTCTCAAAACCCTCTTTCATGGGGCCAAAGAGATGATAGTCTGAAATACTAAATCTAGTGAGCATGGAGGATGCGGTAAAGAATGAAGTGATTTTTTCCCTTGTCCTGATGCTTGTTCGTGGGCAAGCAAAATGAGGACATTGTCAATTGGTAAGTTGGGTCTTCCTCATTGGATTCTTGCTCTGAGCCTCTTTAGGGTCTCAATGTAGGCCTTAGTTTTATAAAAAAAAAATCTTCACATGAAATAAAGAAAATGGCATTACTTTTTGACTCACCTTCGTACATCAATTTATTTTAAAATTAAGTGTCATTGTTGGGCGAAGGCCAAATGAATAGCTCTCAACAGAAGCTAGCTTAATTGTCACCCAATAGGGAAGGTTTTAAGCTAGTATATAAACAAGGGTGAATTTGTTAGTTGAATTTATGGCATGTCAACCCTTATTGCATTATTTAATGCTGAAGTCATTTTTTGCAAGCAATCATATGGATTCAAGAAACTAATATCATATAGTTTCAAGAAACTAATTTAGATTCAAGTAACTATTCTTAATCCAAGTAATTTGCACATATATCATTTCAAGTATTCCTATCTAATACTAATGTAGAATACTGATAATTGTAATTCTGTGTTACTTTCACCCTTAGCCAGGATTGAACCTGCAGTCTGGAAATGACTGTTACAGATTGTTAACTATTGGACAGTAGAACAGTCAAACACCCCCTCAGCTTAATGGACTCTTCCTGGCAGCAGTGGCAGGAATTATTTAAGCTGTTATAGTGGGCTCATTAATGAACTAGTAACTTCATGTTAGGCTTGGCCAGTCAAACCAATTGTTGACTGTCTGACTGACTTCAATAACTAATAATTTATATATATGACCTATAGATGGGATCCAAATTAGTACAACTACCCTGTTTTTTAGTGGACCAAGGAGTAATGGCGATGAAGAGGTGACTCCAGAACTGGAATCTTATCACTGGATGCAGTGTACTGTCAGGTCCAGGACATTTATAAGTGTTAAGTATCTGGCCGCCATCCTTGGCCAGTTGAAAAGAACTCAAAGTAAATAAGTAAGTAGTCCCGAGCTATAGAATCCTTTGGTGAATAAGTCCCATGATAGAGAATCCTTTGGTAAGTGAATAAGTCCCATGAATGAGTGAATAAGTTTGGTAATGAGTAAGTGATAATCCGTGATAGAGAATCCTTTGGTAAGTGAATAAGTCCGTGATAGAGAATCCTTTGGTAAGTGAATAGTCCCGTGATAGAGAATCCTTTGGTAAGTCCTTCCTTTGGTAAGTGAATAAGTCCCGTGATAGAGAATCCTTGGTAAGTGAATAAGTCCCATGATCAAGAATCCTTTGGGTCCGACGTTCAAGAATATCCAAGTAGTAGTGATTAGTATACTTAAAAAGGCCAGTATAAATAATCATATCAGCAGCAGAGCATTGCCAGTGATTGGACAAATAGGTTGCCTTCCCAGGTCACATGCTTATCGGCGAGTCTATAAGTAGGAGTAGGCATCTGGCACACGCCTTATATACACAAAAATTAGGAAGCGCATGGTGTAATGGTTAAAGTCATGGAAATGGGCTTGTTCGCCCGAGTTCAAATCCTGGACGTGGCAATTATTTCACTTCACTAATACCTTGGGGAAGGTATGAATCCTACTCTCCTCCAACTATGGGTAAATAGTAGGGCAGACTGAGTTCTTTAACCATGTCTAGGTAACCAGTCTAGGAGAAGGAAAACTCTGATTAAACCCGTTGAACTCCGCTTAAGAAATTGACCTTGTGTCATATCCTGCTCATGCGGAGGAGTTGGTAAATATATATATACACAAAAATTCCAACAATAAGAATAAAGAGATGATGTCTCGATATCTACTGACATCTGGAGGAGTCAGTACCAATTCTAAATACATTTTGATCACAATAGTTATTCATCAGTAATTTTTTAGTTTCCTCTATCTAGACCAGCTACTAAACCAAGGTTAAAGAGCCCAGTTCCCCTACTATTTACCCATAGCTGGAGAGAGAATTTCGAATCATACTTTCCCATGGGTATTAGCCCTATGCAAAATACAAACAGCTTCATTCAGGATTTGAACTCGGGTTGCCAAGTCCACTTCCTGTGATGATAACCATTACACAACGAACACCTCATTGTACAACAGACTTAAAAAAAATGTTGATAAATCATTCTAAATTTCTTATAAATCAATTTGTGGCTATTTAAAGAGAGTCACATATTATATGACATATATATATTCAATATAAACATTCTCCTCTGATCAATTTAAATAAAGTTTCTTTCAATTCATTGATTTTTTGTTTTATTTTTTTTTTTTATATTGAAGTAATTAAATTAAAAAAAAAAAAAAGATCTCAAATATTACTTTGTGAAAGATTCAAGTGTAAACTCAAGAAATTAAGATCTAATAAGTTGTTTCTCGTCTGTTAGATTTCATTAACTTTTTTATTTCTTTCTCGCTATTTAGCATCTTTTTGGCACTGATGTTGAGAAAACAAACAAATAGACAAATGATTCCTCTCCTAAATAGACAAACATACGCATACATTCATACACAGTGAAATCCTATTACTGACTTTTAGGAATTGCCTGACGATTTGTTTGTTGAAAGCAGAAGAGTGTCAACATCAGCATCGCCTTACTTTAATTGGCATTGAATATAAATGAATGGAGACCCATTTCTTCTGCATACAATTTCCATATTGTGTCTTTTTAAATCTGTGCAACTTAATCCCTTTTCTTTCTTCTTTTTAAAACAAAATAAAAACGAAAAAAAATGGAAAAAAAAAAAAAAAAAAAAAAGAAAAAAAAAAGAAGCAATTATTTCAGATTAAAAAAATAAACAGTTTTATTTTTATTTGAATTGAACTTGTTTTCTTTCTTATACTGTTATAAAAACAGAGTAGATTTCTGTTTGCTTTTGTCTTTTTACTTATATCAGCTGTGGGACACAAATTTAGTAGTATACTACAGTGGTTTAGCTCAGTCGGTAGAGCGTTCAGCTAGAAACCACAAGGTTCCTAGTTTGATACCGGCCCTCGCCAACTCAGCATATGAGTAGCACAGGGTTCTGTGTGGTAAAGCTGATGGTAGGTGTGGCGCTCCACCTCAGATGCAAAAACAATCTCCTTGGTCTAGCACTAGTGAAAAGGGGATAGACTCCCTCGCTGATTGGCTGATACAGACTTTAGGCCACCCCGACGACTTTACTTACAGGGTGTCCACAAAGTCAGGGTGCACTTTTAAAAATGTATAACTTTATTTGTATTATAAATTCTTTAAAGTGCATACAGACTTTATGGACACATTGTAGATCAGTGGTTCTCAACATTTTTTTTGTCCAGACAAGCAAAGAAATATTTGTAGATAAATACGATAAGAAATTATATATTAATTAAATTATGATAAAGAAGATGACTTATCGGGGAATAAAATATCGAGTTAATTGCAATATCAACGGTCGATACAAATATTAACCAAATAAGTCACTGTTATAAGAATATAAAGTGCTCAATACATTTGTTGAGCGGATTTAGTATTAAGGTGTATATAGAAATAACCTACTCATCAAGTTTTACCATAAAGGATCTTCAGGGTTAATTGTAATTAATTAATAAGATACTGATTAATTCAGGCATTGCGGAAGTGAAAATGCATTAATGACCGTTGAAAACAGTTTTGCAGTGAAGTTGAATGCTATGTAATTGATTGCATCATCGAAAGTTAAAAAGATATTTTGAATGCTGAACGTGATTGTTAACGTGAAATATTAAATACAGTTGTTGTTAAATGCTGACATGTTTGTTGACATGGAAAAAACGTGCTGGATTTTTAATTAGATTAAATTACCACAAACAGTGAGCTAGTGGCTCAGAGGCAGAGTTTCAGCTCTGCATTCTGTGGTCGCTGGTGTGATCTCAAATGCAGAGGTTGTGGTATATACTGCTGATGAAACCTAATAAGGTTGAAACAGCTGTCCAGTGTTCTGCATGTCGCACACAGTGTTTGCTGAATTTTCTGGTCATGGTAATTTAATTTAATTAATATTTAATTCCTCCATCTACAAATTCTCTGTTTCCTTGCCCATAAGGTTGAGTCATGCGGATACAGACCACTGACTTGTGATGACATCGCCCCTAGAGATGACTTTGTCCTCTGTAATGCTATGTGATTGGCTAAATGATTTGGTGGTTGCATGATTACCATGACTAGATGATTTGGCAATCCCCATGTGTGGTGTGGGCTGTTGGATCAGAGGTAGAGTTTTGGCTCTGCATTCAGTGGTCACTGGTTCAATCTCAAGTGCAGAGATCGTGGTATACACTGCCAATGAGACTGAATAAGATCAAAACAGCTATCTAGTGTGCCAAATGTCACACACAGTGTTTGCTGAATTTTCTGGTTGTGGTAATTCAAGTAAAGAAATATTTAAATACAATAGGGTTTTTTTAATCCTTTTAATCATCATATGACTATGGGGTCCACCAGAGTAAAATAGGGATCAAAGTGGTCCACCAGAGTAAAATAGGGATCAAAGTGGTCCACCAGAGTAAAATAGGGATCAAAGTGGTCCATAGGTAAAAAAAAAAAAGTTGAGAACCCTGTACTAGATGACCTGTGAATATGATGTTACTGTTGTAACATCAGTCTGTTTTTTTTTTAGTTAAATACAATACAGTAGGAGTCTTCATTGTGTAATGGTTATCCTCATAGGAATTGGACAAATATATATATATATATTTGTCCATATATATATATATACAAGGTGTGTCAAAAAAGTATCAAGATTTTTGTACTTTTTGACACACTTTGTATTCTGAAAAAATTAACATTCATTTCTATCTTAGTAAATACAGCTTCAAACTCGGCACCTTTATGACACACCTTGTATCTGAAAAAAAAAAAAATGAACATTCCATTCATTGTTCCTTTCTACCTTGGTAAATACAGCTTCAGACTTGATACTTTTATGACACACCTTGTGTGTGTGTGTGTGTGTGTGTATATATATGTAGTATAGTGAGAAATTTGGAAAAACACAGCTTTAAATAAAATGAGTGGTAAGTTTATTAGCCGACGCTGCAGTGTTTCGATCTGTTAAGTAGAATTGAAACACTGCAGCGTCGGCTAATAAACTTACCACTCATTTTATTTAAACCTGTGTTTTTTCAAATTTCTCACTATACTACATACCATCAGATTCACTTCCATTTCTCTTCACAGATATATATATAAGTTTGCTATATCTATAAGAATGCTCTATATCATTGATAGAGCATGTCTATGTAATTCACTAACCTAACTGGAATATGTATGTGTGTATTTAACCTAAACCAGCAAGCATGGTACACCATTTTTTTTTAATCTTCTAAATTTCAATATAATCGATGTAATTATGAAATGCTAATTAAAATTCTTCACTGTATGTACTTACCAACCCCTCACACAAGCAGGATGGGACACAAAGGGAATTTCTTATGTGAAAGTTTTACCAGGTTTTTAGTTAAATTTTCCTTTAGACTAGCTTGCCAAACTAAGGTTGAAGAGCTAGTCTACCCTACTACTTACCATAGCTAGAGGGAGAATAGTCAGCATACATACCTTTCCGAATGGTATTATTAGCACTATGTGAAATGGGGCAAACAGTCCAGCATGAACTCGTCTTATCATGTCCATTTTCTAATTTGCAAGTAATTATATGGTATCATTATAATCATAGTAAACAATTATCAGCTCCTCACTTTATTGTACAGATCCCTGTGCTAGTCATATGGCTGAGTTGGCGAGGACCGGTATTGAACTAGGAGGCCTTGTGGTTCCTAGCTGTAAGTTGGATTAGTTGGTTGGCCTGGATTTTAATGGCATGTCAACCTTGTTGGGTTATCTTATGCCAAAGGCATTTTATTTGATTCATTCTGTTGGGTATTCAATTTTTTTTAACTCAATCTTTTTTTAACGCACATTTTTTTGTTGACAGCATAGATGGGACTCTAAAAGGTACTACCGACTGGGATTAGAGTGGACATGGGAGGCAATGGCGATGAAGGGGTGCTCCACATTCCGGCCAGCAGCTCAATGTCAATA
>CM042151.1:49229130-49289130 GCA_023376005.1 Doryteuthis pealeii
TTATTATAAATATAAAATAAAATAATAATGATAGAAAATTATATTTATTTATGTATGTATGATAAATCTCATCAGAGACAATTCATGCCCACTCCAGGAACAAACAATGTGTCTTGTGCAATCTGTAAGAAAGTTTGTAAGTCAGCCTCTGGTCTTAAGAGATATGGTGGTGCATAGGCATCAAATTTTATCATCTGATCCATCCGATCCAGTAGTAAAGATTATTCTTACAGTCAATGTAATTGAGAAAAATAGAATAAAACATTTTCTATGGAAGTTAACTTACATATATTTTCTTTTATTAAATTCACTTTACAGCATTATTTTTTAAATTTCTCATGTGCCTATTATAAATTCTATGTTGTGGCAACTTGAGGAGCCCCCTAACCAGAAGTGCCCTGGGCACCCTCAATCAGGCTCTGTATGTATATCTAAATGTATAGATGGATGTCACTTTCTTTATTCCTTGGTGTGTGAGTGCATGCTGAAATATATTCTAATTTGAGTGCATACATACATATATATATATATATGTATGTATGTACATCAATAAATCTATTGTCCAATTATGAAAAAAGCAATTTTTTTGCAAAAACTAATTTTTGAACATAACCCCCTTCCTTAACAATACACTTAATCCAGTGGTGAATACCTATATATTACAAAGGTTCTCATTATGTTACCATATATGTATATATATATGAAATGCTGTTATGGCTTAATAACAGATTTTTTCAAATCGATTATATTTAGATATATGAGTAAGCATATGCACCCTCTGAAAGGTGCAAGTATTTAAGATTTAATGTAATAAAATATTATATTAAATTAGGAAGGCTAATGAAACTAGATAAGATTGCAGATAAAAAGATTTGAAACAGAGGGGGGGGGGATAATCGGAAAATAGAACAACTGAAACTTACTCTTCCATCACTCCTGTCTTTCATTGCTAAATTTTAAGTTAAAATAGGAAGTAAAAAATAAAATTACAGTTATTTCTTCTTGTTAATGGATTTCTTTTAAGATGTATCCCCAATATCTTGGTTCATATTCATTAAGATTAAACCAAACAATAATACTAAGCACATATTTATTAAAATAGAATTTTTAATATCAGTATGCAAATTGGCCTTTCTGTTCACACTGTAAACTGCTATGTTCTTGTATATATAGATACAATTGAATGTTATTAGTATGTAGATAAGGCCAGTAGTATTAATAATTTAAGACAATTTTATCAATAATTGAGGTTTAATAAGAAAATAAAATCATGGAGAATGTGATGTAAATAACAAAGGGAATTGTGACTTTAGTAGTGATATAGTTTCGGTTACAGACAAACACAGAATCTCCATTATAATAAGGTATATATGTATTAATATAGATAATATGGGTGCTATATCAGTGCACATTATTGTGGACTGAGCATTTATATCTAAATTAGGATAGCGTGGACATGGAATCAATGGTGCTTGGTTACAGACAGTTTCTCACCTATGCAATTATTCAAACCAAGTCTTGCACAGGAGAGAAACTGTCAGTAACCAAATGCCTTTGATTCCATATCCACACAACCATTAACGTTATATATATATTATGGAGGCGTGTGGTGTAATGGTTTGAAGTCATAGGAAATGGACCTTAGTTCAACTCCTGGATGAAGCTGTTTGCATTTCACATAGCACTAATACCCTTGGGAAAGGTATGAATCCAACTACCCTGCAGCTATGGGCAATTAGTAGGGCAGACTTGGCTTTTTAACCTAGGATTATCAACCAGCCTAGGAAAATGAAAATTCTGAATTCAAACCTGTTAAACTCTGCTTAAGTAATTGAACTTGTGTCACATTCTGCTTGTGCAGAGGGTTTGGTGTGTATATATATGTATATATATATATATATGTGTGTGAATTAAAATAGTTAAAATCCCCTTCCCATTCTGTAAGTGAAGACGGCCTAATGGTTAAGGTGCCGGACTAACACCCAACCGACCAGATTTCAATTCCGGCTATAGGTAGCTTATAAAATGTCTAGCCACACTGAAGAGACTTGATAAGTTGAAACACGTGTCTGTGGATGACCCTATATATATATATATATATGAGAATGCATGTATGTGTGTAATTTAATATATTATATTCATGAGTCAGTTTTTAAACTGCTTAAAAATTCCAGTATAGTAGCTCTATCTTATACTGATAAAAAAAGGAAGGTATATATGAGAAATCATAACCTACCAAAAACATCAAGAACTTTATTGGAGCAATTTAAAAATAAATTACAGAATGAAGCAAATTCCAGTTCAATATGCAAACGAGTGATAATTTCATTGAGTCAGTATTTTGGCTGAACATTTCTTAATTATGAAATTCTTTTCTAAATAGAAGCATCAACATCATCATGGATAGGTATTACAACAGGAACCCAACAGGTTCACTAGTATAATCCTATTGATCAAATTCTATAGATTGAAATATGTAGAAATGGATTTATTGATTCACATATAAGAGAGAGAGAGAGAGAGAGAGAGAGAGAGAGAGAGAGAGAGAGAGAGAGAGAGAGAGAGAGAGAGAGAGAGAGAGAGAGAATGCACATAATTATTCCTATATTCATGTGGTGTAATGGTTATCATTGTATAAAACTGACTCAATAACTCAAGTTTAAATCCTAGACAAGGCTGTTTGGGAAAGGATTCCAACTATTCTCACTCCTGCTATCAATAAATAGTAAGGCAGACTGGGCTCTTTAGCCTTGGTCAGGCAACCAGTCTAGGAGAAGAAAAACTCTGAATTCAAACCTGTTAAACTGTCATGTGTCACCTCCTGGTTGTATGGAGGGATTGGTGAATATATATATATATATATATATATATATATATATATATATATATATATGTGTGTGTGTGTGTGTGTGTGTGTGTGTGTGGTTGAAAATAGAGGAAAAAGTGGATATATATATTTTTCCTCTTTTTTCTACTATATTTTGTCGGATTTACTCAATCCTTCATCGCTTTATATATATATATATATATATATATATATATATATATAAAATATGTAAATATTCATGCAGTATGTTCAAAAAGTATTGAAACTTATGCTGTAATTACTAAGACAAAAATAAACTATGAATGAAATGTTAATTTTCTTCAAAATAGTCACTTTAGCATTCAACACACGTATTCCAGCAAGTTGTCTATTGGTTGAAGCACCTCTGAAACTTAATTTATGAAGTGGTGAAATATTTCTTTTTGCATTGGGATGAATTTTCAGTTTAGGAAACATGAAAAAAATTATACAGATCTATGCCTGGTGAGCATGCAGAATACAGTGTTTCACAAAAAAACTGCTGTTTAAAAAAATAGCAAGAATGACTTTATATATATTTTTTTCTAATTGCCATTGATTTTATTTCTTTGAACTTTTGAGATGAGGCTTGATAATTAGTATTATTTGGATTAATTGTACTATTGTTCTCATCTTAATTGTTATCTGTACAATGTTTCAGCCGATGTGCCCTCTGGCCTTCTTCAGGTATTTCTTGTCGGATTCAGGGAGCCTTCTTTTTGAAGTTAGGAACCTTCTTTTTGAAGTTGGGAGCCATCATGGTACATTGAAACCAACCCTTTATTCAATCTATGAGGGTATCCTGTTCTCATTCTGCTAACCATAGCTGGGTATGTATATTATGTTAAGCTGTTTTAATTATTATTCTATGTTACTGTCACCCTTGACCAGGATTGAACCTGCAGCCTAGAGATAACTGTCACTTAAAACTGTTTTAATCCAAAGCCTTTATCCACAATGCTATGTATCCAATTTGAACTTATAAACCTATTGCCTTTTTTTTTACCTAGAATATCTTCCTTTTTACTTATGTATGATTTTTTTGCCTTTCTTTTTCATATTTCATTTTTGCCACTGATTTGTCTAGATGAAGTCATCACTTTTTTTCTTCATCTGTGCATATATCTTCATTTAAGTATTAAAATAAAAATATCCAAGTCTCAATAGCTTTGGATCATACCTTGTATTCATTGTATCTCACGCTGGAAAGATACACAGAATAATGGTGTGATTAATGCATTTATTAAGCACCAGCATCTGGTCCAATAGGATACATACAAACACAGAACAAATAAGTACAAACAATTAACAAAACAAACTTACACTAAATAGAGGAGGGTCCATTCAATATAGCTAGCACAGCAAAGTCAGTCTGAATAATATTCAGCTAGTTAATCTACTTTAATTGTAGGCTATTTTATGGCTATGAGCCAGTCCATCTGGAAGAGTGATGAAGGGGTGTTAGCTACTCTACAACAGAGTGTGCGCAAGTATGTGCATAGTCAACAGTGCAGGGACTTTTTCTTTTAAAAAATCTTTTTCTTAACATTTGTGTATCACTGAGTGAATAGATGGATAGAAACAGTGACTGAAGTACAGGCTGGGCCAAAAGTCTTGTCACCATTACATATCTTTTTTAACTTTTATTATTTTTGTTTTAGTAATATCATAGAATTTATCCCCTGATATTGTAGAAGCAATACGATACTTACTGTATCCCAGTTACTTAACTTCACAGTTTACTCAGACTGTCAACACTTCCCCAGGCAAATGACTTTTTAACACTGACTAAATTTGTGTGTGTCTTAAGTAGTGTCTACTACAATCCCATGCCTGCTTCTGATTGGCTGAAACAGTCTTATTTAAATTAAACCAACCTACAATCTGTTATAAGAAGGTCTTAGGTTCAATTCCTGACAAGTCACAAGTTAACATTTCTCTCCCCCTTTTTCTTTTTCTCTCTCATAGTCTGCCATTCATCTTATAATTTTTTGGGGGAATGCACCTATATTTGTAAGAATATCAGCCACTTGGTGTTCTTGGGAAATCCATGTGATTTCCTCTATTTGACTTTTAGCCAATGTTTCTTTGAGGATGGCCATCTCAACTCTCAACCTTTTATAAAGAATGAGATTGGTCGAATAAGTGGCACTATGTACTACTTTATGTACAAATTCTGTTATACTAAGTGCACTGTTAAATCGAGCAACAACAACTAGCTCAATTCAACAAATATATGTTATGTATTTATTTTACCTCCATAAAATCTTTAAAAATTAAATTATTTTCTAGAATTTTGGGTTGTATTCTGTAATTAATTTACATCTAAAAAAATTGTACAGGTGACAAAACTTTCGGACCATCCTGTATGTAGGTAGATGTGAAGAGACTTGAATACATAAATATCAAGATGGTTATTTTTAAAAAAATTTTTTTTTTACTGCAGTTGGGTTTATTATATGCTGAAGTCAATTCTACAATTATGGTCTTCAAATATATACAGCACAAAATGTATTTTCATTTTAAACAGTAAAACTCTTCATACTCAGTTGTAATATCAATGTTTTAAGAGCCAATGTAAAACACAAAGTTTCATAAGAGCCAATGTAAAACACAATGTAAAACACAAGTTTCATAAGAGCCAATGTAAAACACAAAGTTTCATAAGAGCCAATGTAATAAAAAAGTTTCATAAGAGCCAATAATAAATAAAGTTCATAAAGCCAATGTAAAACACAAAGTTTCATAAGAGCCAATGTATAAGAGCCAATGTAATAAATAAAGTTTCATAAGAGCCAATGTAATAAATAAAGTTTCATAAGAGCCAATGTAAAACACAAAGTTTCATAAGAGCCAATGTAATAAATAAAGTTTCATAAGAGCCAATGTAATAAATAAAGTTTCATAAGAGCCAATGTAAAACACAAAGTTTCATAAGAGCCAATGTAATAAATAAAGTTTCATAAGAGCCAATGTAAAATAAAGTTTCATAAGAGCCAATGTAATAAAAAAAGTTTCATAAGAGCCAATGTAATAAATAAAGTTTCATAAGAGCCAATGTAAAAAAAGTTTCATAAGAGCCAATAATAAATAGTTCATAAGAGCCAATGTAATAAATAAAGTTCATAAGAGCCAATGTAATAAATAAAGTTTCATAAGAGCCAATGTAAAACACAAAGTTTCATAAGAGCCAATGTAATAAATAAAGTTTCATAAGAGCCAACGTAATAAATAAAGTTTCATAAGAGCCAATGTAAAACACAAAATTTCATAAGAGCCAATGTAAAATGCAAAGTTCATTTTAAACTTAATCTCAAACAGATCTATTTGACCCATAAATGGGATCTTAGAATTTACTACTACTCCAGGTCAGAAAGGAACTGGAAGCAATTTTTTTAATAGTTTCATTCAATCATTTATTGTCTAATATAAATTATGAAAATGTTCATTCCTTTGATGATTTCTTAGATTAATAAATGATTCTTTCTTCTCAACTTGAATACAAACGTGTATAACACCTCTTACATCTTTAGTTTAGTACGTCTCCAATGTCTCCTCTTGGCATTGTACCTTGTGGCGTTGCCTGTCTTCATCCTGACCCACTGAGGAACAGGTCGGTTTTGTTTCAATTTCTTAGCTATAATGGCAACAAAGTTTGATTTTGTCTGATTTCTTTGTTTAATGGCATATCAACCTCCGTGGGTTATTTAATGCCAAAACCATCCTTGAAGAATAATGCTGGTAGTACTATTTATCACATAGTTGGGGGATGATTTTTGGGATTGTTGGTTGGTTGGATTGTATGCCATGTTAACCCCTTGGGTTATTTTATGCTGAAGACATTTTTTTTATTCATTCTTGTTGAGTATTCATTTTTCACAATTTTTAAAACTCATTTTTTGGTCTATTTAACCTATAGATAGGACCCTAACAGGTACTACCACTCCAGGTCAGAGTGGATCTAGGAGAAATGGTGATGAAGGGGCACTCCACTGTCCCCAAGGCTCCAGAATTGTAACTTCACCACTAAATGTAGTTTAACGTCATACCCAGGACACTAAGACCCTCAACCACCATCTTCTAACATGTATATGATAAAATGTGGGGGTTGGACATAAGGGCAAAGACAATCATATAGGTGCTAGGGCTTGATGTGACCAGCTGATTGATCAGAGGAGGCTTCTCTGACTACTTGTCTAACCTAAGTAAGGGCCAACAGGTGGCCAATTGGAGGGATTTTATCTCTTTGCAGCTCCATCCGACTGGGCAACTGGAGGGATGAGGGAATTCATACCTTTTCCAATGGTATTAGCCTGAAAATGAACATAATTACATGACTGGAGTTCAAACTCATATACAATGATTTTACAGTCCAGCATGTTAACTACTATGTCATGGGGACTACCATCAGCAGCAAAGGGGTGATTTCACACTCACCAGATTTCCAAAACTGGAGCTACATCACAAGATGCAGATTAGTGTGATACTCAGGACACAGATATGAAGAGACTAATATATATATATATTTACCAAGCCCTCCTCACGAGCAGGATGTGACACAAGGTCAATTTCTTAAGCGGAGTGTAACAGGTTTGAATTAAGAGTTTTCCTTCTCCTAGACTGGTTACATAGCCATGGTTAAAGAGCCCAGTCTGCCCTGCTATTTACCCATAGCTGGAGGAAAATTTAGATTCATGCCTTTCCCAAGGGTATTAGCGCCATGTGAAATGCAAACAGCTTCGTCCAGGAATTGAACTCGGCTCAACGAGTCTATTTCCTATGTCTCTAACCATTAGACCATGTGCCTCCAAAATATATATATATGTGGGCAATCCTGAAAATAGTAAACAGGGTATTCCTTATAGTATTTGAATACTCAGTCGATAGAGTATCAGCCTCGGAACCACAATGTCTAGGTTTGATACTGGCCCTCACTAACTAAAAACACGGGTAACACAGCTTAAATCTGTGCGGTAAAGTGGAAGCTGATGGTAAGTGTGGCGCTCCACCTTAGATACAAAACAATCTTCCTAGTCTAGCACTAGTGAAAAGGGGATAGACTCCCTCACTGCCCAGCTGTTACCTACAATAGGCTACTCTGCCGACTTTACTTATTTACTACTAAATATAATTAAATGTAAAAGTGTTTTATAATTTACTTGAAGCATTGTGTTTATATTGGTTCGGTGATTGGTTTTGAAGGCTCTCACAATGCAAGCATAAAGAAAAATAAGGTAACTATGGTATTATTTGTTAACCTTTAATTTTTTATTTCTCTGAATGTTTGAGATGAGGCTTGATGATTAGTATCATCTGCGTTATTTGGACTATTGTCCTCATCTTTATTGTTATCTGTACAACGTTTTGGCTGATATGCCCTCTGGCATTCTTCAGGTATTTCTTGTCGGGCTCGGGTACCTTCTTTTTTCGAAGTCAAGAACCTTCTTGTCGTAATCGGGAGCCTTTCATGGAACTTTGAACCTAACCCTTTATTCAGTCCACAGGGGTATCCTGTTCTCATTCTGGCATATCGGCCGAAACGTAGTACAGATAACAATAAAGATGAGGACAATAGTCCGAATAACGCAGATAATACTTTAATTTTTTATTCTTAATATTTCGAGATAAAAATCACTTCTACAGAAGATCTCCGAAACTGGAGCTTTTGCTAGTGACTGTCCATTTGTTTTTGTGTCTCATGTCTTCTAAATTCTGTGTATATGTGTGTGAGGGGTGTATGTGTGTGTGAGGGTGTGTGTTTATGTGTGTGTGTTCAACATAATTAAATGTGTTTTAATATGTGAAAGAGCATAAAATGTTTTGTGTGCATGTGAGACAGAGAAAGTGTGTAGTACTCATACACACATGTACATACGTGCATTAAATTTTACAAGTATTTTTTTTTAACCAATTTAAATACATATTCTTATACATATCTTTCAAACTGTATCTTCCTCTGTTTACGGAGTAAGTGCAAGTACTTTTTAAAATCTTTTCCTTAAAGCTCTCAGACTGTCTCCACATGCACACTTGCGCGTCTGTGCATATCACTGATTGAATAGATAGATAGATAAATAGACTGATAGTTTTATAGATTAGTACCGGAAATCACTTAAGAGAAAGTAAAAAGAATTTATTATCAGAAAAGTAATGTGCAGAGCAGTGGAGTGGGGAGGGGATGCAGGCAGGCAAAGCATCGAAGGATGGGTGTCCTTCTCCCCCCAGCTACACACGACTGCTTACAAAAAACGTCAACTAGTCCCCTGTTAGGGCAGGTGCTGCACACAACACACTTAACAGGACTGTAAGCATCATTCTTTCAATTTCACAATCACAAAGCTTCAAAGACCTCCCCCTCCTACACCCCTCTTGCTGGACCCCACCCTTCACAGCGTCCCATCTCTATTCACCTACTTACTACTATTATTATTATTATTACTGTTGTTGTTGTTGTAGCAACATAGAGAATGCTGTAGTTATAGCTGTGGTGTTTTAGATCAGGGATACATTTCTCAAACAGATTCCACTGGAGTTAAACAATCACACAGGTGAGTTTTGATGCTTGCTTTTATATCCCTTCTTTTTTTTTTTTGTTTTGTTTACGCATCTCCTCTTGCAGGTGAAAAACTTACTGACAAATATACATAAGTTTTAAGACACTTGCACTGCACCCCTGGATTAGTTTTTCCCCTCTTTATTAACTGTGTCCATCCCCCCCCCCTCAGTCTGACCAGCAGATGGGATTTATTTTAGATGCAATTATTATTGCAAACATTTTGGCTTGAATTTTAATTGGTAGATTACTCTTCAGGGTAAAAGAAAAAGTGAGGATGAGTGAATAATTTTTTTAGAATTATATAGGTATACAAATTAGGAATATAATCCATATATAATATACATGGACAGTGGATATATATATATTATATAAATAAATAATGTTACATTCATTAATTTTTTTTTCAGAATACAAGGTGTGTCAAAAAAGAACCAAGTTTAAAGCTGTATTTACCAAGACAGAAATGAAGAATAAATGGAATGTTATTTTTTTTTAGAATACAAGGTGTGTCAAAAAGTACAAAAATCTCAATACTTTTTTGAAATACCTTGTATATATATATATATATATATATATATATATAAAAACAATTTAAATATATCATACAAGAACTCATGTATATCATATAAGGTATACTTCACAAATTATATATAATACACATGTGCAATTTCTATATAAATGTATACATGTGCAATTTATATATGTATTTAGGCATTGTACAATCTATTTATAGTATTTCAAGTACAATTTCTATGTACAATTCATAATATATATATATATATATATATATATATATATATATATATTATTTTTTACTTCGAAACTCTACCAGTATGGAAAAAAACACAGATAATTCAGTTTTTCAAAAGAAGAAAAATTTTAAAACTAACATCTGGGGGAAAAAAAAATAGAAAAAAAGTCCAGCATATCCGTACTTTCTGAAAATAATCATCAGTACCATATGTATGGTCAAAATATAAAACACCGGAGTTATATTATATATAATATATATATATATATATATACAATTTCTATATACCTGTAATATATATGCAATTTCTATATAAATGAGCAATTATTCATAGTATTTCATGTACAATTTATAATATTCATTATTATATATATATATACATATACATATATATTATATATATATATATATATATTATATATATATATATATAGAGAGAGAGAGAGAGAGAGAGAGAGAGAGAGAGATAGATAGATAGATAGATATAAATAATGTATAATTTATTTGCAGATAACTAAATATACTATTTATATATATTATACAAGTACAATTAGTATATAATATACATGTGCATTTTATATGAAATATATGTATGTGCAGAATATATACCTGTATTTATTTATCATTTATAGATGGATGCAATGAATATATATTAATTTTAACATTTATATATAAATGTATACATGTACAATTTCTATACAGATGTCTACATGTGCATTGAAGTAATCCATTTAATGGTTGTCAGATAAGTTTATACAACTCTCAGACTAATTGTTAACTTTTAATTGTTTTGTTGCATTATCTTATTCTTCGCTTTTGCAACTATAATAATGGTTTGGCAATCAGAATTTAATATGCAATCTTGCAATGAGTTGCAAAATATTGTTTACATTATCATTAAAAAAATTAGTACTTGATGGATAAGATAGAAATACAAGGGAACAATGAGCCTGTATCCAAACAAGTAGAAATATAATGAAAGTTGACAAATATAATTAGCAATCATGTGTTATGCACACACACACACACATATATATATATATATGTGTATGCATAACATTTATATAGAAATTGCACATGTGTATGTATTTTTGTTTAATGTTCCAATTTTTACATATAAAGTTTCTATAAAAAAGTGTAGGTGTATATATATATATATATATATATAGTTGTAGAATAGTTTTTCTCTCTACCACGGTTTCGGTGTTCAAGGTACACCTTTATCCCTGAGGAAGGTGTACCTTGAACACTGAAACCATGGTAGAGATAAGAACTTTTCTACAACTATAAATGTTGTATATTTTACAAGATATATTTAGCCCTTTTGGGTTACCTGCATATGCTACTGCAATGAAAACATGGTAGTAACCTTTTGATGAATATATATATATATATATATATATATATATATATACACTTTTTGATTAATGTTTAAATTTTTATATATAAGTTCTTTTTTTTAAATAGAAATAACTTTATATAGTATAGGTGTACTTCTGTATTTATGTGTCTGTATATGTATAGTTTTTTCATTAGTGTATGTACTTGTGCATGTGTATATGTATAATACATAATTGTCTACATTATAGTGTGATGAATTATATGCATTTTATATTGAGTACATATGTATATATTTATATAAGATGAACAAAAGTAATAAGAATGATAGTAATATTTCTTTTGTGTTGTTTTATTTTTTCATTGTTCGAAACTAGTTTCAATCTTGGGTCATCATCCAGAAAAAGTTTTGGAAAAGAAGTTTTTATATATATATAAATATATATATATCAGGGAAAATGTAAATTAATCCAACAGTATGTAAATATATAAAACATGAAAAAACAAACTGAAACATTTTAATGTTGGCTTATACTTCTAACTATAATAAATTCATGCTCTGAATACCTTGTATATTTTTCATATTTAAAAAAAATATATTTAGATTTATATATATATATATATATATATATAAAGGGTGGCTTACCGGTGAATATGGGCACGATCGTTGGCGGTGCACAGGATCCAGGGGTTAAGTCCGCGATAAAACAAATACAAAGTGCTCAATACAAAAGTAGAGCAAATTTATTAAAGAAATGGATACAATAGAAACCTACTCGAGTTTCATCGTTAGAATCATGAGGGTTAAATCCACTGAATTAATCGAGTTACCGATTAATTGCAGCTGATCACACGTATGTTCATTGAATAAGATTTTAACCCTGATGATTCTAACGATGAAACTCGAGTAGGTTTCTATTGTATCCATTTCTTTAATATATATATATAAGATTTTTTGAAGGCAAAATAATGCAAACTTATGTTGAAAAACATATTTATTTAATTTTTTTTTCTCCCTCCTCTCACTGTGAGAGGAGGGAGAAAAAAAATTAAATAAATATGCTTTTCAACATAAGTTTGCATTATTTTGCCTTCAAAAAATCTTATTACATTTTAATTAATGCTTCTAACACACTATAAAAATAAAAAATAAATCTTTATTATATATATATATAAGTTGGACAAAAATGATAAGACGAAGAGGAATGTATCTTTTGTGTTGTTTATCATTTATCTTTTTATTGTTCACAAATTGTTTCAACTTTTTTGAGAAAAAAATTTTTTAAAAAGTTTTTAAATAGTTTTTAAAAGTGTTGATATACTATAAAGAGAAAGAATGGAATTCATTTTTATAAAAGCCACGTATATAGATATATAAAAAGATCAAATGCATTGACAATAAAAGTCAAGCACAATAATTTGAAATACAGTTATAACAACATAATGACATTTTCAATAATGATAATATGTATATGTACTCGATATATGAGTGGAAATTCTGTGGAGTACATGTATAATGACTACATGAATTAAAACTATGAATAATATTCTGAAATAAAAATCAACGATTTGGTGAATTAACAAAAACAAAAATAAATCAAATAATTTCTAATGATAAATCTGATTGTCAGTGTGTCATATTTTTTCGAACTTACTCCTAGAGGTCATTGCTCAACATTTCATACCCTTTTGGACTCAGACCGTGAGCAAATTAAAAATGTTTCTGGCTGAATCTGAACCCAAAATCCTGAAATTCTAGATTCCCAAGTTTTAATTACTGCAATTGTTTTTGGTGATGTTTTTGTGACAAGTTTTTTTTGTATGATAATTTTTATAACTTGGAAAGGAATTTGTGAATAACTAGCTAAATTGATACACATTAGGGCAGCTTTTAATCTAATACAGTAATTAGAATAAATTGAATATATATATATTTACCAACACCTCCACACGAGCAGGATGCGACACAAGGTCAATTTCTTAAGCGGAGTTTAACAGGTTTGAATTCAGAGTTTTCCTTCTCCTAGACTGGTTACCTATCCATGGTTAAACAGCCGTCTTTCCTACTATTTACCTATAGCTGAAGGGAGAGTAGTTGAATGCTATTTACCCATAACTGGAGGGAGAATTGGATTCATACCTTTCCCAAGGGTATTAGCAACATGTGAAAAGCCAACAGCTTTGTCCAGGAATTGAACTCAGGTCGACGAGTCCATTTCCCACGACTTTAACCATTAGAACACGCGCCAAATTGAATATAACCTTGCAATAAAAAAAAATAAAAATATGGATAAAAAAAATCATAAAGGAAGCAGCTAATTTTTCTAGGTAAATATATTTATCTAAGAGGCCAGTCTAGCTTCTTAGAATCGCAAGTTTCTGGGTTTGATACTATTTCCCGCCAACTTAGCACGAGTAGTACAGATTGGATAATCTGATCAGTGTGGTAAAATGCGGAGCTGATGTTATGTGTTCAGTAAAAACAATCTCCCTGGTCTAGAGTTAGTGAAAAATGGATAGACTCCCTCACTGTCTGCCAACTTTACTTCACTTTATATTTATCTTATTTTTGAGAGAAATTTAGTTAACTTTTTGAATGGGTCGCTGTAATTACTGTAAGGCTAACATTGCTTGCTCACAAGAAAGGGAAGGTTGGTAACAACACTATCAATGCTGAGAGTAATTATAAAAGCTACCAACAAAACAATTGTTTATGAAAAAAACAAAAAAACAGTTGGTCATTAAAAAAAAACAAAAAAAACTAACAACTGAAAATGAATGATGCAACATTCTTTTTCAAATAACTTGTATATACAATGTCATTTAAAATTCTTGTCACTCTCTGTATATATAATTTTTTGAAATAAAATAATTACACAAGATGCCCTGAAATTCTAGAAAATCATTTAATTTTTTAGAGTTTAAAGAATTACATAATATGCCCTGAAATTCTAGAAAATCATTTAATTTTTTAATATCTTTTAGTGTTTAAAAAATTACATAATATGTCCTGAAATTCTAGAAAATCATTTAATTTTTTAATATTTTTTAGTGTTTAAAAAATTACATAATATGCCCTGAAATTCTAGAAAATCATTTAATTTTTAAACAATTTTTTTAGAGTTTAAAAAATTACATAACTTATAGATATTATATTATTAAAACAAAAAACATAATGAAATTTAAAATATGTAGGGATGACAAGACTTTTGGACCACTGTACATATATATCTTCCTTTGATTTCTGTACTCTTTTTATGTAGCATAGGGTCACACAGCCACACCACATAAGATTTGGTACTTTGGTTCCAGTTGCATTTAATAGTGGGGTTGCTAGCAGTATAATTACTGGTTTTTGAATTCAGAATTTTTCCTTCTCCTTGATTGATCTGTCTTCCTACATAGCTAGAGAGACCAGTCTGTCTTATTACTAACCTTTTATAGTGGCAGCAGAAGAGACTGGTTTATGCCTAAGGTCATCATCAACAGAAAAGCTTTTGGGCAAAAAAGATTTTTTTAGAAAGTTTTTAAAATAGTTTTTAAAAGAGTTGAAGGCATTAGTGTAAAAGGAAATGAAAACAGGCAGGATTTGAACTTGTAAAATCCATTTTTTAGTGTTAGCCATTATGCTACTTGTATCTCTCTATACATACATACATACACATGCACACACACATAAATACACCCCCATATATATATATATATATATATATATATATATATTATATATATTATATCAATCAAGCCTGAAGAAGATACCAGAAGATCTGAAACATGTGTTGCATATGTAAGATAAAAAGAATAAAAAATTTTTTCTGAAAACAATACATTTGCGAACCTTCTTTTTTATAAAATATGAATTTCTCCCGTTGGAACCAGAACAACATTTTATTATATATATTATATATATATATATATATATATATATATATACTGTATTTTTGTGTTACTTGTGTAGCTTAGTTTTGTTTGGTTTATTGAATGCCATATCAACACCTTATGGGTTATTTAAAGCTGAAATTTGATTAGTTTTTAAATGTTTTATCATAACTATATTTATCATGTTTCATTTCAATCATTTTTCTAAAAATTGCACTTTTCTTTATTTGTATATAATAATCATGTTTGCACAGTTATATGGTATTAAGTATTCCTATCTAATACAAATAATTTGCAGACAATTATATGGTTTCTTATATTCCTCTCTGATAATAATAATTTTCTAACAGATCTATTTGACCCATAAATGGAACCCTAACAGGTACTATCACTCCAGGTCAGAGTTGACCTAGGAGTAATGACGATGAAGGGGTACTCCATAGTCCCCAGTTACAGAAATAGAATCTCACAACTGGATGCATTTTAATGTCATACCCAAGACAGTGAATAAGCAAACCTTTGTAAATATCTATATTAACCATATTATTAGTCCTATAATTTTCTGCTCAATTATAAGAACTAACCATCAGTTTTTGTACTTGGCTTAGGTGTGGTATATGTAGGATCACAGTGATGGGAGAGCCACTGTGAGTGGTTTAAAGTAGGCAAAAAGTTAGAAATTGACCGTGTGTCACATTTTACAGAGGGGTTGGGTAAATACATACATTGCAAATTTGACCCCTAATTAAAGACTTGAATATTTGAATTTTCATAAACTAACATGATAAAAACATGCTTCAGGCTCTTTAGAAATAACAGAAATTTTGGTGACCATAACTTAAGCTATCACTAAGTTATATAAGTAAAGCTGTCGGGGTGGCCTAATGTCGGTATTAGCCAGACAGCGAGGGAGTCTATCCCCTTTTCACTAGCGATAGACCAAGGAGATTATTTTAGCATCTGAGGTGGGGTGCCACATCTACCATCAGCTCCTCCCTTTACCGCACAGATTCCTGTGCTACTCATATGCTGAGTTGGCGAGGGCCAGTATCGAACCAGGAACCTTTTGATTTCTCACTGAACACTATCGACTGAACTAACCCAGCCCTATCAGATAAAAAGTAATGAAAGTAGATTTTTAATTTTATTATTCAAAATACAAATGAAGATGTGTGTACAACTGAACTACTTCTCTAATAATAAATGCACGTCAGTGTTTCACATTTTTTTAACCCTACTCCAAGAGGTCATAGTCCAACATATCATACCATTTTGGAATTGAGCCAACTCAGTGAGCAAATTAAAACTCCTGAAATTTTGGAATTCCAAGTTTTAATTACTGTGATTGTTTTTTTTGCAATTTTTGTCATGATCTTTATGCAATTAATTTTTTTGTATGATAGATTTTATAAATAAATATGATGACATAATATCATAATCTAACATTAACACATTATCTAATATAATAAATATGACAACATACATAAGTACGATAATTTTTGATAACATGAAAATAAATATGGGAATAATCAAAATTAATTGTGAAATCCAGCAAAAGTCATTCAAGAAATAGAAATTAAGGACTTACATATGTGGGTGTCAAAAAGTAATGCCATTTTGTTTAGGACAGGTATAATGACCAACTCAGGAACATGTATCATACATGAAAATGAAGCTAGTTTCTGGGGTTTACACCACAGTCACCGTATCTCTCAATATCTTCGAATGAGAGCATGTATCCCTGCCCTGTAAAACTCTGTTGACTGTTCTTTGAGACACTTCTTCATTACGGATTTCACTACCTCATCACTGGAATAATGTTTGTCTCTCAAACCCTCTTTCATGGGGCCAAAGAGATGATAGTCTGAAAACGCTAAATCTCATGAGCATGGAGGATGCGGTAAAGACTGAGACGATTTTTTCCCTTGTCCTGATGCTTGTTTGTGGGCAAGCAAAATGAGGACATTGTCAATTGGTAAGTTGGGTCTTCCTCATTGGATTCTTGCTCTGAGCCTCATTAGGGTCTCAATGTAGGCCTTAGTTTTATAAAAAAAAAATCTTCACATGAAATAAAGAAAATGGCATTACTTTTTGACTCACCTTCGTACATCAATTTATTTTAAAATTAAGTGTCATTGTTGGGCGAAGGCCAAATGAATAGCCCTCAACAGAAGCTAGCTTAATTGTCACCCAATAGGGAAGGTTTTAAGCTAGTATATAAACAAGGGTGAATTTGTTAGTTGAATTTATGGCATGTCAACCCTTATTGCATTATTTAATGCTGAAGTCATTTTTTGCAAGCAATCATATGGATTCAAGAAAATATCATATGGTTTCAAGAAACTAATTTAGATTCAAGTAACTATTTTTAATCCAAGTAATTTGCACACATATCATTTCAAGTGTTTCTATCTAATACTAATAATTTATATATATGACCCATAGATGGGACCCAAATTAGTACAACTACCCTGTTTTTTAGTGGACCAAGGAGTAATGACAATGAAGAGGTGACTCCAGACTGGAATCTTATCACTGGATGCAGTGTACTGTCAGGTCCAGGACATTTATAAGTGTTAAGTATCTGGCCGCCATCCTTGGCCAGTTGGAAAGAACTCAAAGTAAATAAGTAAGTAAGTCCCGAGCTATAGAATCCTTTGGTAAGTGAATAAGTCCCGTGATAGAGAATCCTTTGGTAAGTGAATAAGTCCGTGATAGAGAATCCTTTGGTAAGTGAATAAGTCCCGTGATAGAGAATCCTTTGGTAAGTGAATAAGTCCCGTGATAGAGAATCCTTTGGTAAGTGAATAAGTCCCGTGATAGAGAATCCTTTGGTAAGTGAATAAGTCCCGTGATAGAGAATCCTTTGGTAAGTGAATAAGTCCCGTGATAGAGAATCCTTTGGTCCGACGTTCAACAATATCCAAGTAGTAGTGATTAGTAGACTTAAAAAGGCCAGTATAAATAATCATATCAGCAGCAGAGCATTGCCAGTGATTGGACAAATAGGTTGCCTTCCCAGGTCATGTGCTTATCAGCGAGTCTATAAGTAGGAGTAGGCATCTGGCACACGCCTTATATACACAAAAATTAGGAAGCGCATGGTGTAATGGTTAAAGTCATGGGAAATGGGCTTGTCGCCCCGAGTTCAAATCCTGGACGTGGCAATTATTTCACTTAGCGCTAATACCCTTGGGGAAGGTATGAATCCTACTCTCCCTCCAGCTATGGGTAAATAGTAGGGCAGACTGGGTTCTTTAACTATGTCTAGGTAACCAGTCTAGGAGAAGGAAAACTCTGAATTCAAACCTGTTGAACTCCGCTTAAGAAATTGACCTTGTGTCGTATGCTGCTCGTGTGGAGGAGTTGGTAAATATATATATACACAAAAATTCCAACAATAAGAATAAAGAGATGATGTCTCGATATCTACACTGACATCTGGAGGAGTCAGTACCAATTCTAAATACATTTTGATCACAATAGTTTATCATCAGTAATTTCTTTAGTTTCCTCTATCTAGACCAGCTACTAAACCAAGGTTAAAGAGCCCAGTCTCCCCTACTATTTACCCATAGCTGGAGAGAGAATAGTTCGAATCATACCTTTCCCATGGGTATTAGCCCTATGCAAAATACAAACAGCTTCATTCAGGATTTGAACTCGGGTTGTCAAGTCCACTTCCTGTGATGATAACCATTACACAACGAACACCTCATTGTACAACAGACTTTAAAAAAAAATGTTGATAAATCATTCTAAATTTCTTATAAATCAATTTGTGGCTATTTAAAGAGAGTCACATATATATATGACATATATATAATTCAATATAACATTCTCCTCTGATCAATTTAAATAAAGTTTCTTTCAAATTCATTGATTTATTTGTTTTATTTTTTTTTGTATTGAAGTAATTAAATTAAAAAAAAAAAAAAAGATCTCAAATATACTTTGTGAAAGATTCAAGTGTAAACTCAAAGAAATTAAGATCCTAATATAAGTTGTTTCTCGTCTGTTAGATTTCATTAACTTTTTTAATTTCTTTCTCGCTATTTAGCATCTTTTTAGCACTGATGTTGAGAAAACAAACAAATAGACAAATGATTCCTCTCCCTAAATAGACAACACACATACGCATACATTCATACACAGTGAAATCCTATTACTGACTTTTAGGAATTGCCTGACGATTTGTTTGTTGAAAGCAGAAGAGTGTCAACATCAGCATCGCCTTACTTTAATTGGCATTTGAATATAAATGAATGGCAGACCCATTTCTTACTGGCATACAATTTCCATATTGTGTCTTTTTAAATCTGTGCAACTTAATCCCCTTTTCTTTCTTCTTTTAAACAAAATAAAAACGAAAAAAAAATGGAGAAAAAAAAAAAAAGAAAAAAAAAGAAAAAAGAAGAAGCAATTATTTCAGATTAAAAAAATAAACATTTTATTTTTATTTGAATTGAACTTGTTTTTCTTTCTTCTTATTCTTATACTGTTATAAAAACAGAGTAGATTTCTGTTTGCTTTTGTCTTTTTACTTATATCAGCTGTGGGACACAAATTTAGTAGTATACTACAGTGGTTTAGCTCAGTTGGTAGAGAGTTCGGCTAGAAACCACAAGGTTCCTAGTTTGATACCGGCCCTCGCTAACTCAGCATATGAGTAGCACAGGGTTCTGTGCGGTAAACTGATGGTAGGTGTGGCGCTCCACCTCAGATGCAAAAACAATCTCCTTGGTCTATTGCTAGTGAAAAGGGGATAGACTCCCTCGCTGATTGTCTGATACCGACTTTAGGCCACCCCAACGACTTTACTTACAGGGTGTCCACAAAGTCAGGGTGCACTTTTAAAAAAATGTATAACTTTATTTGTATTATAAATTCTTTAAAGTGCATACAGCCTTTATGGACACCTTGTAGATCAGTGGTTCTCAACATTTTTTTTGTCCAGACAAGCAAAGAAATATTTGTAAATAAATACGATATGAAATTATATATTCATCAAATTAGGATAAAGAAGATGACTTACTGGGGAATAAAATATCGAGTTAATTGCAATATCAACAGTTGATACAAATATTAACCAAATAAGTCACTGTTATAAAGAATATAAAGTGCTCAATACATTTGTTGAGCGGATTTAGTATTAAGGTGTATATAGAAATAACCTACTCAAGTTTCACCATAAAGGATCTTCAGGGTTAATTGTAATTAATTAATCAAGATACTGATTAATTACAGGCAATTGCGGAAGTGAAAAATGCAATTATGACCGTTGAAAACAGTTTTGCAGTGAAGTTGAATGCTATGTAATTGATTGCATCATTCGAAAATTAAATGTCAAACACGATATTGTTGAATGCTGAACGTGATTGTTAACGTGAAATATTAAACACAGTTGTTGTTAAATGTTGAACACGTTTGTTGACATGGAAAAAACGTGCTGGATTTTTAATTAGATTAAATTACCACAAACAGTGGCTAGTAGCTCAGAGGCAGAGTTTCAGCTCTGCATTCTGTGGTCGCTGGTTTGATCTCAAATGCAGAGGTTGTGGTATATACTGCTAATGAGACCTAATAAGGTTGAAACAGCTGTCCAGTGTTCTGCATGTTGCACACAGTGTTTGCTGAATTTTCTGGTCATGGTAATTTAATTTAATTAATATTTAATTCCTCCATCTACAAATTCTCTGTTTCCTTGCCCATGAGGTTGAGTCATGTGGATACAGACCACTGACTTGTGATGACATCGCCCCTAGAGATGACTTTGCCCTCTGTAATGCTATGTGATTGGCTAAATGATTTGGTGGCTGCATGATTACCATGACTAGATGATTTGGCAATCCCCATGTGTGGTGTGGACTGTTTGATCAGAGGTAGAGTTTTGGCTCTGCATTCAGTGGTCACTGGTTCAATCTCAAGTGCAGAGATCGTGGTATACACTGCCAATGAGACTGAATAAGATCAAAACAGCTATCTAATGTTCCAGATGTCACACACAGTGTTTGCTGAATTTTCTGGTTGTGGTAATTCAAGTAAAGAAATATTTAAATATAAAAATACAATAGGGTTTTTTAATCCTTTTAATCATCATATGACTATGGGGTCCACCAGAGTAAAATAGGGATCAAAGTGGTCTATAGGTAAAAAAAAAAGTTGAGAACCACTGTACTAGATGACCTGTGAATATAATGTTACTTTTGTAACATCAGTCTGTTTTTTTTAGTTATATACAGTAGGAGGTCTTCATTGTGTAATGGTTATCATCATAGGAATTGGACACGGCAAACAGAGTTCAAATTTGGAACAAATACATGTGCATATATATATATATACATATACAAGGTGTGTCAAAAAAGTATAAAGATTTTTGTACTATTTGACACCTTGTATTCTGAAAAAATTAACATTCATTTCTATCTTAGTAAATACAGCTTCAAACTCGGCACATTTATGAAACACCTTGTATTCTGAAAAAAATGAACGTTCCATTCATTGTTCCTTTCTACCTGGGTAAATACAGCTTCAATCTCGATACTTTTATGACACACCTTGTGTGTGTGTGTATATATATATATATATATATATATGTATGTAGTATAGTGAGAAATTTGCAAAAACACAGGTTTAAATAAAATGGGTGGTAAGTTTATTAGCCGACGCTGCAGTATTTTCGATCTGTTAATTAGAATCGAAACACTGCAGTGTCGGCTGATAAACTTACCACTCATTTTATCTAAACCTGTGTTTTTTCTAATTTCTCACTATACTACATACCATCGGATTCACTTCCATTTCTCTTCACACACATATATATATATAAGTTTGCTATATCTATAAGAATGCTCAATATCATTGATAGAGCATGTCTATCTAATTCACTACCCTAACTGGAATATGTATGTGTGTATTTAACCTTAAACCAGCAAGCATGGTACACCATTTTTTTTAATCTTCTAAATTCTCAATATAATCGATGTAATTATGAAATGCTAATTAAAATTCTTCACTGTATGTACTTACCAACCCCTCCACACAAGCAGGATGGGACACAAAGGGAATTTCTTAAGTGAAGTTTACCAGGTTTTGAGTTAAACTTACCTTCTCCTAGACTAGTTGCCTAACTAAGGTTAAAGAGCTCAGTCTACCCTACTACTTACCCATAGCTAGAGGGAGAATAGTCAGATACCTACCTTTCCCAATGGTATTATTAGCACTATGTGAAATGCAAACAGTCCAGCATTGAACTCGTCTTATCATGTCCATTTTCCTATTTGCAAGGAATTATATGGTATCATTATAATCAATAGTAAACAATTATAGCTTTAATTAGCTACTTTCAATACAAATGATTTGCACACAGTAACAAAATTTCAAATACACCTATCTAATACTAATAATTTTCAAATGCATCTATTTGATCCATAAGTCATCAGGGCAGCCTAATGTCAGTATCAACCAGACAGCAAGGGAGTTTATCCCCTTTTCATTAGCGCTAGACCAAGGAGATTATTTTAGCATCTGAGATGGGGTGCCTCACCTACCATCAGCTCCTCATTTTATTCTACAGATCCCTGTGCTAGTCATATGCTGAGTTGGCGAGGGCCGGTATTGAACCAGGAGCCTTGTAGTTCCTATCTGTAAGCTGGATTAGTTGGTTGGCTGGATTTTAACAGCATGTCAACCCTTGTTGGGTTATTTTATGCCAATGGCATTTTATTTGATTCATTCTTGTTGGGTATTCAATTTTTTTTTTAACTCAGTCTTTTTTTAAACACATTTTTTCTGTTTGACACATAGATGGGACTATAAAAGGTACTACCCCACTGGGTTATAGTGGACCTAGGAGCAATGGCGATGAAGGGGTGCTCCATATTCCCCAGAGCTCCAGATTTTGAACTTTACCACTAGATAGTGTCATACCAAGACACCAAGATCCTCAGCCACCGCCTTCTAGCACATATATGATAGAAAGGGTTGGAAGTTTGTCATAAGGACACTAGGGTTAGGACAATCATATAGGTGAGAGGGCTTGATGTCTCCACCTGAGTAATTGGAAGGGGCCTCTCTGACTGCCTGTCTAGCCTAGGTAAGGGCCAAAGTAGACTGTTGCAAGTCATGGACTGCTCAGCCACCAGGATTCCGTCCTTAAGCATCATGGGTTGCCACCCATGGCCAACAGATGGCCCTATTGGGGGAGGGATGGGTTTACCACTCTGCAGAGGTGCAGTCGGTGTATTCTACAACCCCAGCTGACAGGGTGGAAGCTGGATTGGTAGTACCTGTTACAGTCCAGTATATTGGTCAAATAGATCAGTTTGTAAATCATTAGTACAACATAGGAATACTTGAAACCATATAATTGTCGGCAAATTTTTGACTTTAAGAATAGTTTATTGAATCTATAATTGCTTATATATATTAATATTAGTAACTTGAATCATATAATTGTATCCAAACAAATTATTATCATTATTATTATCAGATGAAAATAATTACTTGAAACCATATAATTATGTATAAATTAATAATATGAAAATAGTTACTTGAAGCAGCTACATCATCTAAGTGGGGACTACACAAGGATGCTGTGTGCTATCTTGGACAAATTCTGGAAGCTATACACCCTGTAGAATAATCATACTAAGTCCAATTACCGTCGAATTGGCAAGACAAGACAGCAAGCAGTCGTAACTGAAATACGATTCTGGTTTGCTGCAAAGACTACTGCAAAATGGCAGGATTTATTGAGCCTCAGGGAATGGAATCCCCCAAATGCATGAGTGGACTGTTCTGAATTCCCATAAGTACCAGTTGTCTTGACACTGGTTCAGTTATGCTTGGCCAGTCACATTGTTCAAACCAATAGTAGACTGACTGACTGACTGACTTCAATACATCCCAAAAAGCTGCTGTATGGCCACTTATGTCCTATCACACAAATCATCCAAGAAGAAGATATGCTGAACACTATTGTAGAAGTAAGGACGAACTCATGTGAGGTTCTATTGTGGACACCTACACATGGACACATCAGTGTGGGTTGACCAGCAAAAACTTACATTGATCAGTTCTGTAAAAACACTGGATGCCAAGCAGAGGACTTGCCAGGTGCAATGACTGATAGGGAGAGAGAGAGAGAGAGAGAGAGTCATGGGTATTTGTGCTGTTAGTATGACTTGATATTTACAAATAATTATCATTAGTTACTAGAAACCATATAAAAAAAGTTGTTGTGGTGGTCAGTGTCAGCCAGACAGCGAGGGAGTATATCCCCTTTTCACTTGTGCTAGACTGAGGAGATTGTTTTCAGCGTCTGGGATGGAGCACCACACCTACCATCAGCTTATCACTTTACTTTGTCCTACTCATATGCTGAGTTGGCAACAGCCAGTATCGAACTCAGAACATTGAGGTTCCCAGCCCAACACTCTACCGACTGAGCTAAACCATATAATTGCTTAAAAATGACTCCAGTATTAACCAACAAGTTTAGGAGAAATTGTATAGAAATTTATAAGGCTTGAACCTTTCTTGAAAATATTGTGAAGAACAAAATGGTTTCTTTGGTCTTATTGATTCCATTTCTATTCATCTAATTGGATGGTCTCAGAGTAAATTGTACATAGACACAGACAAATCAAGATCAAATGGAGTTCATTTGAAGTCTTATTATATATATATATATATATATATATATATATATGATAAAATAAGTCTTATATATATATATATATATATAATAATATAATAAAATGTCATATATATATATAATAACATAGTATGCAAGATAGGGACATACAGAGAAGCCTAATGATTATATAAGCATGAAAAATGAACTCAGAAAACTGTATTCTATCTTATTGCCAGACAGAACCTCTCATTCCTGGCATGGCATGATAGCTGATGCAGAAAAGTGTGAGTGAAGAGTTGAGTAAACCACTCTCCCATAAACAGTTTACTTGCAAGACACTGCTGATAGTCCCATCATGGTGTAATGGTTAGCAAGCTAGTTATTGCAGATCCATTATTATTGAATAACGAGTTTGACCCTCGCTAGATGCCACATACTTATGACCTTGTGTCACATCCTACCCATTGCAAAACCATGGAGCAGCATCTGGATCTGGATGCCATCCTGGAAAAGGTTGTATGGAAGACTGAGAATTGCCCATGCAGCAAGTCTTCCTTCTCAATTCCACTGATGTTGTTCAAGGGAAGGGAATGGGTCACTACTGCTTGGCACCACTACTAACAAAAGGAGTTGCCAGAAAGTAGTTGAAGTGAATATCAAACTGACCTTAGAAACACCAGATCCTGGTTTTGAATTCAGAGTTATCCTTCTCCTATACTGGTTGCCCTACCATGGCTAGAAAGCAGAATCTTCCCTGTTATTTTCCCTATAGCTTTACTGCAAAGTAAATGTAAATATTTACCAACCCCTCCATACAAGCAGGATATGTCATAAAGTCTATTTTTAGCGGAATTTAACGGGTTTGATTTCAGAGTTTTCCTTCTCCTAAATTGGGTGACATAACAGTTAAAGAGCCCAGTCCACCCAACTATTTGTCCATAACTAGAAGTAGAATAATTGGATGCCTGTCTTTCTAAAGGGTATTAGCATTATGTGAAATACTAGCACCCTCATCCAAGATTTGAAATTGTGTCAATATGTCTATTTCCTACAATGAAAACTATAACACAATGGGCACTTCCACAGTGCAAAATTTAGGTAAACAGCCTCAACTTTAATTCAAAAATCTCCTGCCACTTATACTTTTCATGCTGATAAAAAATTGTACCAGTCACACCAACAATAATTAAGTATCGTAAATAAAAATATCTATCCTATTTTCATTTTTATTTTCTTTATTAATTTTAATTTTTAAATTTAATTTTTTTAAATTCAATTTAAAAAATTTTTTAAATTCAATTTTAAAAATTTTTAAAAATTTAATTTTTTTTATTTAATTTCTTAAATTTTCAAAATTTCTTTTTTAATCTAAAAATTTTTTTAAAATTTGATTTTTTTCTTTTTTAAAATTTTTAAAATTTAATTTCTTTTTAAAAAATTTTTTTTATTTAATTTTTTTTTTAATTTTAATTTGTTTTACAAACAATTAGCATATTTTCTAAGGAATGTGATATTAAAAGTTCAACTTGTCTACTTTTGTATTTATTAGAGATGTTCTAAAACTTATAAATGGAAAATAAATTCTCCCATTCCCTGACAAAATCATATTTATTTATTTAAAGAAAAGATTGTATTAAAATATATAGCTAAAAATAATGAAATATCTTTCTTTCTTCTTCTTCCTAATACCTTTTGCTAAAGACCAGTCTTGATGAATCCGACTATTTTCAGTCTTAAAACCTTTCTTACTGAGCAACGCCACCCGTTATCCAAAAGGAAGAGAATAAATGCTAAGTATGAAGTATAGCGTAGGAATACGGAAGTAGATCATTAGGCTCATCAGCCCTTTCTCATTGAGCGTCTTTCAAACTCCTCAAGAAAGAAGGGCCAAAAAGTTGGACCTTTTTGCTTGTTTCTCTCCACGGACACTTTTTTTAAATTCCACCTCTTTTTATCTCCTTAGACCCATATCATCTTTTTTTTGGCCTCCCTCTACTGCCTTCAACTGTCATGTCTAGATTTGTTATCCTGAAGAGTCCCAGTGGATGAAAGAAGATATATTATTCATAGATTCCTTACAGTGATGGTTGGCCTATGTGTATTACCTCTGAATACTGTTACTGATCAATTTTAACAGTGTTTCAACACATCTAGGGTTATTTTATGCTGAGAGGTTAGAGAATCATATTCATACTTACCTTTTTTAGATAGTTGTTTCTTTAAAGATTTTTATTTTGTGTACAGTTCTCTCAAATCTTATTATATTGAAAATTGTGTTTTTCTGTCTGTAATCAAAACTATATTACTACCCAAGTCAAAATTCCTTTATTAATTAATGTCACATTCTCCAAATATTATATTTATTTAAACCTCAATTATTAATAAACTTATTTTACATTATTAATACTGTTGACTGTATCTGCATAGTAATAACATGCAACTGTATTTATATATACAACAAAATGACAGTTCACAGTATGAACAGGAAGGCTAATTTGCATATTGATATTAAAAATTTGATTTTGATAAATATGTGCTTTGTATTATTGATTTCTAATTGTTTGGTTTTATCAAAATGAATATGAGCAAATCCATTAACAAGAAGAAATAACTATAATTTTATTCTTAACTTCCTATTTTAACTAAATTGTTAAATTAGGAAAATTCAGCAATGAAAAACAGGAGTGATGGAAGAGTAAGTTTCAGTTGTTCTATTTTTCAATTATACCCCTATCCTGTTTCAAATCTTTTTGCATTCTTATTTAGATTCATTAGCCTTTCTAATTTAATGTAATATTTTATTACATAAAAACTTAAATACTTGCACATGGAGAGTGCATATATTTGCTAGTATAAATTATTTTTAAACAGATCTATTTGACACAAAGATTGGACCCTATTGAGGTCAGTCAGTCAGTCAGTCAGTCAGTATACTGTTGGTTTGGACAACAGCAACTGGCTAAGCACAACTGACCTAGTGCCCAAAACAGCTGGTACTTATGGGACTCAAGAATAGTCCATTAATGTATTTTGGTGATTCCATTCCTTAAGTCCTGATTGGCTGCTTGGTTTCTATGATGTTATGAGGCTTAATAAATACCCTGGCATTCTGCAGACCCTAACAGGTACTACCACTCTGAATGAAAGTGGACCTGGTAGTAATTACAATGAAGGTGCACTCCACACTTTCCAGAACTCGAATCTTCTCATCAGATGCAGTTTAGTGTCATCCTTGCTGATGAAGGAATTCTGATCACTTATTTTAAAACAGTTTCCTATTTCTCAAAATTTTTGAGATGAGGCTTGATAATTAGTATTATTTTGATTATTCAAACTATTATCCTCATTTTCTTTGTTATCTGTACAACATTTCTGACGATGTGCCCACCGGCCTTCTTCAGGTATTTCTTGTTGGACTTGAGAACCATCTTGGACTCAAGAACCTGTATCCCAGTTATGGTTAGCGGAATTAGAACAGGATACCTCCGTGGTCTGAATAAAGGGTTAGGTTCAAAGTTCCATGATGGTTCCCTAGTTCGAAAAAGTTCCTGAGTCCAAGAGGACCCCAAGTCCGACAAGAATTACCTGAAGAAGGCTGGAGGGCACATTGGCTGAAATGTTGTACAGATAATAATGAAGATGAGGACAATAGTCCGAATAATCCAAATAATACTAGATAGTTTCCTCTTGAATTTGAACTGGGGGAATGAGACACACAACTAAGTAAAATGGGTTAAATCTGCCGCTTTAGATAAGTTGACTTCAATATTCTCCAACTGGAAATGCACAGTTCTAACAGACTGATACATTTTCAAACCAATATACTGTGACCTTTGATGCCTATGGCAATGAAGCCAACAATCCTATTTAGGAAAAATTGGATGTAGGATCACTATTGTAACTTTCAATTGCAAGATTACATTTCTGCACCAGCAACTGCCATTTAATATCCAAGGAAATACAGCTGCTCTGTCCCCCAAGGCCTAATAGCCCCCCCCCCAAAAAAAAAAAAAAACAAAAAAAAAACTGGATGTTGTAAACTGATTTACAATGAGGCAACAAAAGAATTCTGTGAAATTTATTCAGACTCAATTTGTTCCATCTTTTTTTAGATTCATTTTTTGATGAAACTTAACCATTATTATTCATAATTTCAACTTTATTTTGATAATGATTTTTATATTCAAGTTGAGTGGTACCTTTATGATCTATGACACAGCAAGTTTCTTGATTTGGTTGTTTTGTTTAATGCTGAACCAAGTCATTTTGATAAACAAAGGACTCAGGTTGCTTACAGTACCTGCTGCTGTTGTTTTATGGCATATCAACCCTTTTTGGGTCATTTAATGCCGAATCAAGTCATTTTGATAAACAAAGGACTCAGGTTGCTTATAGTACCTGCTATTCCTTAAATGGTCTCCCAATTAAGAATTGAACAGGCTTACCATTGCTTAACTTCAGTAATCTAGCAGAGTACCAGAGCTATCAGCATGACTTTACCTTAATTTCTAATCTTGAGTTTCCTATAACCTTTTTTGTTTAAATAATTTATGTAAAATACCATTCTCACTTAGATTAATATAAAAGTTCATTGTCCAAAAGGAAAAATCAGATAGGTTGATTTATTATAATGGCATGTCAATGCATCTAGGATTATTTTATGCCTAGAGGTTAGGGAATTATGTTCAATGACTTCTGTGATACCTTGCATCATAGTTGAGTTGATATAGCATTTGGCTTATAGAACCTGGTTTTCCTGTGGCAAAAGGGGACATGAGTTTGAATCTCACCAGGAACTTATTCTTATTTCTGATCGATGCTGTTCCTTGTTGTCAAAGTAGTGACAACAAATAAGTTGAAATAAAAAAGCAACTAGATTTAGGAAGACAAAGGATTAAAGAAGCTGAAATTTATCTCTATATATCCAATTGTTGCTTTAACTTTTCCATTGCATTGGCATCAGTAAATAATCCAAAAGTACTCAATATATTAAAAACAGAGCAGTAATACTACTACTACTACTAATAATAATATTAGTAGAGAAAAAAGTGAAGGGTCTACCATGGTTTCAATACAAATGGTAGGTTCCTGATGAAATCATTTGGATTGAAACCATGGTAGACCCTTAACTTTTTCCTCTACTAATATTATTATCATTATTATATATATATATATATATATATATATATAAGAAAGATTCTGTATGTCTGTCTGTACAATGACCAAGCACATATCTATTTATAAAGAAAAATTGATGTAAACCAGCAAAGACCAAATTTCTATAAAAACCTTAATGTTAAAAGCTTTTAAGGTGAAAAATCTTTAGCATATCAGATTTATATATATATATATATATATATATATATATATATATATATATATATTGTGTGTGTGTGTGTGTGTGTGTGGTTGAAAATAGAGGAAAAATGTGAATAAAACAACACAACATCTAAATTCAAATTTCTCAGATTTTTTCACCTTAAACACTTTTTACCCCTCATTTTACATTATAAAAGCTGAATAAAAATACAATGAAGGTATAAATTCCTGATATATTAAAAAATTAATTAGAAAAATGATTAAAAAATAAAAACAAATTAATATAGGTTAAATCCAAAAAAAAGAATAAAAAACTAAAATAAAAGATGATGAAACAAATACACAGAAAAATAATTTTTAATAATCCATATATAAATATAGGCAAGAGATTTATATTTAACTTTGTAAATCCCGGGCAATGCTGGGTAGCTCTGCTCATCAATGATAAAAATTTGGTCCAATCAAAAAACAAAATAATTCAAAAAATAATTAAATCTCATTTTTAATGTGAGTTTCATGGAATGAGCTTCAGTTGTGATGATTCCAGTTCATGTAAACAATATCAGTGTTGACATTTTTCAACTATTTCTTGCTTCTAAAATCTTTAATGTGTTACATAAATGTAAACTGTTGATCTTGGCCAATCATTTTTGATGAAAGGACTAGCAAAGAATCTATTTTGTTCAGTTAATTTGTTTAATGGCATATCAACTACTTATGAGTTATTTAATACCAAAATCTTATTCATTAGTAAATGTTATTACTACAGAATTATTGTTATTTACAATGATTTATTGGTACAATATCACATGCACAAGACACACTGAGGATAGCACACATTATATAGTGATAATTACTCATGAGGATAGCTTATTGACCATCACATTACATCATGATTTGTTACATAATAATAGGCAATGCCTATCATTTTTATAATGAAGTATAAATTTAAATTTAGCCATTACTAGCAAATCACACAGTACCAATAAAGGTTCATAGAGTTTGATAGACAGCCGCCTTCAAACCAGGGTGATCCGACCAGACCTCTTTAATTGGCTTAGAGGGATCATGTTATTGGATGGGTCTGAGAAAATAGTTAGCGTCAAACCAATCGCAATGTTGCACATTCTTTTCTCTCTCCCGCATGTGCATGGTTATGTATCAATGAAATGAATAAAGAAATGTGTACACAAAATATATCTGCGTGTTCCTAATTATTATGATGTAGTAATCAGGGTTCATTAGATTCAGAATAGTGGGGTCCAGTCGAAAGTTACCTCGCCTGTTATTGACTGTTAATAACCTTTTTGCTTGACCCATTGGAAAGTGCACCATTGCAAGTGTGAGAATTAGTTTTAGTTTAGTTTAGAAGTGGCTAGATTTTCAAGGAGTGCAGATACTATTTTCAGCTATATTCAGACAGGAGAGTCGCCCTCCACCGTGGCGGGATCATGGGCTGGCTTATTTAATAAAGCTTTATCAGAAAAAAAAACCAAGTCTTGTTATTAAACAAGAAAGGAACAGCCAAAAAGGGAATCAACCCTCAGCAGAAAGAACACTGGATCAGCACAACAAGAGAACATGCCATTCGGCCGAATTAGAAGCATTAGAAGTAACGGTTAACAAGTAAGAGCCCTCATATAATCTCATCCCAGTCTCTCTCTCTCACCGATTATATACCCGAGATATTATGTGGGTATATAACAGTCAACCCTTGTTGGGTAACTTAATATTAAATCAGTAATTTTTTTAAACAATAATATAGTTTCAAGTAACTAATGATGATAATTATTTGTAATCAATTATAGCTTCAAGTAACTATTCTTAATGCTAATAATTTTTTACACAATTGTATGGTTTCAAGTATTTCTTTTTAATACTGAAGATATGCAAGCACTTTTATATGGTTTCAAGTAAGTATTCCTATTTAATGATAATTTAAAGTAACTTATAATAATCATTTGTAATTAATTATAGCTTCAAGTAACTATTCTTAATGCTAATAATTTGTACACAATTGTATGGTTTAAAATATTTCTATTTAATACTGATAATATGCAATCATTTATACAATTTAAAGTAACTAATAATAATCATTTGTAGTCTATTATAGCTTCAAATAGCTATTCTTCTTGATACAAATAATTTGCATATATTTATATGATTTCAAGTACTTTTATTAAATACTAATAATTTTCAAACATCTATTCTATCTATAGACCGGATGCTAATAGATACTACCACTCCAAGTCTATAAACTTATCCCTCAAAGAGATTATCAATCCATTTAGCAATAAACAACTGTTAAAAACAAGAAAAATTCTTGAAAAATATAACAATAAATCTGACAATTTCTCATGATTTAAATTTATATATAATGGAGATTTGGAGTCTGACTGCTACTGAAACAATATCACTGTTTATGTCACAATACTCTCAGGAATTGTGTAAGTTTATCAATGAGTATTTAATCTAAAGTCAATATCATTATTACATTGAATAAAGAACAACTCTGTATTATATATATATACTCAGAAATTATGTATGCAACATTAAATGGTTGACATTCTTTGTTAAAACAAGTTTTGATGAATACATGCCCAGTATTATTGATTATATAGTTGATATATCGTTTGTTTTATTTTAATATATATTTAAAGTTATCTAACATACAGTTTTACAAGAAAATTATTTTCAAACAAGAAATAGTCACATAATGTTCTTTTACATTGAAATTGAAGATGCTTGTGTATTAAACTGTATCTTTTTACACATATCAAAGATTGGTTTACATTTTTTACGAAAGAGCATGGCAAAAAAAATTATTTTATGTAATTTTGGATGTTGATAAAATCAAGTTAAAAATTCTATAAAAGCATAAATCTGTTTTTACCTTAAAATTAAAATATTCAATTTTAATAAGATCTATATAGAATTATATAAAATTGGGTGTATTTTAAAAAACATATTGTCACCTGTCATAAAACTAAAATCTAAGTGGAGTGGAGTGAATATGATGATTTTTTAAGTATGTAATTCATTTTTAAAAATATTAAATTTTTTATTTCATTCATTTAATTTTTTTTGACCATATGACCTTTTGCAATCTCGATTTGTGGGGACATTTTTTCCATTTACACGTCAAAATCTGGTTAATTGTTAACAGACGATTTTTAGAGTTTTTAAAAAAATTATAAAACTAACCCCTTACCCTAACCCCTAACAAACAACCTGATTTTGACGGTGTAAATGAGAAAAGTGTCCTTGTGAGTCGAGATCGCGAAAAGGGTGCCTAAAGGTCATATGGTCCATTTTTTCCACACCCTCAGGCAATATCTTTATAAATTTATTTTTACACTGCCCAGAGGTCATTTTTTTTTCTTAAACTTAAAATAACCCTGGACGGGTTGACATGCCATTAAAATCAATCAATCAATCCAGGTCAGAGTGAACCAGGAAGTAATGGCAATGTAAGTGTGACTATACTCCCTAAAGTTACAGAAGTTGAGTCTCACTTCACCATAGTCTGCAGTTTAGCGTCATACCCAGAAAACCCTAAGCAGAAGATGCAGTTGATATATTCTAAGCCTCGCCGACAGGGAAAGAAATCCATTTGGGATTTATTGAACTTCCATAAGTCAATATTTAAGCTCCAACTTTTTGGCATTGTCTATTAGGACCAGAAAGAATTTGACTGTTACTATAGAAGAGCATATTATTTCGCTAATGGTCTCCGCCATTGTTCATTATTTTGCTAATGGAGTTGCAAGCAATACATTTATATGTTTGTGAGTGATTATATCTACATCTATTTATTTATCCATCTCAGTCTATTCATATTGTCTGATCATCTCTGTACCTCTCGGTCTGTTATTACCACTGTCTGTTCATACCTATCTATCTCTCTGGATGTTATATCTTTCTATCTGAGTCTGTGTACAGCTACCTACTTATTGCAGCCTGTCTCTATCTATCTACCTCAGTGTTTTTTTTTTCATATTTATATATCTATAATTTTTATTTGATTTCTGTCACTCCCACTGTCTGTTCATACCTATCTGTTTGTTTATACCTATCTATCTCAGTCTGTTCATATCTTTCTATCTATCTCAGTCTGTTCACAGTTACCTACTTACTGCAGCCTGTCCCTATCTATCTACCTCAATGGGTTTTTTTGTGTATTTATATATCAATAATTTTTATTTAATTTCTGTCACTCCCACTGTCTATTCATACCTATCTATCTATTTATCTATCTTTCTCAGTCTGTTCATACCTGTCTATCTTTCTCAGTCTGTTCACAGTTACCTACTAACTGCAGCCTGTCCCTATCTATCTACCTCAGTGTTTTTTTTTCATATTTATATATCAATAATTTTTATTTAATTTCTGTCACTCCCACTGTCTGTTCATACTATCTATCTATCTATCTATCTATCTCAGTCTGTTCATATCTATCTATCTATCTCAGTCTGTTCATATCTATCTATCTATCTATCTATCTCAGTCTGTTCATATCTATCTATCTCATCTATACTATCTATCTATCTATCTCAGTCTGTTTCATATCTTTCTATCTATCTATATCAGTCTGTTCATATCTTTCTATCTATCTATATCAGTCTGTTCACAGCTACCTACTTACTGCAGCCTGTCCCTATCTATCTACCTCAGTGGGTTTTTTTTTTCATATTTATATATCTATAATTTTTATTTGATTTCTGTCACTCCCACTTGGGAATCGGTACTTTGCCTGAATTCATTTCTATCTCGTGGGACAAAGATCTGCCATTACATAGTTTCCTGTTAATTCACATCCCTGCAAACAAAATGAAGATAAATCAATCAAAATTCTGTGGATCTGAGAAAGAAGTTATCTCTATTGTATGACACACAGTTGCTGACTTTATCATTCAATCATTCCATTTCATTAATCAGTGCCAAGACTGAAGCCCCCAGATGCAATGGCTGAAAGGTCTTCAATGTCAACCCCTAAACTCTACGCACAAGCAGCGCATGAGTAAATCACTGAGTTTATCCTTCTAATTGAGCTGAAGATAACAAGCTTTTGATTGAAACATAATACTTATAGCATACATTATAAGTGATTACTTTATTTTTCTCAGGTGCATTGTGGGTAGCAATTAGCAATAAATATGGATTTGATAAGAGACTTCATACTTAAATAAGGATGCTCTATTACTAAGTTGTGATAGAAATGTAATATTCTGGATTTCGGATTAAATATACAAAATTAAACATATATGTGTATATGCATCGTGTGTGTGTGTGTGTGTGTGTGTGTGTATATATATATATATATATCCTGTCTGTGTCAGAGGAGTTGGGTGTGTGTTTATATATATATATATATATATATATATATATTATAGTACTCCACACTCCCTAGAGCTTCAAAATTGGAACTTCACTATTAGATACGGTTTAACGTCATACCCAGGACACTAAGACCCTCAGCATCCACCTTCGTCCACATATATGATAAAAAGGTGTTGCATGTTGAGTAGGATACATATCTAAGAATATTTAATATACTTATGTATTTACCAACCCCTTCACAGGTACAGAATGTGACACAAGGTCAATTTTTAACCAGAGTTTAACAGGTTTGAATTCCGAATTTTCCTTCTAGAGTAGATGCTATACCCAGGTTAAAAAGCTCAGATTGCCTTACTATTTACCCATAGCTAGAGGGAGAATAGTTGGGTTCATACCTTTCTAGGGATATTAGCACTATTTGAAATGCAAACAACCTCGATTTGAACTCATGTCAACATGTCCCTTTCTTATGACAATAACCATTAAGCTATGAGCGCCTCCTTAATGGATCTCTGAGTTGCAATGTATGTATGAGGTGTTGATGTTAACTGAGTCCATTTCCTTCAATGGTAACCATTACACCATGGGCGCCTCTTCATTTTTGATGTAGTATTGAGTTGTTTTGATACTCAAGATATTCACTGGGGAAAATGTCACAATTACAGTGTTATACAATAATTAAAATTCTGAAGATTCTATTGGTTAGTACTCGGTATTTGATTAACAAACAACAGAATTTAAATTCTGTTAAAATTCCCAGGTCTACAACAAATCATCAGGACATGTGCGAAGAAATTGGAAGGATTTTTTTTCCTTTATTAAAAGAGAATCTGTAAGCATAGAAAATAACTCCAATATAATTATTAGATATTTAAAAAAAATTTTCTTTGTAATTATTTATAAAGCTAAACATTATTTCTTTTCAGTTTTTCTCCAGTTATTAATATCTTAGTTGGTTCAAAATATTAAAATTATATATATATATATATAGTGTGAGTGTGTGTGTGTGTGTGATATTACGAAAAAATTGAAAAACACAGGTTCATAAATGAAGTAATATTTATAAACTTGTGTTTTTCAATTTTTTCATAATATCACATACTGTCGGATTCCCTTCCACTTTTTCTTTACACACACACACACACACACACACACATATATATATATGTATAAATTCTGTTTTTCTTTTAAAATTACATAACGATAACCGAATATGTATTTATAGTACGTTTAAATTATTTAACTGTGTTACTAAGTTTAATAAGATAAGCATGTATTAGGTACCACCAAAATACATCACTTAATCAGTTTAAGCCATATTGAAGGAAGAAATGTAAATATTTTTCAAATTTTTTCTTTTAAAATCTTTCAAAAATATATATATATATATTTATATATATATATAATATACACACACACACACACACACACATATATACACTATCATGAAAAGATAAACACAAATTGCCATTTGGAAGAGTTACCAAACTTTTTAGTTAATTTATTTCTCTCCACAACCCAAAATCTTAATGGTCCTTGTATTCTTAGACAATAACCCTCCACCCAGATTCTGTGCTTGTTCAAATACTTATGAGCATTACTTTCTGTAGCCTACTTCTTATAATGGCTATAGAAAATACTACAAAACAACAGCGCTCATTGTATACCTATATGTACAATTATATAAGTGTGTAATTCTGTTCACGTGGTTTAGCATGACTTCTAAACAACGGATCACAGGCAGTGAAGCATTTCTTCAGAGTCAAACAATTTATTTTTTTCCATCAACAGCACTCAAATAAAAACAAAACAAAAAACACCCCTATAAAAAACAATGCAAGAAGAATCTTTAATCGGGAGAATTCTATTTTACTTATTTTAATTAAAGGAGACCTGCTAATGGTTTTGCCTTAACAAGGGAAGTTACTCTGTGTGTGTTGTTAAGCACAGCTAAAAAGGACTTGTTAATTTCCTTTATCTATTCAAACCCTGCTTTGTTGACTTCTTTGTCATTTGTCTTTCTATCTTTCTAGCTCAACTTTCTAATTGTGCAACCATTGCTTATGTATACACATGTACATCGAAAACTCAACTGAGACGCATACATTATAAGTGCATACAATTACATACACACATTCAAAGCATTGTACAGGATGTGCATATACATTGAAAAACATACAACTGCTGGGACAAGGACTGTCTTACAGCATCGGCCATAAATAAGTACACCTCAAGCAATTTTTTTCTTACAAAATGTTTATTTTCTTCTAAAACCAAAGATACCTGTATGTAATCAAAACATATATCTTTATATGTTATTTATTACCCTGCTCTACAGCATTAAAACTCTGTAAAAAATTTGCATAAACATATGGAAAGTGTACTAATTTTTATTTTCTTCTAAACCAAAGATACCAGTATTATTTCTAGTGGAATAATATACAAAACAGATATTATTAGGTATTATTTATTACCAAACTCTACAGGATTTAAACTGTGGTAAAAAATAAATTTGCATAATATATGTAGTGTACTTATTTCTATTTTCTTCTAAAAACCAAAGATACCAGTATTATTTCTAGTGGAATAATATACAAAACAGATATTATTAGGTATTATTTATTACCAAACTCTATTTTCTTCTAAAAACCAAAAATACCAGTATTCTAATTATTTTTAGTGGAATAATATACAATCAAAATAGATATCATTAGCTGTTATTCATTAACGAGCTCTACAGCATTAAAACTCGGGAATGAAAAACAAATTTGCACAAATATATGAAAGTGTACTTTTTCTATTTTCTTCTAAACCAAAGATACCAGTATTATTTCTAGTGAAAACAATTATTATTGGGTATTATTTATCACAAACACAGCATTGAAACTCTGTAATCAAAAATAAATTTGCAACACCTCTGTAACTAAAAATAAAATTGCATAAATATATACAAGGAGTGTAATGGTTAGAGTCATAGGAAATGGAATTGTCAATCCAAGTTCAAATCCTGGACGAGACTGTTTGCATTTCACATAGCACTAATACTCTTGGGAAAGGTATGAATCCAACTACCCTCCCTCCAGCTATGGGTAAATAGTAGGACAGACTGGGCTCTTTAACCTTAGCTAGGTAACCAGTTAAGGAGAAGGAAAACTCTGAATTCAAACCTGTTAAACTGCTTAAGAAATTGACCTTGTGTCACATCCTACTCATGTAGACAGGGTTGGTAAATATATATACAGGAAGTGTACTTATTTTTTCAGCTGTTATATATTTGTATTTTTGTTGAACAGTTATGAAACAGTATTTATTTTCATAATCTACCTAGCATTTCTGTATACCACCATATCAGAATACACTGACTGTATCCCCTGTGGAGGTATCCAGAGAATGACACTTAGCTGGCTGGAAGAGTATGTTTCAGTTGTTCTATATTTCGATTATACCCTCCCTGTTTAAAATCTTTTTACCTGCATTCTTATTTAGTTTCATTAACCTTTCCAATTTAATATAATATTTTAATACATTAAAACTAAATACCTACACCTGGAGGCGGATGCATATATTTGCTAGTGGATTTAAAAATCATTTTTATTCAATAGGACCATGTGCAAAAAAACTAAAAAAACTTTTAAACAACTCCACTAATGGCCTATAACTAAATTATTTGTATTAAGAATAGTTACTTGAAGCTATAATTGTTTATTAACAATTACTAGAAGTTATTTCAAACCATATAACTGTGTGCAAACAAATGACTATTGTCAAATAGAAATAATTACTTGAAACCATATAATTATTAGTGTTACATAGGAATACATGAAACCATACAACTTTATTCAACTTATTTGTATTAGATAGGAATAGTTGATATCTCTGTGCAAAAAAACTGTAAACAAATTACACTAAAATATGTAAGTATAAATGTACAATGATGGTTGGTTGGTTGGGTTTTACGTCATGTCAATGTTTTTTTTATGCCGAAGATGTTTTGTTTTATAAATTCTTGGTGGGTATTCAATTTTTTTCAAAGTCAATTTGTTAAAACACATTTTTTTGTAAATTCATTTTTTGATCTATTTCACCTAAAGTGGGACCCTAACAGATACTACCACTCTGGGTCAGAGTGAATCTGGGAGCAATGGCAATGATACCTGTCCCAACCAATTGCTCTTCTCAATACTCTTGCTTTTACTGAAATACTACCGCAGAATTGTAATTGTTTCATTTGTTTATTTATTTTTTTTTTAATTTGATAAAATCTAACTCTTATACCAATTTTTTAGTATATTTTAAAGTAGACTGTCTATTCACCTTAGAACCCATTCTAATCAAATTGAGTTCTATTATTACTGTAATCTGAGTCCTTCTACTCAATTATAATGAACTAACCATCAGTTGTTTTTTGTTTTGCTTGGTTGTGGTATGAGAGCTGCTGTGAGTGGTTTAAAGTAGGCAAAGAATTAAGTATATCTAAATCATAAGGAATTTTTTTTAAATTTTAAAATTTCAATACAGCTTTAATATTTATCTTGGTGGAGAGCAGTTTGCTATCTATTCACTTCTGAACCCATTCTATTCAAATAAATTATTATTGTAATCCGAGTCCTGGTCATTTATCAGCTATGGAAGGATTGTAGCATTGGAGAGCCACTGGGAGAGGCTTAAAGTAGGCAAAGAGTTAAGAAGCAAACATGTATATATCAAATTTTCACTGACAGATATCATATTCATGGCTTTAACTCTTTGCCTACCAAATTGCTCCCACGGGCTGTACCACATTTTCTTGGTATTTTTTAACCATTAGATGAAATATTTCAAAGTTCACAATCTATTCACCTCAGAACCTATTCTGTTCAAATAAAGTTCTATTATTATTGTAATCTGAGTCCTGGTCATTTATAATGAACTATCAGTTATGGAAGGATTGTAGCGTTGGGAGAGCCACTGTGAGAGGTTTAAAGTAGGCAAAGGTTTAGAAGCAAACATGTATATATCAAATTTCTACCGACAGATATCATATTCATGGCTTAACTGATGAGGAGAAGGGCGAGACTTCTGACAGGATGAAAAATAAAACCTGTCAAAAATGTCATGTGATGTATAGCATGAGAAAGGGCATTTTTTGCATTGCAGCTTGGCCTGGCTGTTCACTGCAGTTAATCTGCCACTAGCTGCCCTGGACATGCACCTTGCTGCTTTATCTTGGAGGAGGTGTTGACAGTTTGTGTCTGGACCTGTACAAGCCCTTACTCACCTAAATCCACTGCCATTGAAAGGAAACATCATGATTCCTTGGAAGAGAAACAGAATGTTAGGGAAAGAAAACGAGACAGACAGGGAAAGTGAATATACCTATGCACATGAATTTGCCTGGTATATGTATGCATATAACTTAATATGTCACACACAATAAAGGGCATGGTTTGATTTCTTTGTATAATGGTATATCAACCTTCATGGGTTATTCAATGCCAAAGCTATCTTTGTAGAAGAACAGTAAAGTAAAGTCGTCAGGGCGGCCTAATGTCGGTATCAGCCAGACAGTGAGGGAGTCTATCCCCTTTTCACTAGCGCTAGACCAAGGAGATTGTTATTGCATTTGAAGTGGAGTGCCACACCATCCATCAGCTACTTACTTTACTGTACAGATCCCTGTGCTATACATACGCTGAGTTGGCGAAGCCCGATATTAAACCAAGAACCTTGTGATTCCTAGCCGAACACTCTACCGGCTGGAGGTATGAGGGGGTTCATATGTTTCTGAACAGTATTATTCTGCAAGTGAACTCACTCACTACAATGTTGCAGAACAGCACCTTAGCTCCTATACCATGTGGACCCCTCTAAAAATATATATATATATATATATATATGGATAATGATATTTGACAATGTGGTTAAGAAATATAACTGAAAATTTAAAACCTAACAGCTGAGATAATAAAAGTAAAGTCGTTGGGGTGGTCTAAAGTTGGTATCAGCCAGACAGTGAGGGAGTCTATCCTCTTTTCACTAGACCAAGGAGGTTATTCTAGCATCTGAAGTGGAGCACTACACCTACCATCAGCTCCTCACTTTACCGTACAGAACCCTGTGCTTCTCATATGCTGAGTTGGCGAGGGCCAGTATCGAACCAAGAACCAAGAACCTAGCCAAACGCTCTACCGACTGAGCTAAACTGGCCCTATTTAACCCATAGCTGGAGGGATGAGGGGGGTTCATATGTTTCCTAATGGTATTATTCTGCAAGTGAACTCACTCACTATAAGGTTTCAGAATGACACCTTAGCCACTATACCACAGAAACCCCCTCCCCTCCAAAAAAAAATGATCAGGATAATTATATTTAACAATGTGGTTAAGAAATATAACTGAAAATTTAAAACCTAATTGTTGAGATAATAAAAGTAAAGTCGTTGGGGTGGTCTAAAGTTGGTATCACCCAATTAGCGAGGGAGTCTATCCTCTTTTCACTAGTGCTAGACCAAGGAGATTGTTTTTGCATCTGAGGTGGAGCGCCACACCTACAATCAGCTCCTTACTTTACTGCACAGATCCCTGTGCTACTCATACGCTGAGTTGGCGAGGGCCGGTATCGAACTAGGAAACTTGTGGTTTCTAGCCAAATGCTCTACCAACTGACCTAACCCAGCCCTAAAATAAGAAATAATAATTAATTTCAACTATTAGGGTTTTCATTGGTTGATTTTAATGGCATATTAACACATCCAGGATTATGCCTACTGGTTAGGGAATTGCATTCATTGTGCTTTCATATTTACATTTTATCATGTAGTTGTCTAAGGTCGTTTTGCACACAGTCATATCAAATACAAATAATTGTTAAACAGATCTATTTGACCCATAGATGGGATCCTAACAGGTACTACCACTCTGGATCAAAGTGGGCCTGGAAGTAATGGCAATAAAAAGGTACTGCAGGATCTCCAGATTGTAGGATTTAGTTAGACACAAAGATCAATATTCAGCTGATAAGTCAGCACTGCGAATAGCAAAGTGAGTTGGTAGGTGCTTTATATCGCAGACTAGGATGTTCCATTATGCACCTTGGTCAAGCTTATTCTCTGGGTTCTGATTGGCTACTGGTTTTGGTGTGGATACTTTGATCAATATATACCCATCACATGACTATTTATGGGAGTTGGTTTAGGGTCTGTATTTGGTTACAGCCTAGTCTGCCAAATAGATGCTAGCTTGTAACCTTCTTGTGAATATGCGTGTTATATCTTGATTCTACAGATCTAAAACCTCATCATCAGATGCAAGTATCATACTTATCATTTAGTATCATACCCAGGATCCACTTTTTTAGGGGGGTAACTCTCTTCAGGGGATACAGTTATTGACTTATTTGTCTTTATGGCACCCCAACCCTTTTATCATATATGTGCTAAAAGGCAGTGGCTGAGGGTCTTTGTATTCTGGGTAAAACATTAAACTGCATCTAGTGGTGAAGTTCCAATTCTGGAGATCTGGGAATGTGGAGTACCCCCTTCATTACCATTACTCCCAGATCCACTCTGACCCGGAGTGATAGTACATTTTAGCCTCCCATCTATGGTTTAAATAGATAAAAAAATGGATTAAAAAAAAATGGATTTAAAAAAAATTGAGTTTAAAAAATATTGAATACCCAACAAGAATGAATAAGATAAAATGTCTGGCATAAAATAACCCAACAAGGGTTGACACGCCGTAAAATCCAATCAACCAACCAGCATTTTTTTCCTTTTTTTTCAAATTTAACTTTACATTGTTTTTCTATCTCCTTTTTCTTTTTATCTACTGTTTTTCTGCCTTTCTTTCAAAGAAATGTCTTCTTTGGATGATGCTGAGCATAACATTCATTCACGTCCAACCAAATAGCAACTACATTTTTAATGGATAAAGTTGCTAATCCCATGCCCCTAGATTTTGAATACAGTTTCTTTCTCCTGGATTGGTTGTTCAGCTGATTATTGTCTTACATACTAATAATCAGTTGATTACTTTCTTATGTCATATATCAATTCCATTGTATTCTCAACTATTCATCCATACACAAAAGGAGGATAGATATGTGTTTTTTTCTATGTACATTAGCACAAGTAAGTATTTGAACAAGCACTAATTTTTTTTTTTTTAATGCCAAAAATGACAAGATTTGGAGCAGTTGGGGAAAATCCAAATTATCTTACTAATTTAGCATTCCCCCTTTTCAGCATCTGATCAATTCCTAATAAGATTTTAGAAAAACAGAAAAATCTTGCATTTTTTTTCTTTTCCATTTAACAATTTAATCCTATCAAAGAAACATTTTTAAGATATTTAGCATTCAGAACCACAAAATATGACAAAATGGATACCATGCTATGTTGATTGCAGTAGAATTTGATTCTTGTATAATCTTCATGGTCAAAGAGTTTCAATGCAGTAGAGTTTGGGGATAAATAATACCTAATAATAATAATATCAGTTTTGATTGTATAATGTTCCACAAGAAATAATAAAACCCTGTTATTGTTAGAAGAAACATTTTTATTAAAATAATTGGTAAAGTGGTACTTATTTATGGATAATATTCTACTAACTGTACATTTAGATATTGTTCCATATTTTTATTAGTTTTATTTTTGTAAATAAAATTTTTAATAAAAAACAAACATAGTATCTAACAGAAAATTTCACATGAAAATGCATATTATTTTTAATTGCTTTGTATTTTACAATTTCATTTTGTAGCAATTGATATGAAAATAAGAAAAAAACTTAATATAAAATAGATTTTTAAAGATGTTTCTAGTAACTCTCTGAACTGATAAGCCTAACATTTTTGGCAGCCATTTTTTAACAAACGCCAAATTTTAATCAAGTATAACAACCATTGACATTATTTTCAATGGAATTATGGGATAGCTTTAATGTTTGCGCCTGGGAGAAAAGTTTGAATCTATTTTGTGCTCGATTTTTTCTGAATATTGTGCGTTCAGATATAGGGTATCTTGAGGATCAAGGATTCAAACAGTTATGACTGAAAATAATTGCCTACATCATTTAGGTAATACATTTTTTACCTACATTTAATTTTTAATTGAAAACCTTTTTTTTTTAAATCATTCTTTTTTTAAATAATCAAGAAAAATGGACCTGAAACCATGATGAATCAAAGATTTTATTTTAAAAATTTGAGACCAGAATCCTTTGTGAACTGTAGTGAATTGTTACAGAAACATATTAGTTTAAATATAAAATGTTCTTGATAAAAATAAGAGAGTCAATGAAAATGTAATAGAATAAGGAAGTAACAATAATCCGAGAAGGTTCCTGAGTCTGACAAGAAATACCTGAAGAAGGCAGGAAGGCGCATCGTCTGAAACGTTGTATAGATAACAATGAAGATAAGGACAATAGTCCAAATAATACTAATAATACAAGGGTTAGCTGAAAAGTTCATATGATGATATCATATCTGCTGTTGATGACTTCTTTTAACAATAGAATAAAAGCACTGCAACACCAATAAAAGAAATGTGGGGACCACAAGGAAGGGCTATGTTGAAAAAATAAACCACATTAGGTCAGATTCTATGAGTATCTTGGTCAGTTTATGAACTTTTCAGCCAACCCTTGTATATCTACTAAGGCAGTTTTCTTTTAAATGAATATATAAAATATTTTAAAAGATGATTATTCATCTTTTGACTACTTTTTCTTTTCATTTTATTTATTTAATCAAAATATTAAGATTGTTTTACATTCTATGACTGTTGAGCCATCAACATTGACTGGATACAAAAAAAATCAAATAGGATGAAAGAAAATTTGTAAAAAAAAAAAAAAGAAGAAAGACAATGTAGATGAATTTAAGACAATTGCCTTATCTATTACTACCTAGAGATTTACAGTGAAACATATACTGCTAGCATGTGTAGACTTTGATCTAGTGCAAACAAAATACTACCAAGCAAGTAATTAAAAAAAAACTTTTCATGAAAATGAGACCATCTGTACAATAATCATACTAAGTTCCAATTACCATCGAATTGGTAAGACAAGACAACAAGTAGCCGTAACTGAATATGGATTTAATCTTGTTGCATTTCTACTGCAGAATGCCAGAGTATTTATGAAGCCTCATAACATCATAGAAACCAAGCAGCCAGTCAGGACTCAAGGAATGGAATCCCCCCCCCCCAAATACATGAATGGACTATTTTGAGTTTCATAAGTACCAGTTGTTTTGTGCACTTAATCAGTTGTGCTTAGCTCGTTGCTGTTGTCCAAACCAACAATATACTGACTGACCTCAATACCATCCAGGATTTTATTTTTCTTAAAAGAAGTGGGATTGTACTAAAAAATATGAGTAATTGAACAATAGTTAAAATCTATACATATACATATTTTTTTATCAAATTACTGCTATGAATCAAAAAACTTAGTTGGCATTAAATTACCCTCCCAAGGTTGATATGCCGTAAAACAAAACAAACTACCTAGTGTAAACGAGCAAAAGATGATAACTAGTAAAAAATGAATAATGACAATGACAGAAGAAATTCAGGCAAGACTATTGTCAGTTGCTACAATTAGGTGTAAAGAAGCAACAAAAATAGATAAATTATAGATAGATAAATTAGTCAAAATTACAGCCATATCATGCTGAGAACTCTGGTTCTCATCCAATCACTGAAGTTAAGCAGCATAGTACTTGGATGGGTTACCACTTGGGAATACCAGGTGGTGTAATCATTTTAAAGAGTGCCGGGTTAGCTCAGTCGGTAGAGTGTTCGGCTAGAAACCACAAGGTTCCTAGTTCAATACTGGCCCTCACCAACTCAGCATGAGTAGCACAGGGATCTGTGCAGTAAAGTTAGGAGCTGATAGAAAGTGTAGCACTCCACCTCAAATGCAATAATAATCTACTTGGTCTAGCGCTAGTAAAAAGGGGATAGATTCTTCGCTGATCAGCTGATACTGACTTTAGGTCACCCCCAACGACTTTTTTAAAAAGAAATTCAGATAAATGAATATAGTCAAGTAATGTATAATAGTGCGCTGACTCTGATTCTGGTTTGATATTGGTTACACATGTTGCAGTCCTGCGTGTTAGTCACTACACCACAGGGACTCCCCAACCCCTGTGTACCGGTTGGTTGGATTTTACAGCATATTAACCCTGTTATTTTATGCTGGAGACATTTTTGTTTTATTCATTCTTGTTGGGTGTTTATATGTTTTTTTAACTCATTTCTTTAAACACATTTTTCAAACTCATTTTTCGATCTATTTCACTCATAGATAGGACCCTAACAGGTACTACCACTCCGTGTCAGAGTGGATCTGGGAGTAATACCTAGGAAGAGGTTCTCCACACTCCCCAAAGCGCCAGAACTGGAATCTCACCTCTAGATGCAGTTTAACATCATGTACCTGTCCATATGAATGACTATACATACATTAAGGAATACAAAGAACAGGTGAATTTAGTTAATATTTATTGAGATTTTGTTAAAATCTATTATTTGTCTTATTCATTCTTGTTTGGAATTCATATTTAATTCAAACTCATTTTTTAAAAACTTTTAAAAGATGCATTTTAACGTCACTGTGTACCTGTCCATATGAATAACTATACATACATTAATGAATACAAAAGAACAGGTGAATTTAGTTAATATTTATTGAGATTTTGTTAAAATTTGTCAAAGAGAAGCATTTACGTTAACAACTAACAAATAGAACAAGTCACAATGGAAACTGTTTGATGTATTGAGGCTCCACTAATTGTTCTTTCTTGTTGCAACTACAATCCTTACAAAACCTTTTCAAACCGTTCTTCATTTTCTTTGCTGTTCACGTTCAGTATTTATCACTACTACCCAACCAAAATCAGGCTCTCTCCCCTTCCCCGCTCCCCATACTATGTTCAAATTTCTTCTTGAATGGGGTGTATTTTTGGCAATAGGCATTCAGAAGTGAATGGAATTTATTTCATTGAGTCACTTTTTTTTCTTCTTTATTATTCCTCCCATCCGTAATCAATATTATCAATTTGTACTTTGTGATTCAGATTGTATCAAGCATCATTGTGTCACAGTTTGATGAGTAGTGTTCCCAATCACCCTCAGTTAATGTTTTAGACTACTCACCTGTTTTTTTTGTTTTGTTGTTATTTTGCTAGTAAGCATAGAATTCCTTTTCCTTACCTAAAATATACATAAAAGAAATTGGGGAAAATTCCTTCATTATCTATTTCAAGCTGTAATCCACAATCTTACTCTAATTTGACAAATGTTGACTGATTGGTTGCTTTTAAAGAACGTTAACCCTTGCTCGATTATCTAATGCCGAAGTCAGCCTTTTTCTTTTTTCTTTTCAAAAAATTATGTTGTTTCAAATAACTATTCCTATTTAATAATCATAATAATTTGTAAGCATTTATATCATCAAGTAATTATTCTTAATATAAATATTTTGTACATAGTTATATGGTTTAAAGTAATTATTCCTATTTAATAATCATAATAATTTGTAAACATTTATATCATCAAGTAATTATTCTTAATATAAATATTTTGTACATAGTTATATGGTTTAAAGTAACTAAACTATTTCTATTTAATAATTATAATAACTAGCAAGAATATACGCCCTCTGGCTGTAAGTATTTAAGTTTAAATTTGATGTAATAAAATCTATCAAATTAGAAAGACTAAGGGAAATTAAATAAGAATGCATATAAAAAGATTAGACTTATTTTAATTATATTTAATTGGTTTCTATATAAAATCATTGATAGGATTGATTTTAATATGTTGGAGAGTAAAACAATAATATTAGAGATCAATAACACCATGTAATTATTTATTAAACCCAGTTTTATTAAAACAAGTATGCAAATTAACCACACCATATAAATCTTTATTTCATAGTGATATATTAGACACATTGCGGGATTTTAAATGCACTAATAATATGGGTTGTTTTGAATCAAATCTAACTCAGATTTTTTAGAGACATCATTAATAAGATTTATTCTATAAATTTAAGATTTAACTATAAATTAAATACTCATTGATAAACTTACACAATTCCTGAGGGTATTGTGATGTAAGCAGTGATGTAGCTTTGGTTAAAACATACACCAAATCTCTATTATAACAAGATTTGTAAACGTTTATATCTCCAAGTTATTATTCTTAATATAAATATTTTGTACACAGTTATATGGTTTAAAGTAACTATTCCTATTTAATATTTATAATAATTTGTAAATGCTTATATATTCAAGTAATTATTCTTGATACTAACAATTTGCACACAGTTATATGGTTTTAAGTAATATCCAATTTAATGATAATAATTTGCTCACAATCATATATCCTCAATAAACTATTCCTGTCTAATGCTAATAATCTACAAGGATTTATAGGGTTTTGATTGATTTTAACATGTCAGCCCATCTAGGGTTATGTTATATCCAGAGGTTGGGGAATTGTGTTCATTATATGTTAGAAACCACAAAGTTCCTAGTTTGATACTGGCCCTTGCCAACTGAGCGTATGAGTAGCATATGGATCTGTGTGGTAAAGTAAAGAGCTGGTGGTAGGTGTGGCACTCCACCTCAGATGCAAAAACAATCTCCTTGGTCTAGCACTAGTGAAAAGGGGATAGATGCCCTCGCTGATTGGATGATACTGACTTTAGCCCCGCCACCCCCCGACGACTTACCCCTCTGCAGGGGATACAGTCAGTATATTTTAAGTCTAGCTACAGAGCTATATCTTTTTGTTTTGTCATTTGAAGGATATAAAAAAATTTCAAGAGGTTGTTTTAATCAGTTTTACTAAACATTTGAAATAATTTTTTTTTCTTAATATTTACTTAAACAACTTAATGTTTTCTTAGACTCTGAAATATTGGCTGATACCGACTTTAGGTCACCCTGACGACTTACCCCTCTGCAGGGGATACAGTTAGCTGACAGAGCTATATCTTTTGTTTTTTTGTCATTTGAAGGATATAAAAAATTTCAAGAGGTTGTTTTAATCAGTTTTACTAAACATTTGAAATAATTTTTTTCTTCTTAATATTTACTTAAACAACTTGATGTTTGCTTAGACTCTGAAATATTTTCAAATAAAAAAGAATTATTAAAAAATAAAAACAAAAAAGCAAAAAAAAAAAACATGGAAAATTTCACATTTAAAATGTTGCATATTAAAGAACTACTGACAATGATTAATATCATTTTAGAATTCTAATTAAATCCATACATCAATAGGAGTTGAATTTTTATTTCTATCTTTTTTTTTTTGTGTATTTGTTAGTGCAACTACAACTGTATCTGCTGAAGAACGTATCAAAGAATACAAGTGCCAACCTGACTTCCTACAATAAGTTTTTTTTTAATAGAAAAGATAAAGAAAAACTACTGCATAAGAAATTTAATACTGAAAATAATTTTTCTCATTAGCTAAACTATGTTTTTTTTTCCATTCATTCCTATTATATTAAAATAAAGCATTTTCTAAAAGCTTTTTTATTCATGTAATGGCAGAGTTCACATCATAAATGAAAGGATTATTTACATAGGAATCAGCACTTCTACTTGTATATCGGTTTGTTTTTCTTTCTTTGTTTTATATATAGAAATGTGGGAGAAAAAATGGAAATAAATACGACAGTACGAGGTATGTGAGAAAAGTTCCAGGACTGGATTCTCCATAGTTCTGTTTTCATGGCCTTTTTTGATGTCGTGCACATCCTCAAAACGGGTTCCCTTGATGACCCTCTTGAGCTTAGGGAAGAAGAAAAAATCACATGGAGCCAGTTTAGAGGTTACTCCAGCACAGTGATGTTTTTCTGGGCCAGGAACTCTTGGATATTCAGGGCAGTGAAAGCAGGTGCATTGTCATGGTGAAACCACACAAGTTGTCCTGCCACATCTCTGGCCTCTTCACGCACTGAATGAAGTAAATGCCACAGTGTCTCTTTGTAGACATGCTGATTGATCATCTGACCCTGTGGCAAGAACTCACAGTGGACGATACTCCTCACATCAAAGAATGACACTAGTTTGAAACTTTTCTGACATACCGCAAAATACAAAAAACAAAATATTCTAAAATGATAAATTTATTATAGATAGTGAGTGTAAAATCAGCATATCATACTCAGCTTTACATGAAGGTTGCGACTAGCGTCCAGTCACCAGATAAAAAGGGGTTGACAAGCTGTAACTAAATACAGACCCTGTACTAATTACTAGAACATAGCTAAGTGTTGAGAATTTATTTATCAAAGTGTCTACACTGAAAACCAGCAGCCAATCAGAATCCAGGAAATGAGCTTGGATAAAGTACATAGTGGAACAACCCAAACCTGTATATAAACCACCTACCAACACTGATGCTCAGAGCAGATTCAATTTACAATACAGCTGAATACTGATCAACTAATGCAAAACTCTACAGTGAAGTTGACGTTAAAACGTTTTGGTTTTTATGAAACCTTTATCAGGACATTAGGATGGAAAAAGTGTTTTCTGAGGAGTAATGGAAAACTTTTCAAAATAAAACAGGAGACGAGAGAAAAATGTGCTTATCCGCTAGCAGCATTTTTAAAATGACAACACTTTTTTGTCATCTGAGATCTTTCCTTCCCCTGTGTTTTCTAGATAATTTCAGCCATTTCACCTGACTGTGTTCAGCCACAAGCAATAATCTAAGAAGCTGCATCAGTAAGCCAAATAGATGCTGGTCTAAGCCACAAAGGTCGACATATATTATCAGTCAATATTCTGATTGCGTGTCCAGCCACAAGTGTTGATCAAAGAAGCTGCATCTGCAAGCCAAATAGATGCTGGTCTAAACCACAAAACTACACAAAAGAAATTGTGTAGTTACTCTCTAAATCTTACTTTTAGTGGTGTAGAGTAATAACTTGTTTTACCATAGCAGAATAATTACTCTTTAATGATACCAGATTGCATTATCTAATATCTAATTATATGTGTGTGTATTGTGAAATTTTCATTTAATCAGTTACTTCTAATCTTACATCATTGAATTAACACTTTCTTGTACCAACTCCTTCGTGTTGGCTTGAAAGTCATGGATATAACAAAAGATTACACAATGAGGCTATGAGGTTGGCAACACAACTGTTTTTCTACATGTGTATATCATGCACGCACACACACACATACATGTATATATATATATATTTGTATTTGTGGAAAAAGTGACTTACCGGTGAAAATGGTCACAATGGTTAGTTGATGCAAGTTTCACAATGATAAGACAGCGATATAACAAATATAAAGTGCTCAATATATTAGTAGAGCAAATTTATTATCATAAAGGTACACAGTAATAATCTACTCCATAAGGATCACCATAAGGATCTTCAGGGTTAAATCCACTGGATTAATCAAGATATTGATTAATTGCAGTCGATTTCACGTGTGTATTTTGCATGCAACTTCTGTTCTTTTTGAATTTTAAATCAGCGTTCTTCGACTGCGGACCTATAATCAACCGTTTATTGTGAAAAAATACACACGTGAAATCGACTGCAATTAATCAATATCTTGATTAATCCAGTGGATTTAACCCTGAAGATCCTTATGGTGAAACTCGAGTAGGTTATTACCGTGTACCTTTATGATAATATATATATATATATACACACAATACATATATACTCATACATACACACATATACATGCACACACACACACACACACACACACACATACTTATCCAGTTTCCTTGGAAACTTGTGTCAAGTGACTTCTGCCTCTGTATTGGTAAAGTAATACTAACGGTGCGATTCAAGGGAGGCATTCCCCAGGCAACACGTCCCCTTGATTTAAAGAGGCAGGGCTGGGTTTATTGCCCAGTGCCTGAGGCGCCCCCTTGAAGTGGGAATGGCGTCAGGATCTACTCATTTTTTGCACACATCATCCAATGAGCTTAATATGGGTGGTCGAACATTAAAAATACCTTGTGTCATACCAGCATAAGATGCGAAGTAAATAACTACTCATATATATATATATATATATATATATATATATATATATACACACACATATATAATTCACATTGAATAAAGAAATTATAAATTAACCAAGAAATTTCAAGTGCATTGATTTCTTCTTTTCTTTTCTTTTTTTTTTACATATATTTCATTGAAATGAGCCCCACGATTGATATCAAATACTGACAAAATAGTTGTTCTTTTTTGTGCGGGCTGCATCATTAAAAAAGATAAGATATTTGAAATACCACACTAACCTTTACTAACCAATAAAAAAAAAGAATAAATTAATATTATCTACAAAATAATAAGACAAATTTACTTTCTCATTTTTCTAGGAAGAAAATCCAAAAATATATATTGAACTATAATCAAAGCATTGTTAATATGTGATAATGTAACTTTTGAATAATATCCAATATTTACACACACACACACACACACACACACACACACATATATATATATACATGCATATATACATATACACATATGTATATATATGTAGTATGTATATATGTGTGTGTGTGTATCTATATGTATCTGTTCATATAAGTGTATTTATGATATATATTATAATTATTATATGCAAACTTTTCTCCAATTTCTCGGAATTTTTTTTAGATGAGGCTTGATAATTAGTATTATTTGTATTATTCGGACTATTGTCCCCATCTTCATTGTTATCTGTACAACGTTTCGGCCGATGTTCCCTCCGGCCTTCTTCAGGTATTTCTTGTCGGACTCGGGAACCTTCTTAATCGCGAGCCATCACAGAACTTTGAACCTAACCCTTTATTCAGTCTACGTGGGTATTCTGTTCCCATTCCACTAACCATAGCTGGGATACAGGTGTTAAGCTGTGTTAATTGGACACATAGCCTAGTGGATAAAGGAGTTAGGTTAAGACAGTTCTAAGTGACAGTTATCTCTAGATTGCAGGTTCAATCCTGGCCAGAGGCAGCAATAACAGAATAATAATTAACACAGCTTAACACCTGTTAAATAATACAAATTAAACTAATTTTCTCCAATTGTTGTACACTGCGTCTCTTAAGTTCTTACTTCTTCTACCAGTTCTCTTAGCTCAATCTTTCATTGTCCATCAGGGGTAGTTCTTTCGGAGTTCTCTTTTGGCTGGGTTTGGTTTGGTTTGTTTTACGGCATATCGCCCTCAGTGGGTTATTTAATGCCAACAAAGTTGTGAAATAAATTCATTCTTAATAGATATTCATTTAAAAAAAAAATAAACTCATGTTTTTCTATTTAACACATAGATGGGACCCTAACAGATACTACCACTCCGGGTCAGAGTCTACCTGGGAGCAATGGTGATGAAGGGGTGCTCCACATTCCCCAAATCTCCAAAACTGGAACCACCATCAGATAGAGTTTAACGTCATTCACAGGACATGTAGACCCTCAGTCACCGCCTTCTAGCACCCATATGATAAAAGGGTTGGGGCTTGCCATAAGGGCAATAGGGTTGGGAAAATCATATAAGTGCTAGGGCTTGACGTGACCAGCCGATTGATCGGAGGGGGCCTCTCCGACTGCCCGTCTAGCCTAAGTAAGGTTCTAAGTGGAGTGTTGCAGGTCATGAACTGCTCATCCACCAAGGCTCCGTCCTTAAGCATCACGGATCGCCACCACGGCCAACAGGTGGCCCATTGAGGGAGTCTTACCCTCTGCAGAGGTGCAGTCGGTGCATTCTAACGCCCCACTGACAGGGCAGTCTTTTGACTGGGGTAGGTGTCTGTTCCTTCATATCAAGATAGTACATCTGTTTCTCAGTTAAGAGCTTGAGCAAGAATTTTGACAAGAGCTTGAAGAATACAGCTTTGATACATCAAATTATTCATGAGCTCGAAGAATGGTTGACCAAAATTGACAGAACAGGTTTGACAGGACTGTTCAAAGCATGGCTTTTTCAGCACGCAGTATTGCCACGTCTATTGTGACCATTACTTCTCTACGAATTCTCAATTAGCACCGTGGAGACGTTAGAAAGGACAATTAGCAAACGTTGAAAATATGGGCTAGGTTTGCTGAGATGCCTAAACAGTGCAACCCTCTATGGTAACAGCAACGCACTGCATCTCTTTGAGCAGACTTGTTGAGGAGTTTAAGGTCACGAAAACAAGAGAGTGTCTGCAGTATAAAGAATCTAGTGACCCTAAAGTGGCAGCAGCAGAAATTCAGACAAGTTCTGGTAGGAAATGGAACGCTGTAGGAGAGTTGCAAATAGCAGAAAAGAGCTAAGGCATAAAGCATTACTGGGGACAATAGCTAGAGGGAATGCGGGCTTGGGTTATTTTTCCAGTCCCCATATCATTAAAGCCAGATGCAAAGAGAGGTGCCAACTCATCCAGGATAAAGTACGTGCGGGTGCAGAAGTTGCTCACTATTGCAAAATGGTCGGTCTAAGTGTCAGCAGGGAGCATGGACGAAATGGGAAGGTGTTGAAAGGAAAAGAATTACCTGGTTGCAGTGCTGGTGATTGAACTTTATTCAATTGGTGTATGGTGTCTTGCCGAGCCCATCTAACCTGCAGATATGGGGAAAGAGCGAGACCCCAAACTGTCAGCTATGTGCAAGGAAAGGAACTTTACAGCACATCCTTAGTAGCTGTCCCGAAGCGTTGGGTGATGGTCGATACCGTTGGCGACACGACCTAGTCCTTAAAACTATTGCCAGTGAAGAGAGTGACGCTATACGAACTAGTAGTCATCATCCACGAAAAAAGTTAGTTCGAATTAACTTTATCAAATCAGTTGCTAAAGCACAACAAACAGAGAAGAGGAAAGACAAGTCTATTATCTTCCGCATTTGATTGTCAGTTGATAGTGGACTTGGAGACACAACTGAAGTTCCACAGCCACATAGCTGTAACATCACTCCGACCAGACCTGATAGTATATTCTAACAGCACGAAGCAGTGTATAATTTGGGAACTGACAGTATACCGTGAGGAATTCATCTCGCTAGCAAACGAGAGGAAGAGAACCAAATATCAAGAACTGGTCGAACAATGTCAAAGCAATCCCTGGAAAATTCACTATGACCCTATAAAAGTAGGTTGTAGGGGTTTTGCGGGCCAGTCGTTGTATTTGCCAAAAGAGGGATAGTGGGAACAGCAAAGGCTAAAACGCTGAAGGACATTTCTGATAGAGTACGAACTGGGTATTTACCGCGTACCCCCATGTGCACGGGTTAGGTACAAGGCCCTATTAATATGGGACCATCCACGAACCGAAGCTCATCGGAAGCGTGCAAAAAATACTTCTCATGCCCCGGGCAATAAACTTAGCCCTGTCCCTTTAAATCGAGGGGACAGGTGTTGTCTGGTGGGGATGCCCCCTCCCCACCACTGGGATTGACGTTGTTAACTTCTGCGGTCCAGGGCCGAAGCCACTTGACTTAAAAGATCAGAGCTATGGATAAAGAAATTATAGACAAAAAAAAAAAAAAAATTAGAAAAAAGGGGGAAGAATTTTTTTTTTCGTGTATGTCGGAATGTACGGACTCTTCCCGGGTAATGAAGGATTGAATTTGAACCACTAATTTAAAACTGCGCTTTTATTCTCGCGTATATATATATATATATATTAAAATTCATTTTTTTTTTTTTTGTTGGAGGAGAGTAGTTTGATGAACGTGAATTGAATATGCGGATGTGTGTGTGCGAGTCTACGTAACTGGCCAGAAGGATCTTAATTTGAATCACGCATTTAAACCGAGCTCTTATCCTCACATTTTTAAAAATATTTTCTTATTTACATATTTCTATTTCGTTTATTTTTTTATGTTATTTTTTTTGTGGGGGGGGCAGTATGAAGAATGCGAATTGTGCGTGTGTGAGTTTATATAACTGGTCATAAGGGGGTTAATTTTAATCACTCATTTAAACTGTGTTTTTTCTCACGTTTTTATGTTACTTATTATTATGAGAGAGAGAGAGAGAGAGAGAGAGAGAGAGAGAGAGAGAGAGAGAGAGAGAGCGTAATTTCGTTCGCTTGAGGTAAAGTTGGGCGTGACGTACTAACGACAGGAATAACTTTAGTAAATAAAATCAAAGTACGATTGATTGAAAAAGGTTATTATGGATTCATATAAATAAAAGTTTTTATTTCGTTTTTCGGTCAGTTTTGAAGAGGTTTGCTCCTATACCAAACCATTTGGTTTTCGTAGAAAAACGTCATTATAGTTTTGAGAGGGGATACATTAGATTTAGTAACATAGTTTTGAGGGGGAGGGGTGATACATAATTTTAGACGAGCTGGACCTTTGGGATTGTAGTGTGTGGTGTGTGTGTGTGTGTTGATGTATATAGTGTTTTATTGAATTTCGTTCGCACGGGTGCTTAAATTAGATTGTAGCTTTTCGGAGTGCGTCACATTAGGAACAACAGCGGTTTGTATTAGCCAATAAAAAGTCTGTTAGACAGTTTGTCTTAATTGATTGTTTAGGCAATTGTTCAAAGTTATCAATGACGTTTTAGTTAGTTGTAGTCAAGTTGGATTTTGAAACATATATACTTGAACAGGACGGGGTACATATTCTTGATGCGAGGGGGGTCAATGGTAGAGTATGTGTTGTGGTACAGCGTTTAATTTGAGGGCCTAAAACATATGCTGGTTTAACGTAGTAATTAACAATAATAGTGGTTTAAATAATTAACTCGGTTAGGAAGTTAAGACGCAGGTATTGAAATAGACTACTGGTTAGGAGTCTTTTTTTTTGGGGGGGGGGTAATAAAACTTGTTCACTGTGTAATGGTTGGTGATCAGGTTAGTAAGAACACAGAAAGTGGTAAGTTAGAATAGATAAAATCAATTAAGTTCATAAAGGGGGGAGGGGGCGAACTTACCAATAAGCGTAATCCGTGGAAGGTAAATTAGACTGAAACCGGGAGAAGCAACCAATTTCATTATATAATTAGTAGTAGGGGGATAGGCTTTTTCATTGGCTCACAGTGACTGTGGTTTCTCGATTTAAGAGGTCAAGTTTTTGTAGTTTTATTTGATCGGGGAAATTATTTTATTTTTATCATATTTCCCCGTTTTTCTCCCACATCGTTTTCATTGGGGTTTTCGTTTTAATTGTATATATAAATCAAATCATCCCCCTGCCTCACGACGTTGTAAATACGGGATTAGGTGTAGGTTTGTCATAGAGAGACAGGTAAGTTTTGGTGATTGTAGTGCGAATCGTTTTTATGGAAATTTTTAGCATGAATTGGGTCACGAATAGAAATAGTTAAGTTAAAATTTAGGATAGAAAAGACCGGTGAACTAGTTTTTTTCTGACATATTGAGGGGGGCCATACTGTTAATCATTTTATTTTTATCATATTTTCCTTTTTTCCTCTCATATTGTTTTCTCTGTTTTTTGTTTTAATTACATATATAAATCAAATCAACCTCCTGCTTCACGACGTTGTAAATACGAGATTAGGTGTAAGTTTGTCATAGAGACAGGTAAGTTTTGGTGATTGTAGTGCGAATCGTTTTTATGGTAAATGGAAATTTGTAGCATGAATTGGGTCACGAATGGAAATAGTTAAGTTAAAATTTAGGATAGAAAAGACCAACCGTTCCCCCTCCATTTTTATCCCTTGTGCCACATTTTTGCATTTTTTGCAAAATAGATATTTATTCGTAGCAAAATGTCTAGAATGGCAGCACGTAGCTTGTAGGATGGCGACTTGAAGATGCCGGATTCAAGTTGGGATTGCTATTGGAACAGATACGATGCACAATAGGGACCTCCAATTTGACGTGTCAAATTGACCCCCACCCCATATTAAACACAATGAAACTTGCATAACGGTTAATATCATTTTGAAAATGTTAGGACCATTCAAAAGAAGAAATATTAAAGAACAAAAACAAAAAAAAAAAAAAAAAAAAACAAAAAAAAAACAAAAAAAAACTGATCATTTAAAAAAATAATTTCAGCTTACGAAAATAATGAAAATTATGAACGAAAACAATGTTTACATTTTGGCACTGTTAAATCAATTGAAATTTAACGTATCCAAAAACAAGTTATGACTACCAGCTTTAAAAAAAATCTATGAAAAATTAACAGTCAAATTTTCACAAAAATTTCGGTAATTACTTACCTTTTGATGAAATTATGTTCGAAATAGGTTTTTCCTAAAATACATTAGGGGAAATATTTTTTACGAGGTTTCCCCCCTATTTTATTTTATGAAATCTGAAAAATAAAGAACCGATTAAAAACGATTTTTAATTTTTTTCTATAAAGCTAAGAGTCTGGGGAATGGAGAGACCTCGTAAATAAAACCTTATCTCTTATGTTCTTTATTCTATATATATATATATATATATATATATATATATATATATATATTCATGCCAGAATCATGGTGTAATATTTAACAAACTAGTCTCGCAGATCCATTACAACTAAATAGAGAGTTTGAACCTCGCCGGATGCCCCATATTTGTTACCTTGTGTCACATCCTACCCATGGTGAATGAGTTGGGTAAATACCTACATCCAGGCCAGGTTAGTTGGCATATGGGATCTATGATTTTGTGCCCCTCCTTCCATCCATTAGAAACTAAAGATGAAAAAGATATTCATATTGTAAAGAGAGTCAAGGGAACCTATTACCAGCTTTTTACAGACATGTATACATATAACACACACACACACATATATATAATGTGTGTGTGTGTGTGTGTGTGTGCCTGTGTTTGTATGTATGCATGCATGAAATGGACTTGTCGTATAGTCGTAGGAAATGGACTTGTCGACCCGAGTTTAATTTCTGAACAAAGCTGTTTGCATTTCACATAGCGCCAATACCCTTGGGAAAGGTATGAATCCTACTCTCCCTCCAGCTATGGGTAAATGGTAGGGTAGACTGGGCTCTTTAACCATGGCTAGGTAACCAGTCTAGGAGAAGGAAAACTGAATTCAAACCTGTTAAACTCCGCTTAAGAAATTGACCTTGTGTCACATCCTGCTCGTGCGGGGGGTTGGTAAATATATATATATAGTTATTTACTAAACATTGCTTAGGTGTTGCACAAGGCCGAATGAATGGGGCACCCAGTGAGACTCGAACTCACTAATAATGGTTTTCTAGTCTAGCTTGCTAACCATTATACTACGTTTAATCTCTGTGATCTTTTGACTGAGGAGCATTTACATAAATACATACATACACACAAACAAGAACATACGGATCATGTTGGCCAGTTAGCAAGACAGTTAAATACTGATTGCCTAAACAGAATTCTACA
>CM042151.1:49294130-49296630 GCA_023376005.1 Doryteuthis pealeii
AGACAAGGTTGTTTGCATTTCACATAGCGCTAATATCCTTGGGAAAGGTATGAATCCATATATTCTCCCTCCAGCTATGGGTAAAACAGTAGGGCAGACTGGGCTCTTTCACCTTGGGTAGATACCCAGTCCAGGAGAAGGAAAACTGAATTCAAAATTCCTGAGGTCAGTCGTTGATTGGTTTACGTGCCATTCCTTGTGCACCAATTATTTCCTATCGACTGTGCCAAAAAGTGTGGAATGGGCCAACACAAGCCTTCACTACTATAAACAAATCACTGTGCTGGTTGTTCACCGAATGAACACTCATGTGTCGAAAATTGATGAGAGAGTCCATTGTATATATATATATATATATATATATATATATATGTCTAACTTTGTTTATATATATATATATATATATATGTCTCTCTTTGTTTATATTTCATATCCATATATATATATATATATGTCTCTCTTTGTTTATATCTCATATCCATATATATAAAAACACCAGCTACGATTGAAGTCCGTAGCCGAAGCGGTGTAAAAAAAACTAGGGTTAGGGTTTAAGGTTGGGATTTAGGGATAGTTTAATGGAAAATAAATAAAGAATGTGGGCTCTGTTTTTTCTGGGTCACCCTGTATGTTACCCAGAAAAAACAGAGCCCACAAATTTTGTAATAAAACTTAATTTTAACTAGGGAGGTTTAGGGTTAGGGTTTAGGGTTGGAGTTAGGGTTGGGTTTTCGGAAAAACGACCTAATTTTTTATTTTTTATTTAAAAAAATTTTTTTTAACTGATACAGCTTCGGCTATGGACTTCAGTCGTAGTTGGTGTTATTTTTACAGCAGTCAGCGGCTAGCAGTTTTTGAGGCAGGAGTCCGGCCTTCTTCAGGTATTTCTTGTCGGACTCAGGAACCTTCTTGTAATCGGGAGCCATTATGGAACTTTGAACCTAACCCTTTATTCAGTCCACGGGGGTATCCTGTTCTCATTCCACTAACCATAGTTGGGGTACAGGTGTTAAGCTGTGTTAATTATTATTCTATGTTACTGCTGTTCCTGACCAGGATTGAACCTGCAGTCTAGAGATAACTGGCATTTAGAACTGTCTTAACCTAACTCCTTTATCTACTAGGCTATGTGTCTAATTGGACAATCCAGTGTGATTTTTTTCAATCACAAAAGTTACAATTTATTTTGTAAAAACGGATTTTAAGTAGCGTCTTAGCAGGCATCTTGATCGAAATTGACCGGAAAAATTGTTTTAAATGTATAAAAAATAAATTACATGTGTAATATTATTTTGCTTTTTTACTGATGCTCATTATTTTACTACTTTTCAACTTAAACAGAAATTTGACCATAAATAATCGGTTTAATAAATTTTAATTCTTTTTTAAAATGAAAAGCAGACGATATTTTGTCAGATCTTACTCTTTTCCCTAATCCGAATCATCTAGTGAGAGCTTAATGGGTGACCCAATGGGTCACTTTTGTCTAGTATGTATATAATTTTAGTTGGTTCATATCTATTCATCTATCTCAGTCTGTATCTTACTATGAACACTTCCTACAAGTTTTGAATGGTAAGAAAAGAAAAAGGAATAAAAGGTCACGGAACTATCTTGGTAAAGGCTGATAGATAAGGTCATTACTAAAAACTGAAAAAAAAAAGGTTAAATTAAACCTAAACAATAAGTTTCTGAGAACTTCTAATTGCTAAGAAAACTATGAGATAGATGTAAATGTTAAGCAAATGTTCCTTCCACAATTCACTGAAATCCTCATTAGATAAAATTGCGAGTAGTGACAACACATTTAAATCTTAGTCATTTGTATTATCCTCTTTCTGTTCTAACTACCTTTCAATGTTTTTTTTTTTATTTTTCTTAGTCCCATTCAATCATTTTTTTTCTTTCTGTAATATCTGTCAATCTTTTCTTGCTTTCTTTTCAGTCCTATTCAATCTTTTCCTTCATGTTTTAGCTTCTTTCATTATTTTTCTTTCTCTTTTAGTTTCTTTCAATCTTTTTTTTTTTTTCTTAGTTTTTTTTAGTCTCTTTCAATCTTTATTTTTCAGTCTTTCAATCTTTTTTCTTTTCTTTTTTAAATCTCTTTCAACATTTTTTCTTTCAATCTTTTTTCTTTTTTTTAGTCTCTTTCAATCTTTATTTTTCAGTCTCTTTCAATCTTTTCTTTTAAAAAAAAATCTCTTTCAACATTTTTTCTTTCATTCTTTTTTCTTTTTTTCTTAGTTTTTTAGTCTCTTTCATTCTTTATTTTTCAGTCTCTTCCAGTCTTTTCCTTTCTTTTTTTTTCAGTCTCTTTCATTCTTTTTCTTTTTTTTTCAGTCTCTTTCAATCTTTTTCTTTTTTTCAGTCTCTTTCAATATTTTTCTTTCTTTTAGTTTCTTTCAATCTTGTTCTTCCTTGTTTTAATCTCTTTCAACATTTTTCTTTCTCTTTTACTTTCTTTCAATCTTTTTTTCTTTTTTAAAATATTTTTCTAGTC
>CM042151.1:49299130-49319130 GCA_023376005.1 Doryteuthis pealeii
TAGGCATTTCTTGCTGGGTATATACGTCTAAGCTATCTATAGTTGTGTTCTGGATGTCAATGTCTTTGATTTTGTTGAGGATATATGGAAGCTGTTTCACTTCCACAATCCTGTGTTTCATCAAAAACTGATGCTTAAAAATAATTGATATTGTTTTTTCTTTTTATTTGGCACTTGTCTAGACTACTGTCTAATCTCTTTATTATATATATATATTTACCAACCCCTCCACATGAGCAGGATGCAACACAAAGTCAATTTCTTAAGTGGAGTTTAACAGGTTTGAACTCAAAGTTTTCCTTCTCCTAGACTGTTCGCCTAAGCAAGATTAAAGAGCCAAGTCTGCCCTACTATTTAAATACATACCTTTCCCAAAGGTATTAGTGTTATGTGAAATGCAAACAGCCTCATCCAGGATTTTAACTCGGGTCAACGAGTCCATTTCCTACTACTTTAACCATTACACCATGCGCCTCCATCTGGCTCTTTGTTTATGTATATATATGAAAGAAAGAAGCTGTATGTCTGTCTGTCTGTATATTTGTTTGTACAGCAGCCAACACATGTCCCTTTATAAAGGAAATTTGGTGGAGACCAACAAAGACTAAAGTTGAATAAAATCCACACCCTAATTTTATTCAAGAGGGGATTAAAAATCTATTTTCCCTTCATTAACCATAACAAAAGCTAAATGAAAATATAAGGGTATAAATCAATTAAAAAATTAATTTAAAAACTTATTTTTAAAAATTAAAAAATTAATAAAAATGAAGAAAAAAAAGGATTTTATTTAAAAAAGATAAAAGGCAAATAAAAGACAAATAAAACAAAATACAAACAAGAAAAATAATAAAAAATATACAACTTAAAAACAAGGTTATATAAAGAATAAAAGATAATAAATCAAATGTAGAAAAAGAAATTTTATTAATCTATATATAAATATATATAAGAGACTCATTTTAACTTTTTAAATCCCGGCAATGCCAGGTAGCTTTGCTAATTACAGATAATGTTGTATACCCTTCATTACTTCTTTACTTCTTACTTGCTTCTATATCTTGGACATCTATTCTTCTGGCCGGCTTTGCTTCTTCTATCATCTTGGATATCTTCTAAAGTCTGGACTTTCTTGGGGACTTCGGGTCTGGTCTTCTATTGGGGATTTCTCTTTATCAGAAGCCCTGTGTCATTGTTAGTTTTTTAGGTAATAACACAAGACTTCGATTTACTTTGATCTTCCTTTATTTTTAAATCCCCAAACCAGACATCTGCGCAGGTGAGACTTACATCCTACGAGCTCGGCTCCTACCTCCTAACTGACTGACTTACTTACTATCCTTAAACCGGAAGACAGGGTCTTCTATGCCTTGCGGTTCTCATGATTTATCCCGGAATGCAAGGTGAGAGTGAGGTCAAGCGCCATCACTCACTCTCAAGGCCATCAGCTGCACTAATCGCCATTATGTTTCTATACCACATTATATAAGTATTAGGGATCTAATAATTATGTAACAATAAAAAATAAAAATAGATCTATTTAACAGAAAATAGATTTAATAATTATTTTAGTAAATGATTATGTTAAATAATTTGTTAGTTTTTTTGTTTTTCTTTTCAATGCTTGGAAATCTTAATCCAGTTAGTTACAACTTGCAGCAGCAACAGCTTTTTGCAGATTATCTTTTACCAATTATATTTTTCATGTTATCTTAAGAATTATTATATTATCATATGAATTATTATATTATCTTATTATTGTATGAAAAACTCCTGAGTTTTGTTGAGATATCTTTTTAAATTTAAGTAAGTGACACTTATGAGATTTATCAATTTAAACATTTTTGTGGTTTGCCCAGATTGTTAATCTTAATGAAACAATAATGCTATGTCATTATTTCCCACCTCCAGCTTGAAGAACAACCTATTATTAATAATGGAGATTTGGTCTCTATCTGTCTGTAACTGAAACTACGTCACTGCTTATGTCACATTACTCAAAATCGTCAATACTTAGAATAAAGAACAATCTTGTTTGAATTAATTTGGATTTAACTGTGAGAAACTTGATTTTAATAGAAAGAAAAAATATTTATTTGAATTTGGACAAGAAAACTATTTTTATGTCTATTACTAAAAAAAATATAAGATTTCAAAGATCTGTTTACATTCTTTTACGAAAGAGCATGGCAAAAAATCCTTTATATGTACTTTAGATAAGTATATAGAATCAAGATAAAATTAAAATTTTGTTTTTTTTACACTAAAATTAAAATATTCATTGAATCTTAATAAAATTTGGTAGAATTATATATGAGTGCATCCTTACAAAAACATTGTTGTCTGTCGTAAAATAAAACAATCTCCCACCCCCTTCTGCAATATCTTAAAAAAATTATTTCTGCCCAGAGGGTGGTTTTTTTTTTGCTTGTAAACCTTATTAGTATTGTTTAATCAAATCTGAATAATTATTTTAGTATAACAGGCAGATAATTATTTTAAATAATTTGTTGATTTTTTTCTTTTGAAGTTTGAAATTTGGTTAGTCACAGGCTTTTTGCTGATTATCATTTATACAGATTGTCTATAAACAAAAATGCTTAAATTAAATATTTTTCAAAGATTATTAGTGCTACAATTTATGTGATGTCATGAATTGTTGAAAGACCCTGTAGTTAGTTTGAAATAGGTTTGTTGGAGTTTAAAGTGTAGGCAGGTAGATTTCCGTTGGATGACCCCAACTGACCCTAGAGAAAAGTGAATCTCGTGTGCCATGACAAAAACATGACTAGTTAGAATTAGTTTCAACCTGACATGGAAGCAAAGTAGACGTGCTACTGCAAGGTTGATTTTCACCCGTGCAGCGAATAAGAATGGGCTAAACTGAATAAAATCTTGATCAAGAAATAAAAGTCTTGTGAGTTAATTAATTGCATGACTAAAAACTAGCCCAGTTAAAAGAAGCCCTTAGAAAAATAAGAAGCAGTTAGAAGATTAGATGGCAAGATGACAGCAAGACAAGAAGTTGGCAGAGGTAGTAAAGCAGAAATGAAGCAACAAGTAAGTCTCAAATCTCTGCCTCTCTCTCTCTATCCCTGAGTTTCCTCTCGATTATATACCCGATGTTGGGTATATACGGCTATACAACATTAGTCCTTATTAAACAATAATGCTATATAATTTATTTCATATCTCCAACTTGCAAAAACTGTATACAAACCTAATTGATAATTTTTAATTATTTAGTGAATAATTATTTTAGTAAGGTGAATAATTTTTTTAATGATTTCCTTTTGAAGTTTAGAAATTTAAATTCTGTGCAACTTGTCTTGCAGCAGCATGGCCTCCCACTAGTTATTATTTATTGTTGGATGCTTCCTCTCAATGAGGGCTACTTCTTTCTTTCTGAATGGCAAAAGAATATGGTAAAAACTTCCCTTTAGTCTAATAAGTATGTCTATAAAATTTGTATTGAAAATTTATTGCAAATTTGGTAGTTCAACATCAAACTATTTCAGCATTTATCAATTCTAACTGAGCAATATTGCTTAAAAAATAGTATTGATTAAGTGTGAATAGTTATTTAGTAAGTTGAATTTAAATGATTTAACTAGAAAAATGCATTGAAATGATTTTACAATAGAAATACTTTAGAAATTATTTTACTATAAAAATGCATTGGAAATTATTTTACAATGAAAATACATTAGAAATGATTTTACAATAGAAATACTTTGGAAATGATTTCACTATAAAAATGCATTAAAAATAATTTTACTATAAAAATGCATTGGAAATGATTTCACTATAAAAATGCATTGGAAATGATTTCACTATAAAAATGCAATGGAAATGATTTTACTATGATAATTCATTGGAAAATAATTTTACTATGAAAATGCATTAGAAATAATTTTATTATGAAAATGCATTGGAAATAATTTTACTATGAAAATGCAATGGAAATGATTTCACTATAAAAATGCATTAGTAATGGTTTTACTATGATAATGCATTGGAAATGATTTTACTATGAAAATGCATTGGAAATAATTTTACTATGAAAATGCATTAGAATGATTTTACTTTAAAAATGTATAGCAAATTATTAACATAGATAACCAGATTTTTCTAGAATTTAATGTTAATGATTTTAATGATCCCCAACATGCTTATTGTGGAAGACCAACTGTTGAAGCTGACAAACCATATGAGTTCACTTTGAAAACAAGGACAGATAGTTGCATTCAACACACTCTGTCTGTCTGTCTGTCTGTCTGTCTGTCTGTCGATCTCTCTGTCTCTTTCATATAATTACAAAACAAATAAAAGACTTTTTAAGCATAAGAGCTTCCTGCATTATGAACAACAGACTTATACAAGAGTATTTCTTTCTTCTTTTTCCTTTCTTAAAATGTTCATAACAGTATTCAGCTTAAACATACTCCTTATAATGATGTATTTAGTGAATTAATAGATGCATTTTATATAAAGGAGGGAATGAGTAACTGAACAACTTTAAGAGTGTCTTTTTTTTTTTTTAATTTCTTTTTGTACATATACTACATAGGGTGTTGCCATTAAGATAATAATAACAATAGTGAGATAGCAGCAGGTGAAAATAAATGGAGGCATTTATGGGAAACGGAAGCATATAGGAGATTACTTCGATTTCACTCTGTTAAACAAGCTGACAAATTGTCAATGATATTGTACAATATTAGTCTACGCTCAATAAAAGAAATGTTTTCATTTTTTAAATGTTAGATGGTTTCATTTGGTTTAATTTGTTTTGGGACACATTAACCACAGTAAGTCATGGTTTGGTTTTGTTTGGTTTAAAGAATATCAAACACAATGTCATGGTTTGGTTTTTTGGTGGAGTTTATGGTACATTAACCACAGTAAATCATGGTTTGGTTTGGTTTGTTTTAAAGCACATCAAACACAATGTCATGGTTTTGTTTGTTTGGGTTTATGGTACATTAACCACAGTAAGTCATGGTTTGGTTTGATTTGTTTTAAAGCACATCAAACACAATGTCATGGTTTGGTTTGTTGGGTTTATGGTGCATTAACCACAATAAGTCATGGTTTGGTTTGGTTTGTTTTAAAGCATATCAAACACAATGTCATGGTTTGGATTGTTTGGGTTTATGGTACATTAGCCATAGTAAGTCATGGTTTGGTTTGGTTTGTTTTAAAGCACATCAAATACAATGTCATGGTTTGGTTTGTTTGGGTTTATGGTACCTTAGCCACAGTAAGTCATGGTTTGGTTTTGGTTGGTTTAAAGCACATCAAACACAATGTTATGGTCTGGTTTGGTTTAGTTTATGGCACATTAACCACAGTGAGTCATGATTTGGTTTGGTCTATGGCATATCAATCACAGTGTCATGTTTTGGTTTTGATTGGCTTGGTTTGGTTTATGGCATATTAACCACAGTGAGTCGTGTTTTGTTTTGGTTTGATTGTGTTTATTTTACTGCTCATCAACCCCAGTGAGTCATGGTTTGGTTTGATTTGTTTTATGGCACATCAACCATAGTGGGTCATTTAATGCTGACAGATATAGAGATAAAAATAATCATTTTTTGCAGGAAGATAGTTTGTTTGAAAAATCTGGTTTAACCGTTACAGTAAATGGACACTCCAAAAGCAACATGTTATTTTTTTTTCTTGATGAAATTAGATAATTTAGTATTGTTGATTGATTGATTTTAATAACATGTCAACCTATTCAATGTTATTTCATGCCTAGAGGTTAGGGAATTGCATTCATTATATGTTCATACTTACATTTTTTGAGTAGTGGTATCTTGAGATGGTTTTTTTTTTTGCATGTGGTCCTATCCAATACAAATAATCTTTAAACAGATCTATTTGACCTATAGATGGGAACTGAATAAGTACTACCACCCAGATCAGCATGGACCTTGGAATAGTGGGTTCTTCACACTCCACAGATCTGAACTGGAGCTCAGTATAAGATGCAATTTAGTGTCATATCCAGGATACTCCTTTTTTTGCAGGAGGGTCTTACCCTTTAGCAGGGTTTTATCCTTTGGCAGGGCTCTTACCCTTTGGAAGGGGATAAAGTCAGCAAATTCTAAGACCCACAGATAGGACAGACAATTTAGTAGGTTAGTCTCAAATGTTAAAATTAACTCCAATTGTTTGCAACTACCATTCACATCCATACATTAACACTTGTTCATGCCATATACATACACACATACCTACACATTTACACATTGTAAACCCTTTTTCTGCAAATTGTTTGAGTAACAGACTTATTTCTGTGAACCGTGTAATTGGGTCGGACATGTGGCTGTACACACGCACAAGTCGCCTGAACACACGTCCCTTTTCTGTGTCTTTGGATCAATTAAAAATATCTTCAGCAATGGGCACACAGAAAAGATGCATCTCCGATCTCTTCATAGCTGAACATTTTTTTACCTCCTCTTATTTACTGTGTGTTGAGAAATTTGAACTTTTTCCTTTGTATTATTTTGTAAACTTGTTCGTTTGTGTTCGTCAATACATATATTTATCGTTCTAATTCATTCCATCTTCAGTTTTTTTCGTTTTATTGTTTTCATAGACCATATTGGTTAAACTATCTGTCAAGTTACTCAGTATAACAGCACAGAATACCAATAAAACTGAGTTCAAGTGTTTTAAAAAAAAAGGACACATCTCCACACTCAACGGTATACGTCTAAAGTCGGTGGAATAATTCACGTACCTAGGTAGTAATATCTCATCCACAGAAACCAATGTTAATGCACGTATAGGAAAGGCATGGTCTGCAATAGACAGATTATCAATCATAAGGGAATCTGATCTCACTGATAAATTGAAATTACAATTCTTCCAAGCTGTAGATGTATTAGTGCTACTGTATAGCTGCACTACTTGGACCCTAATGAAGTGCATAGAGAATAAGCTAGATGAGAGTTGCACAAGAATGCTATGTCTGATCTTAAACAAATTGTGGAAACAACACCCCACAGAAAGCAGCTATATGGCCGCTAACTGCCTATCACACAACCATCCAAGTGAGATGAATAAGACATGCTGGAAACTGCTGGAGAAGTAAGGATGAATTCATAAGTGACGTTCTTCTGTGTAAACCTGCACATTGGCACATCAGTGTGGTCCGTCCAGCAAAAACTTACATTGACTAGCTCTGCACAGATACTGGATGCAGTGCAGAGGACCTCTCAAGGGTGATGAATGATAGAGACAGTTGGTAAGAGATTGTCATGGATATCTGTGCTACTAGCGCAACATGATGATAATGATACCACTGAAGGTTATTGTTTTGGCATTAAGTTGTTACTTTCATGGTTGGTGGGTTGATTTTAATGGCATATCAACCCATCTGGGTTTATGTCATGCCTAGCAGTTAGGAAGTAATATGTGTTGTGTATCTATATTTATGCTTTTGTAGTAATTGGTTTTAACAATGTATTAGCATCATTATGGGGTCATGTTGTATGGTATTGATTAGGTTCATGTCTATATTCTATGGTATAATTTTATTTCCATCAAAAAGGACAGAATGTCTTCGATGTTGACTTTTTCAAATAGATCTTTCATATTATTTGTGTCAGCATCATTGGGGTCATGTTGTATGGTATTGATTAGGTTCATTCTATGGTTTAACTTTATTTCCTTCAAAAAGGACAGAATGTTTTCGATGTTGATTTTTTCATATTGTTTGCATTAAAATAATGGTTTCTGATGTGAGCAAAACCTTGCATTCTATAAATAAGTGCTGCTTTCTTGTTTCTTTCTGTTATTTTTGTTTCTTGGAAAGTGGGGTAGAAAAGTAACTTTTGAAATAAGACCACAATCTGTTTAAAGTATTTGAATATTTTATTTAGTGTTTATCTCTAATAATAAATGTGAATGTCAGTGTCAGTGAGTCAGTGAGTCATATTTTTTCAACTTTACTCCTAGAAGATGTAACCCAACATATCCTACCATTTTAGAATCAGGCCAACTCAGTAGGCAAATCAAAACATTCACAATCCAGAAATTTTGGATCCCAAGTTTCAATCACTGCAACTATTTTTGGTGATTTTTTTACATGATTTTTTCAGACAAATTTTTTTGTATGATACCAATTTTTATAACTTGAAAATAGATTTCAAAATAATCAAAATTGTCTCTAAAATCGAGTGAAAGTCATTCATGAGATTGAAATAATTGTTTGTAAGGAAAGTAAGACTTATGTATATCAAATTGTCTTTAAATTAAGTGTCAGCTGAAAAAATATCATAGAACTTTTAAAAGGTAAGCTTAAATATTAATGAAATACTTGCAACAAAGTTATATCTGTATTGAGTTACAGCTACTTGTTGCCTTATCTTACCAATTCAATGGTAATTGGAACTCAGTATGATTATTCTACAGATAGTAAGAAATGAAAAATAAATTAAAATAACCAAACATACATTTTAAGAATCAGATTATTCAAATCAATTTTATTTCAATCGAATAATTTATTTTAAAAAATAAAAAGAACTGATAAAATTTAAAAATTTAGTAAAAAGTTAATACATACACACACACACACACACACACACACACACACATATATATATATTATATATATTTGATGTTGTCTGCAGGGCACTGTGTTTTCAACATTTAGTTGAGTTCTTTTGTAGTTTATTGTTGCCTATTGCATAGCTATTTGTACATATCCTGAATGGGAAAATTAAAAATGTTCTTTATAATGCAGCTTTGTAATAACTTCCAAATAGATAAATTATATCATTGTTTTGATAAAAACTGTTTGGTTTGGTTTATGGCATATCAACCTTGATGGGTCATTTAATGCTGACAAAGTTTTGAAATTAATTCATTCTTAATGGATACTCAATTTTTTTTATAAACACATTTTTCTATTTAACCCATAGATGGAACTCTAATAAGTGCTACCACTCCGGGTCAGAGTTGACCAGTGAGCAATGGTGATGAAGGGGTGCTGCATTAAAAAGTGCAAAGAAAGGTTAATTACAGCTTCTAATAATAGCAATTCCAACAAACAGAAAAAACTAGAAAACAGAAATAGGAAGAAAAACAACTATTTGGATATTTCAAGTGACAAACTAGAGAGATGCACATGAAAAGACCTGGACATGGCTAAGAAGTGGAAACCTCTAAAGAGAAACTGATTTTCTAATAATAGCAGCAAAAATTAATGCTTTAAGGACCAAGTATATAAAACCAAAAATAGATAAGATGCAACATAATGCAATAAGCAGATGATTGTTGTCAAATCAGTCAATCACCTGAAAAGGGTTAAAGCGTAGTTAACCAAATAAATGTAAAATCCAAGATGAGGATAACAGTTTGAGATGTGTAAAAAGTGTCTATAATGACAAATATTATTGATATATATTGCTCAATAAAAATGTGCAATGAAATTGTTCAATATTTTGTATCAATTAATTATTTAGAATTAAACTTTATAGTAATGTATATAGCATATAGAAAACATATCTTCAATATAATTGCGCAATATTCATACTATGCAGTATTTCTACATATGGTAATATTCCTTTTCTTTTGAATATATATCGTTTTCCAAACATTCTTTCTTTCTTTCTTCTTCCCTTTCTATCTTTCTTATTTTCTTTCTTTTTCTCCCATTAAATCTGTCTTCCATTGCTTTTTCTTTTTATTTTCTTTCATTATCTATTTCTCCTTTTTTTATTTCTACATATAATAATGTTCCTTTTATTTAATTTTCTAAAGATTCTTTCTTTTTTTCTTTCTTTTTCTTTTTTTCGTTTTATTCATTCGTTCTTTTTTTCTTTCTCTCTTTCTTATTTTCTTTCTTTTTCTCCCATTAAATCTGGCTTCCATTTTTACTTTCTTTCATTATCTATTTTTGTTCATTCGTTCTTTCTTTTTAAAAATATGTTTCTTTCTTTTCTCCTTTCTTATCTTCCTCTTCTACTCATTATTCATACTTGAGACATATGGATGTATTTGTATCACAATGATGTGTTTCTGTAAAACACTTTAGTTGAAAATCAGTTAAATATTTCCTACTTGCAGAATTACAAATGTAATATAAATGTCTGATATATGGGCTGGTTGCTGTCAGCTTGCTCAAAGGATGCGACTGGTAACATGTATGCATTTACCCAACCCCTCCACCTTAAAAAGGATTGGTACAAGGTCAATTTTTATGTGGAATAAATCTAGTTTGAATTCAAAATTTTTCTTCTCCTAGGATGTTTGCCTAACCAAAGCTAACCCAGTCTGCTCTCCTATTTACCCATAGCTGGGGAAAAAGTGATGAATGTTTAAATAACATAATCCAGATTATGTGCTTTGCCTTCATTGGACCATGTTTAAAACTTACATGTCATATTAATTTGACTGACCTGGTGTGGTAGTACCTGTTAGGGCCCCAATCAAGCATGAATAGAACAAAACGTCTTCAGCGTAAAATAACCCAACAAACATTGAAATTCCATAAAATCCAAAAGAAACACCAAACCAATGGTATCTTTTCCCCTCTCTCTCTCTCTCTCTCTTCTCTCTCTCTCTCTCTCTCTCTCTCTCTCTCTCTCTCACACACACACATACACACACACAAACCAAACAGTTCTTTTATCTTTATTACTAAACCCTTATTACTTCAAACTGCACTGTCTGCATTATTTATATTACCTAATATATTCACTTCCTTTCTTTATTACCCATTCCTGTATTACCTAACACATCCTCAATCCCGAAAAAAAAAAAGGAAATCAGCAGACTGTAGATATTTCAACATTCTCTTCAAGAAAAATTAGATAAAAAAATAATTTAAGAAAACAAAAAAACAAAAATCTTTGGAACAAAAGAACTGAATTATTATTAACTTTCAAGGAGTTAAATAATAATAATAATAATAATAATAATAATAATAATAATAATAATAATATATGAAAAAGAACTGGAAACTCTTGTACAAACCATAAGAATATATAGCCAGAATATAGGAATAGAATACGGTATAAAAAAAGTGTGATGAAAAATTAAAAAAGAAACAGTGGAGGAAAATATAAGAATAACACTTGGGGAAAAAGGAGAATTATAAGTACTTGAGAATACTGGAAACGGACACCATCAAACAAATAGCAATGAAAGAAAATGTGAGAAAAATGTACCTCAGAAGAAGAAAAAAACTTGTAGAAACCAATTTCTGCTGCAATAATTCAGACCATTTGTTCTCTAACCTTACTACTATGACCTACTGTGATCAAATCATGTTGGTGAATGTATTGCATTAACTTTTATTTTGGCATTATTGAGGATTCTGCTGCAGTTTTGAACAAATCCTGGAATCAGCACTCTATAAGACAGAACTATTATAGCCACTTACCATATCACAAACCACCCCAGTAAGATGCGCAAGACATGCTGGGGTCTGCTGGAGAAGCAAGGATGAACACATAAGCAACACAATTATTGGCTGAATTTTGATCTGAAATTATAATATTCATTCAATATGAATAAAAGAGATGAAATAAGTATTAAGGAATTCAACCAAAATTTTACATCTTAAACTGAACAAAAAGAGAATACCTCTTAAAATGAATTTAAAAAATATGATGGATAATTAGTTGATTCTAATAGCATGTCAACCTGTCTAGGGTTATTTTATGCTTGCAGGTTAGAAAATCATGTTCATTATATTTTCATATTTACATTTTTTGTATAGTTGCATCTTAAGAGGTTTTTCTGCACATGGTCCTATCAAATACAAATAATTTTTAAACAGACTAGCAAATATAGGCACCATCTGGGTGCAAGTATTTAAGTTTTAATGTAATAACATATTATATTAAATTAGAAAGACTAAGGAAACTAAATATGAATGCAGATAAAAAGATTTGAAACAGAGGGGGATAAAATGAAAAAATAGAACAACTAAAACTTACTCTTCTATCGCTCCCATCTTTCATTGCTAAATTTTCCTAATCTAACTATTTAGTTAAAATAAGAAGTAAAGAATAGAATTACAATTATTTCTTCTTGTTAATGGATTTTTTAAAAGATTTATCCCCGAGATTTTTGCTCAAATTAATCAAGATAAAAACAAACAAATCGAAACCAATAATACTAAGCACATATTTATTAAGATCAAATTTTTAATATCCATATGCAAATTAGCCTTCCGTTCACACTAGATATCGCTATTTTGTTTTATATATAAATACAATTGCATGATATTAGTATGTTGATAAGACCAAGAGTATTAATAATGTAAAACAATTTTATTAATAATTGAGGTTTAAATAAAGATAAAATCATGGAGAATGTGATATAAATAAGTAAGGGAAGTGTGCCTTGAGTAATGATATAGTTTCGGTTACAGACAGACAAACACAAATTTTCCATTATGATAAAATATATTTGATTCGTAGACAGGACTCTCGAGGTATAAGTCTAGTGGCTTCAGCCCTGGACCGGACAAGTTAACATCGTTGATCCCAGGGGGCCATCCCCCCAGGCAACACCTGCCCCCTTGATTTAAATCAAGGGGGCAGCTGGGTTTATTGCCCAGTGCCTGAGGCGCCCCCCTTGAGGGGGAATGCTGATGCGACCAATGCTTTTTTTGCACCCTCCACCCATAAGTCTAGGCTTATGGGTGGTCCCATATTAATAGGGCCTTGTGCCTAACCCGTGCACGACTGTAATAGATACAACCATTTCAGATTAGAGTGGATTTTGGAGTAAAGTCAATGAGAAAGTACCGCGCAATCCTCAGATCTTCAGAACCAGAGCCTGAACATTAGATGAAGTTTAGTGTCATATGATGGACACCCCCTACTTTTTGGGAGGAGGCAGAGGGGATTCTTACAAAAATAGGAATCCCTTTATTAAAGATATCACAGCAAAGCAATATATATATTTACCAACCCCTCCGCACAAGCAGAATGCGACACAAGGTCAATTTCTTAAGCGGAGTTTAACAGGTTTGAATTCAGAGTTTTCCTTCTCCTTGACTAGTTACCTAGCCATGGTTAAAGAGCCCAGTCTTCCCTGCTATTTACCCATAACTGGAGGGAGAATTGGATTCATACATTTCCCAAGGGTATTAGCGCCATGTGAAAAGCCAACAGCTTCATCCAGGAATTGAACTCAGGTCAACGAGTCCATTTCCCACGACTCTAACCATTAGACCACGCGCCAAATTGAATATAAACTTGCAATAAAAAAATTTTAAAAATGGATAAAAAATCCATTTTACTATTTACCCATAGTTAAAAAGAGAATATTTGGATTCATACGTTTCCCAAGGGTATTAGTGCTATGTGAAATGCAAACAGCCTCATCTAGGTTTTGAACTCGCGTTGACGTGTCCATTTCCTATTACTCTAACCATTACTCCACACATATCCAGCCAAAGCAATACATAATGCCCTCAACCTGCTTCAAGAGGATGGCCTAAATCATTTGCCATTTCAAGTGCAAAAAATAAATTGATGCTCTAATAAAGTTTTAATGGCCAAGTAAAAATAAAAATAAAAAAATAAATGAATGAAGCGACATATGAACGATTCATAATGTTTGTGTAAAAAAAAAAAAGAAAAAAAAGAAAAGAAGTGTTCTTTATATTGATGAGCAGTTTTGTAGTCCGAGTGAGGTGTACCCAACAAACCTCCATCTACCATCCTATTATTTTTGCGTACAAAAGGCTCCAAAAATGAAAAAGAGGTCTTTTCAATATGTTGCGATAAGAGCAAATCATAGCACAAAAGACTTTAATTGAATTTTTGCATTTTTCAACACTATCAACCCGGTCGGATTGTAATTTTATGGCCTGGATGGTTGACGGCTGAAAAAAAGGCAGAGAGGGGGGGGGGAGAAAAATGTAAGGCAAAGATATTAAAGAATTAGCAGCTGTCTCTGTTGTTGGAAGTTGTTTTATCTTGGCGACATTATGCATAATACGTACACAACTTGTGTTGTTGAGATTGGATTAGGCGCTTTTTTTATCCTCTTTTTATTTTCTGTGATTAATCGCACAATGTTGGCTTCCATGACCCAATGACAGATACTGATACATGCATACGTACGAAAACACATAGTTGAAATGCACTAACTCATTCACATTAGCCATCACACATACAGGCACATAGACATATGAAAAGATACACGCAATATCCTTCAAATAAATTCTTTTGATGTAAGCACACAGATATGCATAGAGTTATGCACACACCCACGCACATACTTATAAACATATATATATATATATATATATATATATACACACATATATATATATATATATATACATACATAAAACCTTTGTAAATAAGGTTAATTTTGATTAATAACAAGCAAAAATATAGATACATTTTTGTATGTATGCGTGTTTCTATATATGTTGGTGTGAATTTGTATGCAAGTATATATATATATATATATATATATATATATATATATATATATATATATATATATACTCAATTCTACAAATATCATATATATATATATATATATATATATATATATATATATATATATATATATTGAAAATATATTAACTTTACATTTCAAATCTCAAATAATGTTTAGCATTCATAGCAAAATCCAGTAAACATTAAAATCCAATTACATATCGCATTTTTGAATTGGAACACTTATTACCTACATATCTATTTTCTGACCTTCCACAATGTCAGATATTTGTGGGAAGCCATGCACAAACTGAAACTCATACAATGGCCAGTGTAAAAATTGCATGTATCTCCTCACCGTTCCTCTTTTTCAGTGGCTCAGGCACTGGACAATAAACCCAGCTCTGCCCATTTTAGACGAGGAGGCAGGTGTTGCATAGGCGGCCAGCCCTCTGGGATACACACTAATATTATGTATCTTACTAGTACAGAGGCTGAAGCCACTAGACACAGGACCCTAAAGCGTATAAAACTGTTGGCGTTTTTTGATTATAAGGTGTGTGCCAGATGTTCACTTCTACTTATAGACTCGCCGATAACCATGTGACCAACCTATTGACCAACCACTAGCAGTATTCTGCTGCTGATATTGTTACTTATACCGGCTGTCCTAATCTTAGCTACTTACAACTACTTGAACCTTCGTGGACGACGGAACATAGGATTATATCCCTGGACCTTTGACATTAGGATTACATAACCCAGGACTTATTCACTTACCAAAGGATTCTATAGCTTAGGACTGACTGACTTACTTACTTACTTACTTTAAGTCCTTTACAACTGGCCAAGGATGTCGGTCAGAAACTTAACAAAAACCTCTCATCTCCCTGCTTTGGTTTGAATAGTGCCACTACAGTTCGTCAACAAAGGTGCCTTTAGCATTAAATAATCCATGAAATTTGATATGCCAATAAAAAAAAACAAAAAAAAACAAGGCCATGTCAAGATAGGAGTCACTGAGGTGCTTCCACTGATAGAAAACTTTTTATACCTATCTATCTATCTATCTATTTATCTAGCTCGCTATGAATATATACAAAGTGTGTCCTAAAAAATCAAGATTGAAGCTGTATTTACCAAGACAGAAATGAATAATGAATGGAACATTAAAATATTTCAGAATACAAGGTGAGTCATAAAAGTGGCGAGTTTGAAGCTGTATTTACCAAGATAGAAATGAACAATGAATGGAACATTAATTTTTTCAGAATACAAGGTGTGTCAAAAAGTACAAAAAAACTTAATACTTTTTTTGACATACCTTGTATATTAAGTAGTTGAGAAATTGATTATGAGAATATAGAGAGAATGTAAAAAAATTGTTAGTTAAATTTATTTGAATATTATCATTGACAATGTAGTCACCTTAATTTTCAATAACCAATGAAACTTAAGAAAAGATAAGATCATTTAGGATTGGAGATTCTTCCATATCCTCCATACTCACCAGAATTAACACCCCCAAGATTATCATTTGTTTTAATCACTAGAAAATTTCAAACATAGCACAGCATTCAGAAATAAAGAATTTGAAAACGGTCTTTCAAACTTGTTTTTGGAGAGGGACCTCAGATTTCTTTTAACATGGAATCAAAATTTGCATTCCTTTTGAGCAGTAGTCATTGATAATAGAAGAGATTACAATTTTGTTATGATATTTAGATAAATTTAACTTTTATATTCTCACCATAATATATATATATATATATATATATATATATATATATATATATATATATATATATTATATATATATATATATATAAATTTTCTACTTTTATCTTATGTATCTTTGGAGTGCTCATTATGTGATCGAGCTAAGTGCTTTATGAATGTTTTTCAATTTTTTAATCAGCTTTTCATGCTGCTGAGTTTATATATATATATATATATATATATATATATATATATATATATATATATATAAAGTTAAGGTTGCATGGATATGGAATCAATGGTGTCTAGTTTCTAACCTATGTCATCTTCAGACCAAGTATTCCGGTTTAGCAGTCGGTAAAGCGTTTGGCTAGGAATCACAAGATTCTTAGTTTGATACCAGCCCTCGCCAACTCAGCGTATGAGTAGCATAGGGATATGTGCAGTAAAGTAAAGAGCTGATAGTAGATGTGGCGTTCCACCTCAGATTTGAAAATAATCTCCTTGGTCTAGCCCTAGTGAAAAGGGGATAGACTCCCTTGCTGTCTGGTTGATACCACCTTTAGGACATCCCGAGGACTTTACTTACTTATATATATATATATATATATATATATATATATATATATGTGTGTGTGTGTGTGTGTGTGTGTGTATGTGTGTCTGTGTGTGTGTGTCCATGTGTATATATATGTGTACACACAAGTATATTTTCATGTGAATTTATATGAAACAATGCACATTTGTATAGATATGCGTGTACACATGCATATATGTATATTAATAAACTAATTTACTTATATATATGTGAGTACATATTTATTTTTTTGCAGTTTTTAAATTCATACATTCATTTTTGATGCAGAATACAGAAAACTTTTTTTTTTAAGCACGAAAATATCCAGAATGAAAAACTGACTCATCCCCCATCCCTTGTTACGTCAGTGGAGAGAAACCTGGGCTCAATTTTTGAACTTTGCTCAAACCTGACACAGATTGAAATTATTGCTTTTTGATCCTGACTTGGTGAAGCGTAAATTTTTGTAGAAATGCATTTCATATTGAAAATCTTCTGTTAACGTTCACTGACATGAACTCCAAGACAAACCAGTCACTTGAGATATTTCTCTCTTCAACATTCTGATTTCTGATTCTGATCTTTCAAGGTTTTTTTCAGCATTTCAGTTTGTTGAATAAAAGGTCAAATAGATTCTGACTGGACTTCAACTGATATTTCTCCACATTTGAGATGTGAATACCACGCATGCAAACTGTCTTTTACCCTAAGCTTCTTCCTTAAAAGCTACTGGAAGCATTACAAGAATTTTTAGCAGTAGTTTTTCCTGAATAGAAAAAAAACCCACCAAGACTAAAACAAAAAACATACACAGGCTCTTCTTTTTAACCGTTCTTTGGAACATTATAAAAACGGACATTGTTAGGTGTTATTTATTTGCCACACATACAAACTGTCTTTTACCCAAAGTTTCTTCCTTAAAAACTACTGGAAGCATTGCAAGAATTTTTAGCAGTAGTTTTTCCTGAATAGAAAAAAAACCCCACCAAGACTAAAACAAAAAAACATACACAGGCTCTTCTTTTTAACCGTTCTTTGGAACATTATAAATACGGACATTGTTAGGTGTTATTTATTTGCCACACATACAAACTGTCTTTTACCCAAAGTTTCTTCCTTAAAAACTACTGGTAGCATTACAAGAATTTTTAGCAGCAGTTTTTCCTGAATAGAAAAAAAATCCTGCAAAAAACTAAAACAATACCGTTTTGCTCACCTTTCAATGGGTAACGGGGGGGGGGAGCAACAACCTGCCTCATAGCCAAAATTGTGGTTGGTTGATTGATTGGGTTTTATGGCATGTCAAACCATATTGGGTCATTTTATGCCGATGGCGTTTTTGTTTTATTAATTCTTGATGGATACTCATTTTTTTAAGTCAATTTTTAAGTCAATTTTTTAAAACTAATTTTGTTCTATTCAACCCATAGATCGGACCCTAACAGGTACTACCACTCCAGGCTCTTCTTTTTAACCGTTCTTAGGAACATTATAAAAACGGACATTGTTAGGTGTTATTTATTTACCACACATAAAAACAGTCTTTCACCCAAAGTTTCTTCCTTAAAAGCTACTTCTGCTAAGCTCATACACTCATAATGGTCTGCCCTGTTATTTTTGCCGCATTGTGTATATGCTTGTAACGACTGCCCAGTTATTTCTGTCCCAACCAATATGCGCTAATTATAAGTACCTTACTTCTCCAGCCCCCCCGATCCCATTTACGCTCTCAAAATCTGACCTTTTACATTGCATATACACTTAACTACATAAAAATGTATACGTCCTAATCACATACAAGTGCATAAAGGGTTGTGTAATAAGAAAATGAACACACATGCTTGAAGGATTGAAAACATGCATATATATCAGGCAGATGAAAAAATGTGCTCACACACATACAGACACAGACAGAGACACACACACACATATGCACACACAGTCTGACTACATGTATGTGTGTGTGTGTTTTTTTCCAAGTGGTTTTCTTTCTCTCTTGTTCCCTTTCTTATATATATATATATATATATATATATATATATATATATATATTTTTATACATTTTTATATATTTTTACAACAAACTCTTTTGAATTTTCCTGTGGATTATAAATGCTACTGATTTTTTGAAAATAAAATTTATTTTATTTTTAACACAGTATATGCATTTTTAAATTTAAATAAATTCCGGCCACGAGCATGAACGTTCACACAAACGTTCGTTTGTACCATCATATCTTTTAACGGTTTATTTATTTCCATCCTTCCATCATATATATTTCACTCTTGAAGAAGACCGCTAAAGGTTGAAACAGATTCTGTCAGCGATTATCAACATTATTTGTTTTTTCAAATAAATGTTTAATTCATATATATATATGCATATAAAAAGTTGTTGTCGGGGTGGCCTAAAGTCAGTATCAGCCAGACAATGAAGGAGTCTATCCCCTTTTCACTAGTGCTAGACCAAGAAGATGGAGTGCCACACCTACCATAGCTAATTAATTTACTGCACATATTCCTGTGCGACTCATACGTTGAGGGCAGGTATCGAACCAGGAACCTTGTGGTTCCCAGTTGGACACTCTACCAACTGAGCTAAACTGATATATATATATATATATATATATATATATAGATAGATAGATAGATAGATAGATAATTAAAATAAAATGGTTTAAAATTTACCTACTTAAGTTTCTTGCAGTAGTGCAAATCTTTGGGGTATTTTCTCCTACCATTGTTATGTATTTTATAGCTGGGTAGTGCCCATTTTCAATACAGCGGGTGTGCTATACACCCACCTTCACTCCCTATGTCTCACCGGAATATATATATATATATATATATATATATATATATATATATATATATAAATGAAAACCCATTTACTCTGTGTATATGAATATATGTGCCTATATGTGTATATATATATATATGTATGTGCATAGGTATTTATTCATATGTATGTATGTAAACTTTATTTATATATACATTTGAGTTCTCAATTTTGATTGAATACTGTCGTGGAAATATTTGATATTAATATTAATCACATCATATGGAAAATAATGGATGATGTGTAGATTGTGTAATCTGTCCATATGCAATACTCATGCCCCACCCTATATAAAAACTGACCCGTTACTTTTGCTCCGCACTGATTATACACTTGGACAATCATAAATCTATACATCTACGTACATTCACAACCACATTTGCACACATATTTAAAACATGCATATATGTTGAGGTAAATGAATAAATGCATA
>CM042151.1:49326630-49336630 GCA_023376005.1 Doryteuthis pealeii
GTTGCCAAGCGGTCGACCTGACTTATTCTATCGAAGAAGGAAAAAGTCCAAGCTCATACATTGGAAATGTTGCACTTGATTCCCACTTGCTGGACGGCGTTCTGCCACAAGACCAGAAACTCCTCCGTTTCAGCCAGATGGAACACGGCTTAACCGGAAATGCCCTCCTGTTTCGTGTGGGCAAAAATTCTGGAAAACTCTACACTGCCCAGATACTAGACGCCGAAGTCTTGTGCGCGCGCAACAAAGAGTGTTTCAGAATGGTCGACATAGCCGTGAGACGGCGAGAGTCTTTCGTCAAGATCTTAGAAGTGAAAGTGATAATCATAGACATCAACGACAACAGGCCTGAATTTCCGGAGGATAAGGTTCAGATTGAATTCTCCGAGGAATCTCTGAAGGGTGCCAGGAGATCCATCCCGAACGCCATCGATCGTGACATCAGTCCCTTAAACTCGCAGATCACCTATCAGCTGAAGAAGGGCGACGACGAACCTTTCACGTTATCGGTTTTAAAAAGTGTTGATGGGATATCGAAACTGAGCATTGTCTTAGAGGAACGGCTGAACCGAGAGGTGAAAGATTCTTACCTGATCCAAGTGATCGCTCAAGATGGAGCGACACCGCCAAAGGAAAGCATTTTGCACGTTCTTATTATAGTCGCTGACGTCAACGACAACACGCCTATATTTTCGCGGAACGTCTATAACGTTTCCATTAAGTACGAACAAGATATCGCCACTCCGGTAGCAGTCTTGACAGCAAAGGATGCAGATGCAGGTAAAAATGGCGCAATTTCCTACCATTTCAGTTCTCAGACATCTAGCGCAGCCCAGGCGCTTTTTGAACTTAATGAAAAGACCGGGGAGTTATTTCTAAGCAACAAACTCTCTAACGGACATGAATTCAAATATGAGCTGTACGTAGTGGCGATGGATGGGGGCGAACCACCTTTAAGTTCGACAGCTAAAGTTCTTGTTAACATCATCAACCAGCAGAACAGTCCACCCTCCATCGATGTGAATTTTGTGTCTGCATCGGCGTCTATGGGAAACACAGCTACCATTTCCGAAGACATTGCAGTGGGCAGTTTTATTGCCTACGTGAAAGTCACTGACAATGACATCGGACAAAACGGGGACATCATATGTGAACTCCATCACGATAAATTCTTGCTTCAGAGCATCGGCATCAAAAAATACAAAGTGACAGTTAAGAATCCACTGGACCGGGAAACATTAGACCATTACGAGATCACCATCAGCTGTCAAGACAGGGGAATTCCCGTCCTTCACAGTTCCAACACGTTCTTCATACAAGTGATGGACGTCAATGATATAAAACCGCAGTTTTCTCGAGACACTTTCAAATTCTCTGTCAACGAAAACCAGGAATCTAAATTTCCCGTCGGGGTTATCAACGCTACAGACCCTGACCTCGGGGTCGGGGGTAAGCTTACCTACACCCTGCTGACGAATGGTAAACAGTTCTTACCTTTCCAGATTTCTGCAAATGGGTCGATTTTTACTGTTATGTCACTTGACCATGAATTTCAAAACGTCTACGAATTCCAGGTTTTAGTTAAAGACAACGGCATGCCACCGTTGAACAACACTGTAGACGTGATTATAGAAGTGAGGGATGAAAATGATAATGCGCCTTATTTTACGTTCCCAAGTGTTAACCCTTACACGCTCGATGTTGTATATTATCCGTACCGTACAAGCAACATTACGGTTCTTAAGGCAACTGACAGCGACAGCCGAGAAAATGCATTTTAAAATACGAAATACTTGTCGGAAACGACAAGCAGCTTTTCACCATCAACCACTACACCGGCCTGTTGTCGTTCACGCACGTGGTGACGCGCCAGGACGCCGGCGTGTACGACTTGCAGTTCGCCGTCAAGGATAGCGGAAATCCGGTTCTTTGCGCGACCACCAATCTCTCTTTGGTGCTGACCGTCAGCAACAAGTCGTTTGAAATGCTGAACGCCGTGCACAAGCAGATCGAAGACCAAATCCATCTCTATCTGCTAATTGCGATCGTCCTGGTGGCCGTTATTATATCAGTGCCCCTGACGGCGGCCGTGTCTATGTGCATCATCCGGTGCAAAGACCGCGGCTGCATGACACGTCGCGGTAGAGTGACCACCTCCAGTAGCCAACTCAGCGAGCAGCGGAATCTCATGTTCTCGTCGCACGAGACGTCGTGGTCTGACATGGCCCTGGCCAGAAAGGACACAGACACACTTCAGAATTCCGAAACAAGCAGATCGTTAAAAAGTATCCGTTCAAGTGATAAAACGGAGGCCAGACGGAAAACTTCTGCTTCAGGGTCCAAAGGTCTGAAGGGACAGGACGTCATATATCAGGTAGGTAACAAAAAAGATTCAACATTAACTCCATCTATACATATATAAAGGGCAGTTGGTGTGTGTGTGTGTGTGTGTGTTTACGAACTCCTCCGCACGAGCAGGATGTGACACAGGGTTAAATTTTAAGCGAATTTTAACAGGTTTGAATTCAGAGTTTTCCTTCTCTTAGACCAGTTGTCGTACTAAGGTTGAAGAGCCTAGTGTACTCTACTATTTACCCATAATTGGATGAAGAATAGTGGTATTCATACCTTTCCTAAGGATACTAGCACTATATAAAATGCAACCTTTCCCAAGGGTATTAGTGTCATATGAAATGCAACCAGCTTTGTCTAGGATTTGAACTCGTATCGCCGTGTCCATTTCCTTTGACGGCAACCATTACACAATGTGCACCTCAAATGTATGTATGTATGTATGTATGTCCGTAGGAAACTCTGAAAATAAATTGATTAACGACAAAGTAAATGTATATATACATTCACTATCACTTGATTTTTGAGCAAAAATAATGAAGATTTGATTTATATTCATGAAGATGAATTAAAAAAAATAAAATTTGAATAGTAATAGCATGAATTTTTTAAAAAGATTTTATATTTTAAGTAGGAGACATTTATTTTTCTGTGCACTTTTTTCTGCTCCACCAGGCCGGATCAATGCAATTTTTTTTTCTTTCACATAGGGATTTTAATGGGGTATCCTGCAGGGATACACTTGTGATTCAGTAATAATGGATCTTTGAGACTACCCCTATCCCAGTCTACCCAGGCGGCGCCGGGTAGCCGCTTCTAGTAAGGAATATGTCTTAGATTATTCCATCTGCTACTTTCAAAAGTGACCATTTATTCAGTTGTGCGTTCTACAAGTGCTAAATTTCTAATTGTTTAACATCAAAGTATTTTATTGTGTGCTGCATTTATATAAGGTTGGTCAAAATGTAAGAGTAAAAGAAAGTTAAGTAAAGTAGGTTGAGTAGACTATTGTGGGTATCAGTCGAAATATAGGGAGGCTATCCACTTTTCACTAGCGCTAGACCAGGGAAATTGTCTTTATATAGTGGAGCGACACACCTATCTATCAGCTCCCCACTTTACCGCACAGATCCAAGCCGTGCTACTAATGCACTGAGTTTGGCGAGGGCCGTTATCGAACTCGGAACCTTGTGGTTTGAGCTGACTTTGTTCATTATTTCATTCCAATTGATATAGAAAATACGTGTCAATTTTGATTGATTGATTTTAACGACATGTAAACTCGTCTATGGTTATTTTATGCATCAATGTTAGGTTGGTTGGTTGGATATTACGACATGTCAACCCATTGGGTTATTTTATGCCGAAGACCTTTTTGTTTTATTCATTTTTCATGGTAGTCAATTAAAAAACCCATTTTTAGTCAGCAATCTTTCATTATTGTAAACATGAAACAAATGTAACATAGCTCTTCTACGACATCTTTTACGACTTGAATGGCCATTTTAGAGCTGTAGTTGAAGGCAGTTTTACAGTGCCGATTCTTTGTGGCATAAAGTCTGATCCTTTCTTGAAGTAGAAAAATGTAGTATCATTTTAAATCCTTGTCTGTTGGTCTGTCTTCAAAGCTGTTGATCTGTCCTCTAAGTAGGAGTTGTATCAGAGTTGATCCTGTCTTGAAGTAGAAAGTTGTATTAGATATAATCCTTGTATGTTGATCTATCCTCAAAGTAGGAAGTTGTATCAAGTTGGTCCTTTAATCAGTCCTCCCAGCGAGTAATTTTAGGACAATTTATCAAAGCCTTTAAATAGTAATTTAAATACGTGTTTGGCGTTTTTGATTGGCTAATTCAGTCACCGCTGTTTTGGAACAGTCTACATATATATAAGTAGCGGTCTTTAGCACACCTTATAGCCCAAAATATTCCAACAGTACCAAATTAAAGAGTATATAATGTTTCTGGTACCAGTTTAAGAAGATGTACATTAATTAATATACTTACATATTTCTCCTTGTTTTACTTATCTGCCGATCTGCATTTGTTGCTGGGGTGGCATTCTCTCTGTTCTTTGGGTTTGGAACCACTTGCTTCTTGGAATGACTTGTCTTGTGTCATTACTTAGTTTTTTAATTAATAAACACAAAAATTAATGTTTTTTTTTTCAGTGTTCTTTATTTTCCAATTCCAAGTTACTCATCGAGAAATGGCTTTGGAGGACAGACTGCATCTTGCGTCTATCCCCTTCAAACAACCAGCCAACTCTCTCTGTCCATCTCCTTCGAACACTTTCTCACTGTCTCTCTTACGCTCACTCGTGTTCTCACTTTCTTCTGTCCAATCAGAAACCAAGGCCAGTTATTCACACGTATCACTTCCACCTTTCCTTATTCTAGGTTTTTTCCATTATTACTCACACTTGCATAGCACGTCAACCCGCTGCTGACGTCGTACACGTGCATTTTTTATAGAAATATTTAAACTATGTATATAAATTATGGAAGATAAAAATCATTGTAAATTATGTAAATATGAAAATATCTTTAGTAATGAAATACCATTGAAGTTAGGACCAAATCTTATTATACGTGGCGGTATATTCACGGTACGAAAACGGATATACGTTGTATAGCGGGTCTTGTCAACGTGCCTCCAAATTCACGACACTAAAAGGTGTTCGGCACGTGGCGGTCAACTTGTCGATAAAAAAAGTACAACGCAAGAAATATATCGTCACAAGCTGCTTAGCTTTTATTTCCAGGGCTAGTCTCGTGGGCTGTGTCGGAGAGGAGGAAAGGCAGAGAGAAAGAGAGAGAGGACACTGTTAAATTACTGTGATCCCACAACTGCTACGCGTCCGAAAGCAAAAAGGAGACCGGTATTTTTCTTCGTCGTTCCACGTCACCACGTGACTTCCGGTTCCGGTCAACACCCGAAACTTCCGGTTGACATTCAATTCTCCATTCAGAGGGTCACGCCCCGGTCAAACTCACGACAACCGTTTTGTGCTCATCACTTTTTAAAAAAACCTTTACTATCTCTTATTTCTTCTTCCTCTCTTTTCTAATAGTAGTTCTCGCAAAACTCAGGATATTCCCCATCTTGCGACATTATTTCTTCATTTCTTTTACCAATTTTTAATTAGTTTCAATCAAATTAAAAGCTCTTTAGTTTAAACATTATTCTTAACATGAAATAAAACACATTAGGAATTTATGAATAAATAATAGGTAGTACGTATAGAATTCTAAAATATTAATCAAGCTGTTCTTGATGGGAAACTTGCAACTATTTTATCGAAATCCTCATCTGAAATCTTGTAAGATCTTCCACTAGTAGTTGCTAATGTAGCGTAATTATTATGGTCTACCGGGAATTTGGGGATTGAAAATAAAGCGGTATTCGGCTTTCTGGAGAAAGAGAGGAAAAAGAAATAAGAACAAAGAGTGGTTAAAGTTTAGAAGGGTAAACACTCAATGGAGTGCTATCAACTGACGAATGACCCCGAAATCAGATTTAAAAAAAAAACGGAAGTTCCAGGTTTTGACCGGAAGCGGAAGTTGGGTGATCCTTCCACCCGGGACGAGAAACGGAAGAAGAGGAAAATCGGTCATTTTTTCCGGCTGGGCTTTGGTCGGTGACAGACGGGGGCTTTCCTGGTTCCCCCATATGGGTTTCGCATAGTAGTACCGAACATGTTTTAAGAGAGTAATTTGACCATACCCCTCTCTCTCTCTCTCTCTCTCTCTCTCTCTCTCTCTCTCTCTCTGAGAAAGAACCACGAGCCTAGAAATAAATAAACAGCCATGTGACTATACGACTTGAGTATGTTGTTTCTGAACTAACAACGACTACTATTACTACTAAACGATTACTACTACAACTCGAACTTGGCCCTATGCAATACTAATTTTGGAGGTGAAATTTCACATAGAAATTTATTTAGTGGTACAAAGTTAAGCAATGGTGAGTCTGTTTGGTAATGATCAATCGAAGACCACTTTATAACAGCAGTTACTGTACGCCATCTTAGATATAAAGTCAAACTAAGCAAAACTTATTAAATTCTACGAGTGAACAGCATGGACAATTTACCCCTGTGGATTGAGTAAAGAAATTGCTTTGAAATCAATGGGTTACTAGCAACGACACAATCCCGAAGAAGGCTGTAGGGCAGTGTTTCTCAAACTATCCGCTGGTGGCATAACAGCAGGATATTTTCCCATGTGCCACGGACAAGTGCCATATGTGTACCATATTATTATTTGTTTATGATCCTAGAAAATATTGTTTGAAAACTTTCATGGCAACTGTACAATTATAATTGGCAAAATAAAAGAGCGCCACCTGGCAACTCTGTTCGCACGCTTGGCTCTCAGCCAATGGAAAGAGAGCTTGTGCATAGCTTTAATTTCCAATCAAGTTCCAAGTATTTCTATCTGATGTATTGTATCACAACATGGGAAAAGAATAATATAACACAAAACAGAAATATCTCTATATGCATTTTCAATTTTATATTACATGTTATTAGGTAGTGATTGTTTGAGCCCGCTTCAGAGTGCTTCGGCCTCTGGAGCAGCTAAGTAAAATTAACAGCGTTGATCCCAGGGGTCTATCCCCCAGGCAATACCTGCCCCTTGATTTAAAGGGGAAGGGCTGGATTTATTCCCAGTGCCTCAGGCGCCCCCTTGAGGGGGAATACCGACGGAAAACGCATTTTGTGCCTGAGCTTTGGCCCACATAAAAATGTCCTTGTGTCACACCCTTAAAAGTGAGATGAGAGGCAAATACCTTACATGTTATTAGGTATGTTCAATTTTTTTTCAAGGTAGGTAACGAAAAAATCTAATTTTCTAGTTTTAAAACAATTACCAAAAATCAGGGAATTGCTCAATTTCAATGAATTTTTCAGCATTTTATTCATTAAGGATGTAATTTTATAATGAATAGCTTATAATATAAAACAAATTGAAAAAAATGCTTTTATCAATTAAGATTGTAAGTCGTTGTGGTTGCCTAAAATTTGGTAGACAAAGAGTTAATTTCTATCCAAAAGAGTTGGGAAATTTTGATTATGAATTTATTATCAAACTTTACAGCATTGTGTCATTAACCAAAAATGTGAATGGGTAACAATCCAAAAATAATTAACATCCATATACAAAATTAAATATAGTTATTTACTAAACTTAGCTTAGATGTGGCCCAAGACCAGAAGTATTGGGCACCAAATGAGAATCGAACTCGTTAAGTATGGTCTGCGAATCTAACTTGCTAACCATTACACCACGTGAATATATAATATATTTTCAAACTAAACTGCGTTTTTTCTTTCTTGTTTACTGAGTTTCAATGCTGGAGAGTTTGGTAATAAATAATGCCTAATGATATCTATTAGGATCGTATTGTTTTCCACTAGAAATAATAAAATCCTCTTGAGTTTAGAACGAAAAAATCAGTTGAAGTGTACTTATTTATACTCAATAGTAAACACATACACATATATATATATATATATATATATATATATATATATATATGAGAAGAAGGTACAATATACCGAAATGCTTAAGTATTGACACACACACAAAAAATTGTTTCCCTGATCATAACATCCTGTGTTTGTTATATTTTTTAAATATTTTCTTCTCATATTGTCGGATTAATTTCCTCACCGTATTTCCATATATATATATATATATATATATATATATATATATATATATATATAGAGAGAGAGAGAGAGAGAGAGAGAGAGAGATATGAGATAATATATTATAAGTAAACAGTGATCAATATCACGAATAGAGCGTTTATATCTAAGTTAAGGTAGTGTGTCAATGCCGCCTGGTTACTGACAGTTTCTCGGCTATATGATCTTCAGACCAACTGGCTTGGTCTGAAGATCGCATAGGTGAGAAACTATCAGTAACCATGTGTCATTGACTACACGTCTATGCTACCTTAACACACACACACACACACACACATATATATATATATATATATATATATATATATAGGGTCATCCACAGACACGTGTTTCGACTTATCAAGTCTCTTCAGTGTGGCTAGACATTTTGTAAGCTACCTACAGCTGGAATTGAAATCCGGTCGGTTGGGTGTCAGTCTGGCACCTTAACCATTAGGCTGTCTTCACTTACAGAATGGGAAGGGGATTTTAACTGTTTTAATACACACATCGCTTTGTGTGTAAAGGCCGCCACAGAGTGCTCCATTCCTTATAGAGATATATAGTTTGCCAGCAATGAGTATCAATATCCATAATCTAGAAATCAGTAATAGTGTATAATGTCCAGAATGTAATTATAACAACAATCAAGATGGCGCGAGTTTGAGAACGTTAGTATACAGTTATGAAACTTCCTTGTTTTTTTAAAATTCAGGTGTTGGGTCAGTAAAATGTTTATTTCTGTGTGTGGGGTTAAGTGAAGGAGAGACTTTCTGTGATTGGATATACCAATCACGTGATGAGAGAAGTCTTGCCGCAAAATACCAAAAATCACCAGATACAATGCGGACCAGCTGCCGACGAGACGTCGATCAGAAATTCTTTCCAAGAAATCACTAAGTCAGAACATACCAGCTATCCTCTCCATCACACCGGTATATCTCTCAAACCTTACTCTATACACAGGAAGGACTTTATATTGTTAGTCATTGTTTTATTTGTTCTTTGATAAATTGTTAGAATTAAAGTAAGTTTTAATTCATTTATTTGTTGATGTTAGTCTTAGAATTAAATGCTATACTAACACCAATACGGGTAAAAACTCCTCTATTTAGTTGGTCCATATGAGATCTGTGTAAATGTAAGCTGTTATCCTAATCCCTGTTTGTTCCAATTGGAATGTTCTCTATGTCCTCCTCAGGCAACATCTTTCACATCTATGTTTTCACAGATACAGGTTAATCTTATCATGGTTTACATTAAAAAAACATTTTACTTACTCATAACATTTCGCCTTAGGATGACAAAAGAAAATTGCTGTTGAAATTGTTACCTTTAATTCAGTTATGTAATCAAAATCCGACTGCTTTCAATTTTTACTTAGGGACAAACCAAAACAATTTGAGGAGAAAAGAAAAAAGAAAATGGTGGAAGTGTTGGATGAGTTTGAGGTGTGTGACTTTATTATCACATAATTTGTTTCTTGTCCTCTCCCGATTGAAGTGGGTGGGGGGAACACTTTGGTTAGGACTGAAGCGGGAGGCAGGAGTTTGTTTTTTTTGTTTGTTTGTTTTGTCTTTGTTTTTGTTTTTTGAAATGTTGTTATTTGTTCTGTTTGTTTATTTTTAAAGGTAAATCTAATTGTCATGGAAAAGAACAATTTTGAACAGGGAGAGAGAGTTAAATTCAATTTGAGGCTTCAAAAAGACTGTGAGCGAAAGAGAAAAAAAAGTAAATGATTAAGAATATAGAAGAATGAAAAAAAGAAAAGAAAATAAGAAAACGAAGAAGTAAAGAAAAAAAAAAAAAAGAGAATAATTTTTTTTTCTCCTGAATATGCACCTTTGCAGTTGAACACATTTCTTGTCATTTTAAGTATTTTTTTTTTCATTGTTGTTTACAATTGTCATTTTTGTTGTACATCTCTTTTATCTCCTTTCTTTTTTCTTTTCTT
>CM042151.1:49341630-49350131 GCA_023376005.1 Doryteuthis pealeii
GATTCCCATGACTCTCTTTCACCATCCATCCCTATTAGTCATCGCTCTTAGCAGGTCTTCTGCACAGCATCCAGAATCTGCACAGAGCTGATTGATATGTTTTTGGTGGTTGGCCTAGATTAGTGTGTCCATGTGTTAGTGTTCACAGGAGTGAATGTAATTTATGAGTTTGTCTTTGCTACGCCAGCAGTATCCATCATGTCTTGTTTGTCTTACTTAGATGTTTTGTGTGATAGAAGGTAAGTGGTCCTACAGTTGCTTTTTGGGGGTTGCTGCTTTCAAAATTTGTTCAAGACAGAATGCTTGTGTAGTTCCCATCTAGTTTTTTCTCTAAGCATTTTGTTAGGGTCCAAATGGTGCAGTCTTACAGTAGCACTGATATGGCTACCACTTGGAAGAATTCTTCCTTTGTTTTATCCGAGAAATCTCTTTTCCATATAGGAAAATGTATACAAAAAGAAGTAAAAAAGTAAGTAAAGTCGTCAGGGTGGCCTAAAGTTGGTATCAGCCATATAGCCCAGTAGTTTATCCCCTTTTCACTAGTGCTAGACCAAAGAAATTGTTTTGGTGCCTGAAGCAGAGTGCCACACCTACCATCACCTTCTCACTTCACTGCACAGATCCCTGTGCTACTCATACGCCGAGTTGGTGAGAACTAGTAATTTTGGTAAAATATTAAAGTGTCACAACACAGAGTTTGAAAATATCTGGTTTAAATGATTAATATATATATATATATATATATATATATAGGTTGATCAACATGAAATTGTAGACTTTGTTTTAAGCTGAATATTTTTTACTGCTTTTATTTTTCAAACATGATATTTTGAATTTGAACTTATTTTTAAATATTATATTTGTTGATCATTCAATAAAATTTTAATTTGATTCCATTAATTTAAAAAATTTATTTATTTAAAAAAAAATATAATTTTTAATCATGATTTTTTTTATATCTCATATTTGTATAATTCGATGCTGGGCCCTAATGGACCTGAAGCTGTATGGAATATAAATTCTACGATCAGGATTTTGATACTAAAAAATTGGAAAGTTGAGATTTCAGTTTCAATATTTAGGAGAAATTTTAGACAGAGCCATCAATCAATGAAGATTTGAAATCTCTGGTGAAAAATGATTCCAAAATAACTTGCAGCAAATATTTGTGTATCGACTGGAACCAATCTGAGTCATCCAAAATGATTAGCACCAAAAAAAAAAAAAAAAAAAAAAATCTTAATTAATGGGTTCCAATTTAATTGAATGATGGGCAAAAAAATCTGCATGCTCTAAGTATGATACTAAAGTTAATTCGGTGGTGAGGCTTAATTTCTGGAGCTCTGGGGAGTTCATAGTCACCCCTTTGGTGTCATTACTCCTAGGTTTACTCTGGTTTAAATGCTATTTAGAGTCATACTCAGAACACTCCTTTTTGGCAGGTTCTTACACCTTTGCTGAGCATACACTCAGTGTATTCTAAGCCCCATTCACAGGACACAATGGTTAATTGAATAAGAATAGTTACTTGAAACTATATAATTGCTTACCTGTTAAATATTATTGTGAACTTTATTAATACATTAACTCTTAAAACATTGATATTGAAACAAAGAATAAAGTATTAATCTGTTTGGCTCTTAAAACATTGATATTGCAACTAAGAATGAAGTATTTATCTGTTTGGCTCTTAAAACATTGATATTGCATCTAAGAATGAAGTATTTATCTGTTTAAAAGGATTTGAACTTTATTAATACATTAACTCTTAAAACATTGATATTGCAACTAAGAATGAAGTATTTATCTGTTTGGCTCTTAAAACATTGATATTGCAACTAAGAATGAAGTATTTATCTGTTTGGCTCTTAAAACATTGATATTGCAACTAAGAATGAAGTATTTTATCTGATTTGAACTCTTAAAACATTGATATTGCAACTAAGAATGAAGTATTTATCTGTTTGGCTCTTAAACATTGATATTGCAACTAAGAATGAAATATTTATCTGTTTAAAATGATTTGAACTTTATTTACATTAACTCTTAAAACATTGATATTGCAACTAAGAATGAAGTATTTATCTGTTTGGCTCTTAAAACATTGATATTGCAACTAAGAATGAAGTATTTATCTGTTTGGCTCTTAAAACATTGATATTGCAACTAAGAATGAAGTATTTATCTGTTTGACTCTTAAAACATTGATATTGCAACTAAGAATGAAATATTTATCTGTTTAAAATGATTTGAACTTTATTAGTACATTAGCTCTTAAAACATTGATATTGCAACTAAGAATGAAGTATTTATCTGTTTGGCTCTTAAAACATTGATATTGAAACTAAGAATGGAGTATTTATCTGTTTGACTCTTAAAACATTGATATTGAAACTAAGAATGAAGTATTTATCTGTTTACAATGATTTGAACTTTATCAATACATTAACTCTTAAAACATTGATATTGCAACTAAGAATGAAGTATTTATCTGTTTGGCTCTTAAAACATTGATATTGAAACTAAGAATGAAGTATTTATCTGTTTACAATGATTTGAACTTTATCAATACATTAACTCTTAAAACATTGATATTGAAACTAAGAATGAAGTATTTATCTGTTTGGTTCTTAAAACATTGATATTGCAACTAAGAATGAAGTATTTATATGTTTAAAATGATTTTAACTTTATTAGTACATTGGCTCATAAAACACTGATAGTGCAACTATGAAGTATTTATCTGTTTAAAATGATTGGGAAGATATATTTTATATTATATATAATAAAAGAACATAATTGTTAAATTGACTTCAGCATAAAAAATCCAACCAACCAGCCATCCTACCAGCCATCGAACCAACCAACCAACCGACCAACCAATTTACAAAAAATCACCTGTACAGAAAGTTGCATATTAGATGCTATCAAATTGATCCATTTTTATGCCATATTATCACTTGTGATAAAGAATGAATTTTGTGTTATAAACATCCGCACAGTGGCTGGGTATAGATAATTACAGTGCATTTTTGGCAATACAGAAGGGATTTGATATATATTTGATATATGATAGATTCTTTCAATGAGACCAAGTAATTAGTGCTCATAGATATGGACGACCATCATGAAAAAGTACATAAAAAAAACTGAAGGAATATCTAACTTGCTGAATAGAAATATACTCATTTCAATGCATGATAACGTTTGCTCTTATATTGCAGAAATGGCATTATTAAAATTGAATCTGTTGAAGATAAAGAGCTTATTACACCCTGCCTGTTCTCCCAACTTCTCGCTGTGATCCAATTTTTTTTTCAAGGATTTAAACAGCTTTCTTTACAGGCAAGAGCTTATCTAGTCAGTATCAAATTGAAGAAATGAAATGAAGGAAGAATTCTTAGGGAACGTAATTGATGAGTTACTGCCAAAATGGAATAAATATAAGGGAAGCTGAGGGAATCTTTTTGTTTAAATAATCTTTTTAGTAACTTTTTTTTTCAATTTACTTTGTTTAAATGAATTGGCAATTTCATGTTGAACAATCTGATACATATTGAGTCTTTGATATACTTGCTTTTGCTTACATGCAAATCTAAACATGTATTTTCATTGAAGCTCACATTCTTAACTACATAAATGTACACGCAAATATTTTCTATGTACACTCAGATGTATATGTGTGAGTGTGTATATCTACATATATATATATATATATATATATATATATATATCCCAAAATCCGAAGAAGAAATCTTCCTTATGACATAGAATTTTTTTTTTTTAAGTGTCGTAATTTGCAGAGCTCAATGTGTGCTCTTATTGTCAGAGTCACAAAGCAAAATATAACTGAAGATTTAGATTTTTTGCAGTACAGCCTATTTCAGGAAAAGTGTCTAGGATTGGGAACTTTAGGCATTTGGTCTAGGCTTCCTGAAATAGGCTGTAATGCAAAAAATCAAAATTTTCTGTTATATATCTTTTACTTATATATATATATATATATATATATATATATATATATATATATGCACATATATTTACATTTATTTATATATATATAATACCCAAGCACCATTGAGTCCATGTCCACACTACCCTAAATTATATATATATATGTATATGTGTGTGTGTGTGTGTGTGTGTTTATTATAGATAATATGGGTGCTATATTTATAAGTAAACAGTGCTCAAAATCATTGATAGAGCATTTATATTTTAAGTTAAGGTAATGTGGACATGGAGTCAACAGCGCCTGGTTACTGACAGTTTCTCACCTATGCAATCCTCAGACTAAAGATTACATAGGCGAGAAACTGTCATTAACCAGGCGCTGTTGACTCCAAGTCCATGCTACCTTAACACCCACATATATATACAGGGTGTCCAGGATAAATTTGACATTTATATTTGGTTATTTTTCTCCATAGGTTGGAGATATTAATGCACACTATGCATCATTTGAAAGCTTGGACCCTTCTTTATTCATACACGTGATAACAGATAGAATGGATGACTGGAACCAACGAATCATAGAAGAGAATAACTTGTATCATGATGATCTCCAACAAATGCAAATATGGAGCTCAGAATATGATTGATTTATTTTAATGGCATGTGAACTGATCTTGGGTTATTTTATGCTTAGAAGTTAGGTAACCACATTCATTGTACGTTCATATTTACATCTTTTGTGGAATTGTTTCTTAGGAGTTTTTTGTTTTGTTTTGCCCACAGTTCAATTGAATATGAATAATTCTTAAACAGATCTATTTGACTAATAGATGGAACACTAACAGGTACTACCATTCTGAGTCAGAGTGAACCTGGGAGTAATGGTTTAAAAATTGCATTGACCAGTTACAAAGGGCTGCAGACTTTATGTCCTCCCTATCCTAAATCATATATATATATATATATATATATATCTTATTATAATGGAGATTGTGTGTTTTTCTGTCTGTAACCGAAACTATATTACTTCTCAAGTCACAATTCCCTTTCTTATTTACATCACATTCTCCATGATTTTATTTTTATTCAAACCTCAATTATTAATAAAATTGTTTTACATTATTACTACTGTTAACCATATCTACATACTAACAACATGCAATTATATTTATATATACAACAAAATAGCGGTTTACAGTGTGAACTTCCCGGCTAATTTGCATATTGATATTAAAAATGTGATTTTAATAAATATATGCTCAGTGTTATTGATTTCTAACTGTTTGGTTTTATTTTAATGAATATAAGCAAACATCTCTTCAATAAATCTTAAATGAAATCCATTAACAAGAAAAAATAACTGTCATTTTATTCTTTACTTCCTCTTTTAACTTAAATTAGAAAAAAATAACAATAAAAGACGGGAGTGTTGGAAGAGCAAGTTTCAATTGTTCTATTTTTTCGATTATAGCCCCCTCTGTTTCAAATCATTTTATCTGCATTCTTATTTAGTTTCATTAGCCTTTCTAATTTAATACAATATTTTATTACATTAAAACTTAAATACTTGCACCCAGAGGGTGCATATATTTGCTAGTATTATTAATATACTTTGCTATGTTTATAAGTAAAGAGTCAACAACTTGGTTCGAAAATTGCATAGGTGAGAAACTGATGGTTTCCAAGCACCATTCATACATATATGTACATGTATACATATATGTACACACATATATATACATGTATAGATATATGTACGAATATATATGTATGTATACATATGCATATATATATATATATATATATATATATATATATATATATATATGTATGTATGTACATATGTGTATGTATATATATATATATATATATATATATATATATATATATATATATATATGCACACTTCAGCACCTATGTATTTACACAAATATGCCCTAAGATGAAAATGGTGTTGCTCTGTTCGATTTTAAATATGACTTCTTGAACTGAGTATATTGCATTTAAAGTTGATGCTGCCAAGCATAAGAAATTATTTTCAGTGTCTATTGAGTCCACTCACAGGAATTCTAGCGGAAACTAATTGCCCCATGGCAAGAAGTAACATTTTTCCGGTTGACTAATTCTCCAATACAGAACAGTGCTGAATAAGGTACAGTGGGTATAGGGTGAGCTAAGTTTTGGATTCTAGTACTATATATAAGTAACTCACTCATCTTTTAAATTTACAGAGATTGAAGGGAAAGATAGATGGATAGAGAGAGAGAGAGAGAGACACACACACACATACACACACATTAGATGACAATAGGAGGGAAGATTTAGAATTCTACTACACAAGTAACTCATCTTTTGAAGTTGTAGAGAGAGAGAGAGAGAGAGAGAGGGAGAAATATGCACACACACACACACACACACATAAGATGACAATAGGAGTGAAGAAGAAAATAGGAGAGATATGGCAGAAAAATGAGAGAAGTTGTCCCAACTTTTTCATATTAACATAATAATACAGTTTAACTTAAGGATTGAAAGTGAAATACTTGAGATCTGAACTCCATACAGATGGACTAAACTCTAAGTAGATCTATCTGAACCCATAAGAGTAGCTTAAATCACCTGTAATCGGTCTATTTTTGTAGGATCAATTTGGTGATGTATTACATCTACCTATATATATATAATATATATATATATATATATATATATAGTATTACAGTGTGTATAGAAATAACCTACTCGAGTTTCACCATAAGGATCTTCAGAGTTGTGAAACTCAAGTAGGTTATTTCTATACAGACTGCAATACTAAATCCACTCTATTAATGTATTTAGCACTTTATATTTGTTATGACACTAACTTATCCAGTTAATACTTGTATCAACCAAATATTGAGATTAACTCAATATTTTTTACTGGTAAGTTATTCTTTATATATATGTGTGTGTGTGTGTGTGTGTGTGAAGAGGGGATGACTCATTGAAGAAGACAAAAATGAGTGACAACTTTGACTGTTGATAAAAAGAAGTAGCTGAATAAATTGGAGTTATGAATGAATATAAAAGTGCTCAATATGCTTGTAGAGCTGGTTTAGAAAACTGATAAAATCAGAATATATATACCCTGGTTTCACCGCAATGATTGTCAGGATAATTCTGTGGAATTACTGTATTTGATGGCGTATAGGACACACTTTTTTCTAAAATTTTGGCTCAAAAAATTGCCCTGCTTCTTATACATCCTAGGTGAAATTTGAAACCTCCCGTAGGCCTTTTTATTATTTCACTCCATTCGAGTTTTTCACACCTGCAGAAACCGGTGCTTCACTGGAGGCTGAGTGACAGCAAGTCTCCTCAGGTCTCCAGGACTCTTCTGAGTATTCCAGCCGATCTCAATCTCTGGATGGTCTCGATTCTTCCTCCAATTTCTAATTCATCCAGACTCTTTTGCAACCCTTTGGGGATTGTTCCAAGGGCCCCAATCACGATCGGCACGACCTTAACCCTCATATTCCACAGTTTTCTTAGTTCTCTGGCAAGGTCTAAGTATTTATCGATCTTTTCGTTTTTCTTTCATTTTCACTCTGTGATCGGCCGGGACGGCAAAGTCCACAAGATCACAAGTCTTCCTCTTCTTGATCTGGTCTCCTAGCTGGGATTAGGTGATCCGTCTGTACCTCAAAGTCACAGAGAATTTTGTGTGTCTCATTCTCCAGGACAGATTCAGGTTTGTGCATATATCATTTAGTTGAATGGTGAAAATTGAATTTCTTGCACCTTTCCCACCCAGTCGTGTCTAGTCTTGTACTCTCTTTGTGCGAGTTTACTGCATTCACTTATTATGTGATTGTCAGTTTCGTCTCTTCCCCCACACATTCTACATTTGCTGTTCCGTTGTGTCTTATCTATTTTTGCTTTTATGTAGTTTGTCCTTATGGCATTATCTTGTGCTGCAATTATAAGGGATTCAGTTTCTCTTTTGAGGTTTCCCTTTCTTAGCCATGTCCATGTCTTCTGGTGAGCAATCTCTCCTGTGTTTTGCTTGAAGTGTCCATATAGTTGTTTTTCTTCCCATTTTGCTTCCTTGTTTTTGTTCTATTTGTTCTCGTCCATATATTGCCATTGTTTTTTCTGGCTGCTGCTATTAGTCTCTCTTTGCTCTTTTTTGTATATTCCTCAAGTACTTGAATTGTTGAAACTACACAGTCTTCAATGCTGGCGAGACCTCTTCCTCCTTTCCTTGATATATATAGTCTATCTGTGTTGTCTCTCGGGTGTAAGGCCTTGTGCAGGGTCATGTATGCTTTCCTTGTCCTTTGGTCCATCTGTCAGAGCTCTCTCTTGGTCCATTTTAAGAATGGTCCAGTATATCTTACTAGGGGGACAGCCCCAGGTGTTTATACCCTTGATGAGATTTCTGCTGTTGAGTTTTGTTTGCTAGGAGCTTTCTTGTTCTTCTAAGTACTCTTTTCTTACTTTTTCTTTCTTTCATCTCAACTTGTTTAGTGATGTCTGCTTCCAGTACCCCCAAGTTATTATAATCTCTC
>CM042151.1:49350231-49352731 GCA_023376005.1 Doryteuthis pealeii
AATAGCCAAATATAACAGTTCTGTTTTCCCCAGTGCTTTGGACCCTTACTTTTAGACCTTACCTCTTGGTATAAGGGGCAGGTGCTTGCACAACAGCGTTGCCAATAGCCACATAACAGTTTCCTGTGTCCCCATTGCTTTTGGAACCTACTTTCGAAATTACCCTTGTATAAGGGAAAAGTGCAAATACACAACAAACACAACAATGTTGCCAATAGGCCACATAAAGTTTTCCTTGCATCTAGTGCTTTGGAAGACGCTTACTTTCAAAATTACCCTTGTATAAGGAAAAGTGCATGCACCCACAACCAACAATGTTGCCAATAGCCACATAAATTTCCTGCATCCCTAGTGCTTTGGAGACCTTACTTTCAAATTACCCTTGTTAAGGGAAAAGTGCATGCACAACAAACACAACATGTTGCCAATAGCCACATAAAGTTTCCTGGCATCCCTAGTGCTTGGAGACCTTACTTTCAAAATTACCCTTGTATAGGGAAAAGTGCATGCACAACAAACACAACAATGTTGCCAATAGCCACATAAAGTTTCCTGCATCCCTAGTGCTTTGGAGACCTTACTTCGAAATTACCTTGTATAAGGGAAAAGTGCATGCACACAAACACAACAATGTTGCCATAGCCACATAAAGTTTCCTGGCATCCCTAGGCTTTAACTTTCGAAATTACCCTTGTATAAAGGGAAAAGTGCATGCAACAAACACAACAATTGCCAATAGCCACATAAAGTTTCCTGGCATCCCTAGTGCTTTGGAGACCTTACTTTCAAAATTACCCTGTATAAGGGAAAAGTGCATGCACACAAACAAACACACAATGTTGCCAATAGCCACATAAAGTTTCCTGGCATCCCAGTGCTTTGGAGACCTTACTTTCAAAATTACCCTTGTATAAGGCAAGTGCATGCACAACAAACACAACAATGTTGCCAATAGCCACATAAAGTTTCCTGGCATCCCTAGTGCTTTTGGAGACCTTACTTTCAAATTACCCTTGTATAACGGGAAAAGTGCATGCACAACCACAACAATGTTGCAATAGCCACATAAAGTTTCCTGGCATCCCTAGTGCTTTGGAGACCTTACTTTCAAAATTACCCTTGTATAAGGGCAAGTGCATGCACAACAAACACAACAATGTTGCCAATAGCCAATAAAGTTCCTGGTCCCAGTGCTTTGGAAACCTTACTTTCAAATTACCCTTGTATAAGGGCAAGTGCATGCACAACAAACACAACAATGTTGCCAATAGCCAATAAAGTTTCCTGGCACCCAGTGCTTTGGAACCTTACTTTCAAAATTACCCTTGTATAAGGCAAGTGATGCACAACAAACACAACAATGTTGCCAATAGCCAAATAAAAGTTTCCTGGTTTCCCTAGTGCTTTGGAACCTTACTTTCAAATTACCCTTGTATAACGGGCAAGTGCATGCACAACAAACACAACAATGTTGCCAATAGACAATAAACAGTTTCTCTGCATCTCCAGTGCTTTGAGACCTTATTTTTTGGATTACCTTCATAGATGATCATGAAAACATGACACTATTAGTTTTGATGTGTAGTTTTAATTTCTACACACACATACACACACAAACACATACACACTCACATCTATAAACCAGAAGTTGTCAAAGAAAATGAATAAAAAGATTATCTTGTATTGTGTGCATTGGCAAGTGGGTCTAATGTTTCAAGTTAAAAAATCTTAGACTGCGGGTTTTGTAAATATGTAAATCCACATGTGTGTGTGTGTGTGTGTGTGTATGTGTGTGTATGTGTGCGTATGTGTGTGCGTGTGTGTGTGCATGTGTGTGTGTATGTGGTTATTCTTGGTGCGTGTTCCTAGGGTTTGCTTTTAACCCCATCTTATTTGGTGGTTGTGCTGAAAAGGAATTCAAAGAAAGAAGGAAGAGACCAAGACAAAAGGTAGTTTTATGATTTAGGCTTTATTCACGGGTCATAGCCACCAGAAATTGCTTCCTAGTCAGTAGTAGTGTCTTGTCCAAGTTGTCCAGCCTAAAATCAAATGGGCGAGAGATTACCTTGGGGGCTGGAAGTGGATCATTTTTCCCACACATGCTTGAAGGGTTCTTCCGGTTTGGAGGCTCATGGGAGTTTGTTATTTTTTTCTTTTAACTTTATTTTAATCCCAACAATTGTCTTGTATCAGTTATTATACACATGCATAGAAAATAAATGCAAATGTGAATAAATTAAATTGATAGAAATAAATAACTTTGAGTCACTTGGTTGCTAGTTATCCTAGATAAAGTTATATATACAAATTGACCAGAAAAGATAGATATGAACAGACTTCAATAGATAGATAGATAGTTAATGAACAAACTGGAAATATATATATATATATATATATATATATATATATATATATATAGATAGATAGATAGATAGATAGATAGATCAATAATAAACAAACTGAGATATAAATAAATTTTATACCAATTCTAGTTGTTTGG
>CM042151.1:49357731-49395231 GCA_023376005.1 Doryteuthis pealeii
GTTTAAATTAAGACACTGACGTTTGTCAACAATTTCAAATAGATCTTTTCTTCCTCACATTTGAAGATCAACAAAAAGAAGCCCAACACACCAAAAACAGAGGTTCACAGACTTTTTGTTTTCAGTAATAATTTATTTTTTCCTTAAACCAATGAAAGCCCTGATAAAGGTCTATCTAAACAGACATTATTCGTTTATGAAACTTGTGTTTTTTCAATTTTTACAATATTACATACTGTCGGATTCACTTCCATTTTTTCTTCACAATATGATATATAACATTCGCCATCTACAAATTGTTATGAATCCCTATCAGAGTAAGAAGACCTAGAACAAATAAATTTATTGTGAGATATCTTCAGCCATTCTCAGAACAAAGGAAGTTCTTATGAGATATCTTCAACCACACTCAGAACAAATAAATTTCTTGTGAGATATCTTCAACCACACTCAGAACAAATAAATTTCTTGTGAGATATCTTCAACCACACTCAGAACAAAAGAAGTTCTTGTCAGATATCTTCAACCAGACTCAGAACAAATAAATTTCTTGTGAGATATCTTCAGCCATTCTCAGAACAAATAAATTTCTTGTGAGATATCTTCAGCCATTCTCAGAACAAAAGAAGTTCTTGCTTAGTATTCCATTCTTCACAATTTACAAATTATATGAACCTCTTTGTTTTTTTTAATCTATTCAGCCATTCTTAGAACAAAGAAATTTTTCATTAGATATCATGTCAACCACACCATAAAAAAATTTCTTGTTTGATATCTTGTTAGCAACACCAAGAATTAAAAATTTTAACAGGAGATAAACTGTTGATTGATTGATTGCTTTTAATGGCATGTCAACCTGTCAGGGGTTATTTTATGCCTAGAGGTTAGAAAATCACATTTATTTTACATTCAAATTTTATTTTTGTGTAGTTATTTTGTTAGAGTTATTTTTTGCACATGGTCCTATTGAAGATGAATAATTTGTAAACAGATCTATGGGACCCTAACAGGTGCTCCTACTCCAAGTCAGGAGTTTAGGAGTCACCAGTGGTGTAATGGTTATCATGGTAGTAAATGGACATGATGAAAAGAGTTCAAATACTAGATAAGCCTGGTTGTATTTCAGCATTTCATATTGCACTAATACCCTTGGGAAAGGTATGAATCCAACTATTCTCCCTCCAGGTATGGGTAAGATAGTAGTGCAGTCTGGACACTTTAACAATAGTGTGGCAACTGGCCTAAGAGAAGGAAAATTCTCAATTCAAACCTGTTAAGCTTCACTTAAAGGTTGGCCTTGTGTCACATCCTGCTCGTGTGAAGGGGTTGGATAAATACATACCACTCAGAGTGGACTTGAGAGTAATGGCAATGAAGAGCTTCTTGACACTCCAGAAATTTCAAGAACTGGAGCCTCACCACCAGATGCAATTTAGTGTCATACCCAAAACATACCCCTTTTTTTGGTGGGGTGTGTCTTATGTCACTGTGGGGGATACAGTCAGTGTATTTTAAGCCCTGCCGACAGGGTATGGAGTTAAATTATCAGCTGCTTTGAAGTAGTTAATAAATGTATTTATGTGTTAGTATTTTCTGTGTATATTGTCACTCTACATAAACACATACTTCCATCAACCCCCTTCCTCCCCTAACACATATATATACCCCCACCCTACACATACACAAACATGATTTTTAGATTGGAATCTGCTGATTTTTAAAGATCTTTTAATCCAAAACAGTTGATTTTTTTCTACTTTTAAAAAAAAAACAAAAACAAAAAAAAAAAACAAAAAAAAAAAACATGCCAATCCTGATAACATTTTTCTCCTTAACTTTTTACAATTGGAAATTCATTTTCCGCAATCAGCGCAGGGAAAACCTCAGCCTTTAGGGAATCATCTGTCACTTGTCATCATCTGTGTCTCTTCTTCCATGTCCTTAACCACTACAAATAAAAACCCCTACCCAACATCTTCCAATTTCAAAATTCCCTCCCATTTTCCTCTTGTCCCTTCCTACGTCTTTCAGAATACTTCATTTTTCCATTTTCTCTTTTCCATCCCCTTTTTTGAAAATTTCCTTAATATCCTCCCTACTCACCCTGTTTTGCTGCCTACCTCCCATCTTTATTTTTCTTACTCATTCTCTTCCTCCTACTTTTCTTTCTTTCTTTATCAGTAATTTTTCTCTTCCTGTCTTCTATTCCTTTGCCTCCCACCATTTCACTGTCTACCCTTCTCTTTATTTTCCTACTCTTTCTCTTCCTCCTACCTTTCTATTTAATTTCTCTTTCTTTATCAGTAATTTTCCTCTTCCCTTCTCTGTCTTCTATTCCTTTGCCTCCCACCATTTCACTGTCTACCCCACTCTTTATTTTTCCTACTCTTTCTCTTCCTCTTACCTTTCTATTTAATTTCGCTTTCTTTATCAGTAATTTTCCTCTTCCCTTCACTTTTTCTATTTTCCCTCTCACTATTTCACTACCTCCTGTTTTTCTTTCTCTTCCTCCTACTTATCTTTCTTTCTTTCTCAGTAATTCTCATCTTCTCTGTATCTGTTTTCAATTTCTTACTCTTTCTCCTACCTTTCTCTTTCATTTCTCTTACTTTCTCAATGATTTACTTCTTTCCTTTGTTTTCTATTCCTAACCCTTTTACTATTTCTCTGTCTACCCGCCCCACCATCTTTATTTTTCATACTCTTCCTCCTACCTTTTTCTTTCTTTCTCAGTAATTTTCCTCTTCCCCTTCTCTTTAAATTCCTTAGCCTCCCAGCATTCCACTGTCTACCTACCATCCTTATTTTTCCTACTCTTCCTCTTCCTCCTATCTCTCTTTCATTTCTCTCTCTCTCTTTCTCAGTAATTTTCCTCTTCCTAATCTCTTTCAATTCCACTGTCTACTCTTCCTTCATTTCCCATTTCTTGACCCTTTCTCTTTTATTTTTCTCTCTTTCTCAATGATTTTCTTCTTTCCTTTCTTTGTTTTCTATTCCTAACCCTTTTACTATTTCTCTGTCTACCCCCTCCCATGTTTATTTTCCTACTCTTCCTCCTACTCCCATTTCTTGACCCTTTCTCTTTTATTTCTGTTTTTAATTCCTTTACCCTCCCACTATTTCACTGTTTACTTGTTTCATTTTTCTACCCTTCCTCTTCCCGCTCCTCTGCTTTTCCCCTTTCATTTCAATTTTCTTTTCCCTTTTCCCATGATCTAGTTTCAATTCATTACACTCTTGCTATATATGTTTACCTATGCTTATTTTTCCACTCTTCCACTTCCTCTTACCATCTCTGTCTCTCTCTCAATGTTTTCTTTTTTCCTTTCTGTCTCATTTTTTCTATTTCTTACCCTCCCACTAATTCACTATCTCCTTGTCTTATTTTTATCCTCTTCCTCATCTCTTACCATCTCTCTCTCTCCCCTCTCTCCTCCCCCCCTCTCCTCAATGTTTTCTCTTTCCTTTCTGTCTCATTTTTTCTATTTCTTACCCTCCACTAATTCACAATCTCCTTGTCTATTTTTATCCTCTTCCTCATCCTCTTACCATCTCTCTCTCTCCCCTCTCTCTCCCCCTCTCTCTCAATGTTTTCTCTTTTCCTTTCTGTCTCATTTTTTCTATTTCTTATCCTCCCACTAATTCACTATCTCCTTGTCTTATTTTATCCTCTTCCTCATCCTCTTACCCCCCCTCTCTCTCTCAATGTTTTTCTCTTTTCTTTCTGTCTCATTTTTTCTATTTCTTACCCTCCACTAATTCACTTGTCTTATTTTTATCCTCTTCCTCATCCTTTACCATCTCTCTCTCTCCCCCTCTCTCTCCCCCCTCTCTCTCAATGTTCTCTTTTTTTCTGTCTCATTTTTTCTATTTCTTACCCTCCCACTAATTCACATCTCCTTGTCTTATTATCCTCTTCCTCATCCTCTTACCATCTCTCTCTCTCTCTCAATTTTTGATTTCTTGCCCTCCTACTAATTCACTATCTCCTTGTCTTATTTTAATCCTCTCTCTCTCTCTCTCTCTCTCTCTCTCTCTCTCTCTCTCTCTTTTTGAACAAATATATATATTTTTTTCACCTTAATTTATCTGCTTTTGATTTCTTGCTCCTCTCTCCTCCCATTCTTTATTTTTCTTACTCTTCCTTCTCCTCTCTCTTTTATTTCTCTTTCTATCCCAATGATTTCACTCACAATTTCTCTTTGCTTCAAAACTAAGTGATTTGAAAATTCCCTTAAGGTACATGACTAGTGGGTGCTGCTGCTGTTGGTGGCCTAGTGGTTATGACATTGGGGAAATAATTTCAAATACTTGCTGTGGCAGTTTGTATTCACTTTCAAGTAATACTCTTAGTAAAAGCCCAAATCACTTCTCACCATATTTTTTTTCTTTAATTGTTGTAACCTAACAAAAGTTACTAAATGAGAAATAACCAAAACGGAGGTTGGAAATGAAATGGACTCTTTATAACATTTACAAAATACAATACATACCCATTAATGTTCATAGGTAGGGCGTATAACCACCCCTTTTTTTAGATTTACTCTGCACAGAGTTAATATATCACCCTTGTTGCTAAAATGTTGTAACCTAACAAAAGTTACGAAATGAGAAATAACCAAATGGAGGTTGGAAATGAAATGGACTCTATAACATTCTCAAAATGTAATACTCACCAGTGGTGTAAAGAAGGTAAGACACTGCTAGTGGTATAAGACTACTCACTCAGCATGATACTTCTGTATTTATGAGGATTGGGAGATACTCATTAATGTTCATAGGTAGGAGATATAACACACTGCTAGTGGTATAAGACTACTCACTCAGCATAATACTTCTGTATTTATAAGGATTGGGATATACCCTTTAATGTTCATAGGTAGGAGATATAACACACTGCTAGTGGTATAAGACTACTCATTCGGCATAATACTTCTGTATTTATAAGGATTGTGACATACCCTTTAATGTTCATAGGTAGGAGATATAACACACTGCTAGTGGTATAAGACTACTCACTCAGCATAATACTTCTGTATTTATAAGGATTGGGACATACCCTTTAATGTTCATAGGTATGGTATATAACAGTTTATGTAATGCTCTACTTATGATACTATTCAATTAACGTTGATAAGGATTCATATATGTTTTCTTTGATTGAGGTTCAATTTATGTTTGATTAATAAGGACTTAATTCAAGTTTTATTGATAAGGGCTCAATTTTGGTTTTATCTAATGAAGGCTCAATCTATTAATGTTTTTATAATGTTTTAACTTTTTCTCTGAATTTTTGAGATGGACACAATTGGACACATGGCCTAGTGGATCAAGGAGTTAGGTTAAGACAGTTCTAAGTGACAGTTATCTCTAGACTGCAGGTTCAATCTTGGTCAGGGGGAGCTGTAACATAAAATAATAATTAACACAGCTTAACACCTCTACCCATCTATGGTTAATGGAATGAGAACAGGATACCCCATGGACTGAATGAGGGGTTGGGTTCAAAGTTCCTTGATGGCTCCCAATTACGACAAGAAGGTTCCCGAGTCCAACAAGAAATACCTGAAGAAAGCCAGAGGGCACATCGTCTGAAACATTGTACAGATAACAATGAAGATGAGGACAATAGTCTGAATAATACAAATAATACTAATGGTTGAATTTATATTTCATCTATAGGTAGGGTATATAACATGAATTTAATTATAGGCCATGTTAGGGATCATTTTTGCTGCTGGTACCATGTAGACTGGTTGCCTAACTAAAGCTAAAGAACCTTCTCTGTCCTACTATTTACCCACACCTGGGTCTAGGAAAAGGAAAAAAACTTAATTCAAACTCCTACCAACAGTTAATGAGCCAATAGTCTGAAAAATCTAAATAATACAAATTATCAAGCCTCATATTAAAAATTCAAAAAAATAATATCCTCATCCAGGATTTGAACTCAGATTGCTGATTCTATTTCCTACAGCAATAACCATTGCACTAAGTGTGCCTCCAATTATTTTCAAAGTTGGCTCTATCAAATTTTAAATAAATTTTGCGGCAATTTGCATGATTTTTGTCTCTGTATATATTTATGCGTCTTTTGCTGTCTTCCTACATTAGTATCTTCATTTAATCTTTGTTACTCAAGGGAAAGTGAATTGTAATTCCCTTCTTGATGAAAACATGCAAGCATGTCATGCCTCAATCTTAAGGAGAAAATGTAGGGTGGGTGGGGGTTGGTGTAGGGGGGTCTTTATGTTTAACCAAAGTTAATCAAATTCAAATCCTATAGGAATTGCTGGCAGAATTTTCCCTTTTAAGTGCTGAAAGAAAATATTTCCTGGTTTCATTCCACTTCTGTAGATTCCACCCCAAAAATAAGTTATTCTAACATTTTTTTTCAACTCCTCAAAAAGCAATTATCAAAAAACAAAAAAGTTGACCCCCCAACTCCCCCTCTACAGTGGGTAAGAGGTCAAAACTTAGATCACATGACTAAAAGAAAAATGTGAAAATTCCTTTTTTTTCATTGATTTTTTCTTATCAAAGTCTACTTAAAAATTTTTTTTTTTCAATTAAAAATTTACACTATACAAATACAAATGGTAATTGTTAGTTTCTCTGTCTGTCTCTCTATGTATGTATGTATGTATGTATGTATGTATGTATATATATATATACATACTGGAAAATACATGACCCATTGGGTCACCCAATGAGTTCAGGGTAGATAACTGGGATTAGGAAAAAGTGAGTTTGTAAAGTGAATTTAAAAAAGAATATGACAGGAGAATTAAAAAAACACATTAAAATCATTTTGTAAGATTTCTAAGAAAGGGAACGTTTGACTTAATTTAAATGGATTTTATTCATGGAATTTTAGAAGCTACCAGCTGGCTGCTTATGAAAATTAACATACAAATATATTTCACAATCTCCAATCTCTCTCTTTACACTCACTGAGAAACTAACATATATGATGAGGAGATAAGCAAGATATACATAAGGAAGTGGAAAATGCAGGCAGAATGTAAAGTAAGAGATGGGTCAGTTTTTGACTTAATTGCAAATTACAATGAATTAGAACCAATTAAAATGGAATTTATTTCAAACATAAGTCAATCGTAAACTAAGGAATAATTTAGTATGAATTTTGTGTTATTAAAATAAACAGGAAAAAACCTTTGGAAAACCATCACTCAGCTTTAGTATAATATATTTAGTAATTAATATCAAGAGATTTTGATATTCAGATATTTTTGTTTGATAGGTAGGAGAGCTTGATGTACATGTATAAAGGAATATAAATGATTAATATATATTATATATATATATATATATATATATATATACCCACTTGCACAAGCCGAATCCTTGCTACACAGTCTAGAAAAGGCAGCATGGAACATTGGCTTATACGTGAACTCCAATAAAACCGAGTTCAAACTCAGTGAAACAATTCACATACTTAGGTAGTAATATCTCATCAAAAGAAAGTGATGTTAATGCACGCATAGGAAAGGCATGGGCTGCTTTAAACAGATTGTGAGTGATATGGAAATCTGATCTCACTGACAAGTTAAAGCGAAAATTCTTCCTAGCCATAGGTATCAGTGCTACTGTATGGCCACACTACTTAAAGTGCCTGGAGAATAAACTGCATGCAATCTTAAACAAGGTGTCGAAACCCCATGGGAAAACCGCTGTACAGCCACCTGCCTAATATCACATGAACCATCCATGTGAGGCGAACAAGACACTGCTGGGGAGCAAGGATGAACTCATTAGTGACGTTCTTCTGTGGAAGCCATCGTATGGGCACACCAGAGTAGTCCATCCAGCAAAGACATACATCTACCAATTCTGCGTAGATACTGGATGCTGCGCAGAGGACCTCCCAGGGACAATGAATGATAGGGAAGGCTGGCAAGAGATTGTCATGGATATCCATACTGCTAGCATGACATGATGATGATGATACATATATATAATATCAAATATTAGATATTATGGATTTAATATCCTGTAACTAAAGTTTCATGCTTATTTGCAATCGTCAAAATGTTAAGATTTGGTGGCTTGTTTTTTAAAATCTTAACATTTTGACCGTCTGATGATTGCAAGTAAGCATGAAATTTTAGTTACAGGATATTAAATCCATAATATCTAATTGATTTTAAACCTGCTCTGTTATTTTAGCATTGAGCACCTTGATATGCTAATACTTTTCACATTCATTCTATATTACAGGGCCGGTTTAGCTCAGTCGGTAGAGTGTTCGGCTGGGAACCTCAAGGTTCCTGGTTCGATATTGGCCCTCACCAACTCATTATATGAGTAGCACGGGGATCTGTGCGATAAAGTGAGGAGCTGATGGTAAGTGTGGCGCTCCACCTCAGACGCTAAAAAGCAATCTCCTTGGTCTAGCGCTAGTGAAAAGGAGATAGACTCCCTCATTGTCTGACTGATACCGACTTTAGGCCACCCGATGACTGATATATATATATATATAATACATAGATATGCAGATATGAAGGTTTTATGTATGCTTCAAAATAAAAAAATCTGCTGCCAAAATACATACCATTGTGCTAATAATGTGTATTTAGATTTTCTTGCTGACACATTTTATCAAGGATGGCAGAGAAGGATTTGGTGTTGAGTTTTTTACAGGCCTTTTAATGTTGGTGAATGAGATGTTGCAACTGGGGGTGTTAAATAAAACATTAATTTCCAACAACCTGGTCTTGTATTTTCATTCAGTGTTCCGTATTTTATCTGTATGTAAAAACATAACACTGATGTTATACCAAGAGAGTAGAGTAAAGTAAAGAGAGGATGTGGTTGAGACTGATTCTAAAGGTTGATCAAATCACATTCTTTTCTGATCAAATTTTATTATGGTTGCCATATTTGTGAAGTATTGTTAATTACAAATTAAGTTTAAACTCAACAGAAGACAAATATAAACAATTATTTTGGTTGTAGTCCATTAAAACAACTGTACCCTAAGAGCATTTTAAAGTACAAAATAAAATGGCCAGTTCAATGAAATTCCCAGCAAGATGCCCCCACCCCCTATACACAGTATTTTCCCACCCTCCTCAAATCTTATCTAAAATATATTTGTTCTTATCAAATGATATTCTTTTTTCGTTTACCACAATATTGAAGTTTATTATTTCAAGTGATTCAAAAATAATAATTGACTTAAAAGTCATAATTTTCTGTTGCTAATAAGAAAACAAGTTAACTTGCTCAAAGAATTGATCAAGTCACGCTGAAAGTTCACCGGTTAATCACCATTAATTAACCTAGATCACCAAAGTTAAGCAGCAATGAGCCTGTTCACTACTTAATTGAATAAACACTTAGAAATGTTCCTCACTATGATCACTTAAGCAACTGATGTTATAAACTGAATACACGTACTTTCAATCTCTGCGACAAATTTGTAGACAAGTTTGAATTCCAGTCAGACAATTACATTTACTTTTGGACTAATAACCTTATGAAGTTATGAAGCCCCTCTTCCCCACAAGCTATGGATTAAATAGTACCACTACTATTCTTCTACAAGGATGTCTTTCACATTAGATAATCCTATGAAGATTGATATGCCATTAAAAGAAAGCAGCAAACTCCCTGGACCACCAACCCAGAGTGGTAGTAAATTGTTAGGATCCCATCTATTGGTCAAATAGATCCATTTCAATATTATTCTTATTCAATAAAATCAGGGTAGATCAATCAAAGAATCAATCTCCCTAAAAAATTGACCTTGTGTCACATCTGCTTGTGGCAGAGCAGTTGGGGAAATGCATACATGGAATGTTGCTGGAACTTCATCCCTATTCAAATAAAGTTTCAGGACGGTTAGCTCAGTTGATAGAGCTGAACTGCGACATCATAGTAAGAGAGTTCAGTCATTATTACGTTCACTTTTGGATTAATACCCTTGGGAAAGAATGAATACCCTCATCCCCAACTATGGGTTAAATAGTACTACTACTGTTCTTCTTCAAGGATGGCTTTGGCATTAAATAATCCACAAAGGTGTCTGGTTCTAATGTATATCTCAATTCAAATTTGTAAACCATAAGTTCCTGAATTATGCTATGTTGCCCATTCATCTGTGCAGCTTTTAAATCACAGACAGAGTGAAGCAGTGTCCGGGGTATGACGTTAAACTGCTACTAGTGGTGAAGGTCTGATTCTGGAGCTCTGGGGAGTGGGGAGTGCAGAGTACACATTCATTGCCATTACTCCAGGTCCACCTTGACTCGGAGTGGTAGTATCTGTTAGGATCCCATCTATGGGTTAAATAGAAAAAAATATGTTTAAAAAAAAGATTGAGTTTTAAAAAAATGTGAATACACATCAAGAATGAATAAAACAAAACATCTTTGGCATAAAATAACCCAACATGCCATAAAATCTAACAAACCAACCAAACAGAGGAAAGCAATGCACAACATGTCAGCACACTACCTACCATGATACTACCAACCACAGTGGGTGTCTCCCATAGCTTGAACTGCTTTGGTCATGTGATGTACACACTACAAACTAGCATGTAACAAAATTTTTGAATCTCCCTTGTACATGTATTTCATAGATTTTCCATGAATAAAAGATAAATACTCAAAGCCAATAAAAAAAAATGAGATTCACCATATATAAAATATACTATTTTATAAAATTAATTTTACTCAGTGAAAAACTGCACAGAGTTTTGCAGAGAAATAACTTTTTTTAATTTCAGTGAGTGACACTTAGGAGATTTATTGATTTTATCCTTTTGTTTTTTGTCATATTTAAATTGATAATTTCCTTCAATGTCACTCACAGCAATTTTTTTTTAGATTCTTTTTTATTCTGTATTTTTATTCTGTCTATTCAGTTCTTTATTCTGTCATTTATTTATTCTTTTAATCTGTACTTATCTCATTCCTTCATTCTGTCATATTTCATTCTTTTATTCTGTACTGTTCTCATTCCTTCATTCTGTCTATTCAGTTCTTTATTCTGACATTTTCCATTCTTTAATTCTTTAATTATTCATTCCGTTATTCCTATGATTAAGTGCTGGAAGAGAGACAGACTAGTATTGTCACCCTAGTGTAAGTTTAGGTCACCCAAAGAGGATTGATATCATACTAGGGAATGACACACTTTTTTCTTTCTTCTTCCTGATTCCCAAGGAATGAAAAAAAAAAGACAGAATAAAAGAAGAAATGAAAGACAAAATAATTAATGAAAAAATGCAGAATAACAAAATTAAGAAAAGAATAGAATGACAGAATATTACAAAGAATATAGGAATGTAATAAGTATATTTTACATGCCTCACAAACTTTAATTATTCTGCACTGCAAATTACCTGTCACTCCACATCATAAACTATTTATTAACAGGTACAGAAACAGAGGCTGATTAGTATTATCGCTCTTCTGCTAAATTTTTGGTTCCCAAAGAGGATTGATACCATATTGGGATATGGCTACCCAAATCATTCCTTGGCTTTTCTACAGTCTTCTATGGACTCTTCTCCTCTCTCTTTCTTTCTTTCTTCTTCCCTCCACTCTATTTTCTCCTTCTTTCATTGACTCTCCCTTATTTTTCTCCCTCTTTCCACTGCCATATCTCTCTCTCTATTGACTCTCTCTCTCTGACTCTCTGTACTCCTCTCTTTCTTCTAACCTCCCACTACCATATTTTTCTCCCTCTTCTATTCACTCTCCGTACTCCTCTCTCTTTCTTCCTACCTCCACCATATTTTTCTCCTTTCATTGACTTCTCTCTTTACTCTCTTCCTTCCACTACTTTATTTTTCTCCCTCTTTCATTGATTCATCTCCGAACGTCTCTCTCTTTCTTCCTACCTCCCACTACTGTATTTTTCTCTCTCATTATTCTGTCTTTTCTTACAAGAGCAAGACATAACTAAGAATACCTTTATGATATGTTACCATTAGTAATCATTGTATCTTTTTAACTGTAAGCAAATTCCAGGCCTTGACACATTCTTGGACAGAATCAGTCTTCTCAGATCCTTTTCTCCAATAAAATGATAATTATAAGAAAGAAAAATAAAAGAAGGAGCTATAATAAAACAACATGAAATATTCCTTTGTTTTCTCCCAACAAATAACTAATCAGTCTCGGTTAGGATCTATTAATGTCCATCTAACATTTACCAAAAAAGAAAATCAAACATATTTCCCAATAGCCTTAGTCACAGAAACAAAAAATGGTTAATCAAGATCCTAATTATATACGTCCATCTATTCAAAGGAGTGATATATCCATTTTTAACAAGTGACAAGGACTATAGTTAGGGTTGGAGTCAAAGAGGATGATGGGAATTGTACAGTTCTAAATTGAATGCTGAAAATTATCACTTACTCTCTTTTACTCCTGTTACCAAAGTTAGGAAATAAACAGTAAAAACACTTCGATGTTGGTTTGCGTGCTGGTAAAGTGATGATATTCTAAATGTAGTAAATTCTGTCTTCAGATCATATGAAGAGAGACCACGAAAATTAGGGCTTTGTGTTTGTCTTAAAATGGCAACATTACATTTGAGCCAGTTTTTTTTTCTTCTTCTTCATTACTATCCTTAACTCATTCCATTGCCTCCCATCTCTTTTTGATCTCCCCTGTGTGATTCTGGCTGCAGTTATGATTGTGTTTTGGCCAATTTTGGCTTCACAATTTTGGTTTGTTGACTGGTTGGTTGGATTTTACGGCATGTCAACCCATTGGTTATTTTATGCCGAAGATGTCTTTGTTTTGTTCCTTTTTAACGGGAACTTAATTTTTTTTGGTAATTTATGAGGACGTGTGTCCCGGTCTCCTGCCTCAAAAATTGCTGCCTGGTGACTATTAAAATAACGACCCCAGCTATGGATGTTACTTGAAAGAAAACAACCAACTTAGGGCGTTAAATGTATTTGGGGGGGGCTTCTCTTTTTTGTCGTAATTCTTATTTATTTATTAAACAAAGTAAAAAAAATGAACAAATTGAGGTAGATAGATAGATATCCATCTTCATATCTAAACAAGAATTACAACAAATTAAACATTAAACAAGAATTACGACAAATACGATAAATAAACAAGAATTACAACAAAAAAGAGAAGTCCCCCCCTAAAATACGTTTAACGCCCTAAGTTGGTTGTTTTCTTTCAAGTAACACCATAGCTGGGGACGTTATTTTAATAGTCACCGGGCAGCAATTTTTGAAGCAGGAGACCGGAATGCACTTCCTCATAAATTACCTTTTTTGAAATACATTTTTTTAAAACTCATTTTTTTTCTATTTAGCCCATAGATGGGACTAAACTAAAAGGTACTACCACTCCGAGTGGACCTGGGGGTAATGGTCATGAAGGGGTACTCCACATTCTTCAGAGCTCCAGAATTGAAACTTCACCATTAGATGCAGTTTGTAATTGGAGATCATAATTGTTAAACTGACTTTACTATAGATAACCCAACAAGGGTTGATAAGACATAAGACCAACCAACCAACCAACCAATTCACTTGATGCACTCATAAGAAGATTACTCCAAAAGTTATGCCTTCCATATAATTATGATGTCACAAAACATCAGAAGCAAATGTCAGTGGTATAGCAGTAGAAGTTGAAGCTTTCCACTAGCAACCCATATTTTTTCTTTGCCTTGATAAGAAATAAAAACCTAGATACAGTGTGGCAAAATGACATCTCCATGGGTTTTATTCAGATGAAATGAAGTGAAAATTATCAATCCTAAATGTTGTGCAAATGAAAGAAATTAATCTAGATGGTCAAAAAATCCATCATTACTAAAATGTGTTTTCTGATAAGAGAGAAAAAAAATGAAAATTGAAAGAAAGAATGAATGAACGAAAGACATTGGAGAAAAGAGTGAAAAAAGAAGGAAGAAAGAAAGAAAAGAGAGAAAAAGAAAGAAAAGAGAGAAAGAGAAGAAAAGAGAGAAAAAGAAAGAAAAGAAGAAAGAAAAAAAGAAATATGAAAAAGAAAACGAATAAGACTAAGATAAGGAATGTTATGTGTATTTTTGATTGAATTTGCAGAAAATTAGAGACAAGAAGACAATAAGAAAAAAAAAGGAAAAAGGAAGGAAGAAAGAAAGGATCGGTTTATATGAAAGAATAAAAAATGAAAAACATGCAAACCATGATTGATTTAGTTAATCTTCATTCAACATTAATTTGTCCTTTTTTAATTCAGTGAGTTGATTTTTTTAATTCAGCCATAAAATGCATCAAGTTCAAAATGTTTTCTTTCTTCTTTCCTTCATTCTACATCCTTTGGGAGTCAGGGAGTCCCGTGGCATTGTGGGTAACCTGCTGGACTGTTACATCATAGTAAACAACTTCAAACTCCAGTAATACTATTACATCATTCACTTTCAAATATCCTTGGGAAAAGTATGAATACCCTCACCCCCTACCCAGCTATGGGTTAAACAGTACCACAACTGTTGTTTTACAGGATGGCTTTGGTATTAGATAACCCATGAAGGTTCATATGCCATTAAACAAAGAAATCAAACCAAACCAATCTACTTCTCTCATTTTGTCCTTTTTTTACTTTTATTTTCCACCCATTTTTATTCTGTTATTCTGTTGTTTTTTTAAATTCCTTTATTTTATCTTTTTATTCCGTTATTCTGCCATTTTTCACTTTCATTTTGTCCTTTCTTCATTTCTTTAATCACTTTTTTAATTTCCAATTTTCTGTGCTTTTCATTCATTTATTCCGTCTTTATTCCTTTATTTTTTAAAAAAAAAATCTTTAATTTCTTTATTCTGTCTTTTTTATTTCTTTATTCTACCATTTTTTCATTCCTACAATTCTTTGTTATTCCTTAATTCTGCTTTTTTTCATTCATTTATTATTTCTTTTAAAAAAATTTTTTTTTTCTGGTTTCCATTCTTTTATTCTTCTTTTTATTCATTCTTTTATTTGTGTTATGTATTCTTAAAAGATTATTCAAACATTTTTGCTGGATTTTATGGCATGTCAATCCTTAGGTTATTTATGCTGAGACGTTTTTGTTTTATCCATTCTTGTTGGGTATTCAATTCAATTCAAGTCTTTTAAAACACTTATTTTAAACTCATCTTTTGATCTTAGATGGCATCCCAATAGGTACTACTACTCTACAAAATTGTAGGTTTGGTCCATCTAGCACCATTGCTTCCCACTCTGTCTGGCCTTGAATATAGTTTGAGTTGAATGAAGCTGAGATCATATATTTTTTTCATTATCTTATTGTAGTGGAAATTGTCTGTAACCGAAACTATATTACTATTCAAGTTAAAATTCCCATAATTATTTATGTCACATTCTCTATGATTTTATTTTTATTTAAACCTCAATTATTAATTAAATTTTACATTATTAATACTGCTGACCATATCTATATACTAATAACATGCAATTTATATATATATATATATATATATATATATATCAAAATAGTGGTTTACAGTGTGAATGGGATTGTTAATTTGCATATTGTTATTAAAAAATTGATTTTAGTAAATATGAGCTTAGTATGATTGATTTCTAATTATTTGGTTTTTATCTTAATGAATATGAGCTTTCAGTTTGAAAGTTTATGGAGATATTTATAATTGTTTTGAAACTGAAAAGTATAGAATTTTAGATACCATCTAAATAAATAAATAAATAATTACATACAATTTTCTTTGCGATAAACTTGGATCAAAGGGGACACGTTTTGGTAGCGAAGTTGTTTACTTCCCTACAAAAATGTGTCCCCTTTTGAAATGAATTGATTCTAGTTCCAACAGATCCAGTCCATTTGATCAAGCCCCCAGTTCCAACAGATCCAGTTCCCCCAACTCCAACAGATCCAGTTAGCCCCAACTCCAACAGATCCAGTTAGCCAACTCCAACAGATCCAGTTAGCCCCAATTCCAACAGATCCAGTTAGCCCCAATCCAACAGATCCAGTTAGCCCAACTCAAACAGATCCAGTTAGCCCCAACTCAACAGATCCAGTCCTGTATGTTAATCATTGAGCTGTACCAGCAAATGTTCCCTACAAAAACTTGTCCCCTTTGAAATGAATTGGAATTCCAACAGATCCAGTTAGCCCAACTCCAACAGATCCATTTAGCCCCAACTCCAACAGATCCATTAGCCCAACTCCAACAGATCCAGTTTCCAACAGATCCAGTTAGCCCAACTCCAACAGATCCAGTTAGCCCAACTCCAACAGATCCATTTAGCCCAAACTCCAACAGATCCAGTTACCCCAAACTCCAACAGATCCTGGTCCTGTATGTTAATCATTGAGCTGTACCATCAAATGTTTTCCGTTTTCCGTTTTGCATGCTCTTTGAGATTATCAGTTCTATGATTTTTCACATGCCAAATTTATTTCCATTTCTTTTTATATCCACAGGAAATCGATGGTGAGGAAAGAGACCAACGAAGATTTATGCTGACAAACTGTCACAACAACTTGGTCTCCTCTGACACAGATGATGGTTGGAGTGATGGAGATGCAGCTAAATCAAAAGTTTCAAGTGAGTTATTGAAAAATCTGGTCAGGCTTGGTTGAACGTTAACTGCTTGCACATAGCCATAACACTCGGCTGCCCACATCTTTAACAGAACAAACAAACTGTTACATTCTATATACGTAACTAGAGCACCTGCAGATAGAAATCGCTGCAGTAGGTAGGAATGCAAGTTATTGATTGGAATTTTATCTGTTATTTGATATTTAAGCTGGATATAATAAGCTCTGATAAAATAAAACGAGACTTCTTCCAAGCTGTAGCTGAGTCAGTGTTACTGTATGGCTGCACCACTTAGACTCTAAGGAAATGCATTTAATATTTAAGAAATAAAGTCTTGCATCCAAATTAGCTCAGGTAAATAACAAGGTATGTTCTGAAATTAATGCCTTCTAGTGTAATAGACAGATTATTGATCATATGGATATCTGATGTGTCTGATAAAATAAAATGAGAATTCTTTCAAGCTGTAGCCATGTCAATACTATTGTATGGTTGCACCACTTGGACTAATGACAGGTTATTGATCATATGGAAATCTGATCTCTCTGATAAAATAGAATGGGAATTCTTTCAAGCTGTAGCCATGCAGTACTGTTGTATGGTTGCACCACTTGGACTAATGACAAATTATTGATCATATGGAAATCTGATCTTTTTGATAAAATAAAATGAGAATTCTTTCAAGCTGTAACCATGTCAGTACTATTGTATGGTTGCACCACTTGGACTAATGACAGGTTATTGATCATATGGAAATCTCTCTGATAACATAAAACGAGAATTCTTCCAAGCTTTAGCCATGTCAATGCTACTGTATGGCTACATCACTTGGACTCTAACAAAACACATTGAGAAAAAAAGGTAGATAGGAAATAAACAAGGATGCAGTGTGCTGTCTTGAACAAATCCTGGAAGCAATACCCCACACAAAAGCAACTGTATGGCCAATTGCCTTCTATCATACAAAACATTCAAGTAAGATGAACAAGACATGCAAGACTCTGTTGGAGAAGTAAAGATATACTTATAAGTTACGTTCTCCAGTAGACAACTACACATGAACATGCCAATGTAGGCCAACCAGCAAAAACCTACATCAATTAGCTCTGTGCAAATTCTGGATGCAGTGCTGAGGACTTGCCTGTGGTGATGACTGATAAGGATGGTTATCAAGAGAAAATCATTGGTATCAGTGCGACATGATGATAAGGATTTATTTCCATGAAAACTATAATAGATACAGGGAGTAGGTCCAGGCAGAGCAGGCTGTTGATTGAGGCCAGATTGGAAAATTTAGGTTTAGAGTTTTCCTTCTCCCAGACAGGTTGCTAAACCAAGGCTAAAGAACCCAGTTTTCCTTAGTATTAGGGTGGATGGGGTTGGTGTGACACAAGGTCAATTTTTAAGCTGAATACAGCGGGTTTGAATTCAGACTTTTCTTTCATAGGTAATTCCATGTCAAATAATCCAGGCCATGTCCCCCACCCCTTTCAATCTTTCTGAAATTTTGTACCGCCATGGACTATGTTAAAGTTAGACATTCCCAAAACTTGAGCTTTTAATTCCAAAAATTGGTGGAGTTATATCGATTTTTAGCTCTCAAAATTTGAGGGAGATTGCAAAAAATAACGACTTTTTGAAACCTATTTTGTCTGTAAACAGTTCTAGAGCTTCCCTACTCCTTAAGATTGGTTTATAAAAGCATTTTGGCCCAAGAAATCCAAAAATGCTATCAAAAAATCTTAAAGTTAACCAATTTCAAGTTACTGATGATTTCTGATTTTTTCCTAGCAAGATCAATATCCCAATGTGGCCCTGCATATATGACAAAATTTTTTTCTATTATCATTTCACATATATTAAACATTATTTGTACCAAAAAGATAGTTTGGTTTTTGCCCAGAACTTTTTCTGGATGATTTGACATGGAATTACCCGTATCCTAAACTGATTGCCTTAATAAAGCTATAGAACCAGTCTTTCCTACTTTTTACCTCTGGAGAGAGAAGAGATGGATTCATGCCTTTCCCAAGGGCATTGGCACAAACTGAAAGTAGTTTCCTCTATTTTCAACAGCCTGTTTAGTTTTTATCTTATTTATTTTATATTTCAATGACACATCTGAGAGCCAATAACCAACTCTGCTTTGACTAATAGAAATCTTGCTGAATGTCAGGGGAACTATTTTGAAAAAAAAAAATAGTGTTTCACTTTTGTCTTGTATTATCTTCATAACATGTGTTTTCTAGATTAAATCAGCATTTCATCTGATTTTGTGTACAGTCACAATCGATAATCTAAGAAGCATCTTTAAGCCAACCAGATGGTGGTCTAAGCCACAACACTACACAAATTATATGTACAAAAATCATGATTTGGCATGAAAGAGACTACAAGTGTTGATATACCATTCAACAAAATAACAAACCAATCAACATTTTGGAGATGCTCTCCAATTTTCTGGCATTGAAAAACCTTAACTGTTTTGGTGATAATCTGGAATCATAATACAAGATTTGATACACAGAATAAGTTACACATTTATTGTTCATTTTTGTCTTGATAAATACGGTTTTAATCTTGATACTTTTTGAACACACTTTGTAAAATAGCAGTTAATTTGACGATTATGTAATTTTATGTAATTGTTGTCTTTTTCACTCCTTTTTGTTCCTTGTTTGACGAGGAGGCGCCAAATCGTACGGTCTTCTGTATAAGCCTCCCAATTTGAAAATACAAAATTTCAGGATTGTGGATCCGGTTTGGCACGGAATATTTTTAATTTCATATCGTGATCCAGATGATAGAAAGAGTGTACCATATTTTTTTCATCCCAGTGCTTTTAACCAGGTCATTGGTCGTCTTCAAGGGCATTATTGGTTGTAGTTCTTTTTGAACACACATATTATCAATAGATCTGATGCACAGAATAAGTTACACATTTATTGTTCATTTCTGTCTTGATAAATATGGTTTTCGTCTTGATACTTTTTGAACACACCTTGTAAAATATCAGTTAATTTGATGATTATGTAATTTTATGTAATTGTTGTCTTATGAAAATTTGTTTACTTCTTTTGCTTCATATTTACTTCTTGACTCGCTTTGAATTGAACTCTGCATAAATTTGCATAAATTTGCATGTGTTTGCATGATTGACTTGAATCAGCCAAACCACTGCTTGTACTGCTCATAAATTATTCTCTGTCAAGGAGAATTTCAATTTTGTTGACATGTGGAAGCGGTCTAAAGTATTTGAGAGTGTAACCAAATCTTTGAGTGAACTCAACCAAAAAGCAGCTGGGAGGGACTGGATAGCTAATCCATACACATAACATTAATCTATACATATCCACACATGGACAGACAACTCACTTTATATCAAACAATAATGATGCAGAGTTAATAACATATCTTTTCTGATAAGATTAATTTTAAAACAAAACAATATCTCGCTTAATTTGGTTTAAATGGTTAGTATAACAAAAACGCATCCCAAAAATTCACAATGTCATGAATTTCCATCAAAAATGTTATTTTCATCTCACTTGAAAATAACAGTTTTGAACGATGCTTCATGTCATCACTCCTTAATATTGCCCTGGTGATGTTTAATATATCCAACATATATAAAAACCGAAGTGATCAAACATAGGCAAAATTATTTATTCATTCATAAATAAACATATACTCTGAATATTTGTTTTTTTATAACTTCTATATTTACATACTCTCAGATTTATTTCCATTTTCCTTTTGTGTGTATATATAATGTCATTGGGGTGGCCTAAAATTGGTATCAGCCAGATAGCAAGGAAGTCTATCCCCTTTTCACTAGTGCTAGACCAAGGAGATTGTTTTGCATCTGAGGCGGAGCGCCATACCTAACATGAGATCCTTACTTTACTGCACAGATCCCTACTCATATGCTGAATTGACAATGGCAGTATCAAACAAGGAACCTTGTGGTTCCTATTTGGATACTCTACCGACTGAGCTAATCCGGCCCTATATATATATATATATATATATACAAGGTGTGTAAAAAAAGTATTGAGATTTTTTGTACTTTTTGACACACCTTGTATTCTGAAAAAATTAACGTTCCATTCATTGTTCATTTCTATCTTGGTAAATACAGCTTCAAACTCGGCATTTTTATGACTCACCTTGTATTCTGAAAAAAATGACATTCCATTCATTGTTCATTTCTATCTTGGTAAATACAGCTTTAATCTCGATACTTTTTAATACTCGATACCATATATATATATATATATATATATATATATATAAAATCAGCAAGTTTCATCATGATTTCTTGCAATGCCATCTCTTTGGATATTTGCCATAAAAAGAAATGCCATCAGAAGGAAAGACAAGATTCTTTGTCTTCAGCTCATTTTTTGAAATGGAAATTCTTTCAAATGAAGGCGCCATGCCTTGCCTTTTTTCTTTTCTTTTACTTTTTGTTGTTGTTGTCTTTTATGGATGTCCAGAAATTTCTTCTCTGGCCACAATTTATACTAATAATAGCAAAGACATACTTCCTATCCTCCTGATTAAATAGAAGCAAATCCTTCTCCAAGAGTTTTAGAAGATAAAGTGATATTTTCAGAAAGAATTTTGCCAATCAGCATCAGAGTTAGCAAGCACAAGACAAAGCTGTAGATTTTATTTACACAGAACTCATTGGCTGGCTCCTGATGTCTCCAAAATGGTTGTGCACTTATAGGCTTTAGATCCCAAGCATTCACTCACACGTGTAGAGATTTAGTAGGTAATCTTTTTATTGCTTTTTTCTTTTATTTTTCGTCATTTCTCTTGCTTGAAGAATGGAGTAGCCTTAAAAACAATAAGTAGTGAATTCTATAGGGAAGTGAAAAGGAAAAAATAGTTTTTGATCCATGTAAGAAATAAAAGAAATTAGAGATAGATAGAAAAAGACTGAGAAAGAAAGAAAGTAAGAATGAAAGAAAGTGACTGAGATGGATAGAAAGAAAGAGACTGAAAGTAAGAATGAAAGAAAGTGAAGAAAGAAGAGACTGAGATTGTTAGAAAGAAAGAAAGAAAAAAAGAAAGAAAGAAGCTGAGATAATCTCTTAGATATAAACAGAGATTGATATACAGATAAATGGATAGTATGTACAGATCGAAAGATAGATAGATAGAAATAAACTAAACAAGAAAGAAAAGGAAAGGAAAGAAAGAAAGAAAGAGACTGAGATCATTAGAAAGAAAGAAAAAACTTAGATTGATTGACAGATAGAAAGAAACATATAGATAGATATAAAGAAAGAAAAAAGAGTTACATACATAGATATAAAAATGAAAGAGGACATATTTAGAAAGAAAGAAAGAGAGAGAGAGAGAGAGAGAGAGAGAGAGAGAGAGAGAGAGAGAGATTGAGATTGAGATTGTTAGAAAGAAAGAAGGAAGGAAAGAAAGAAGGAAGGAAAGAAAGAAGGAAAAAAAGAGAATGAGAATGTTACAAGAAAGAAAGAAAGAAAGGAAGAAAAAGAGAAAGAGAGTGAGAAAGAAAGTGAGAAAGAAAGAAAAAAAAACAGACCGAGATAGAAAGAATGAAAAAGACAGGGATTGATAGATAGATATAAAATAACATGCTGAGAGAGAAAGAAGCAGACTGGCATGGATAAAGATAGACAGAAAGACAGACAGCGAATAGATATGGTATGAAAAGATAGAAATAGGTATAAACAAAGAGATAGATATGAACATAGATAGTTAGACTGATGTGATATGAACAGATGGTGATAGATATGAACATATGATAGATAGATGGGAACAGACTAGTAGTAAGAGTGAAAGCCAGACAGAATGATAAAGGAAAAAGAGAATAAAACAGAAAAATGGAAAAAGATAAAAAGAAGGAAGAGGAGATAAAGAATTAGAAGTTATGAGATGGGGGGAGGAAAAAATGAAGAGTTAGGAAATAAAGAGTAGATGATTAGGAGAGGGAAGGTGTTAAGAACCAAATAAAATCAAGAGAGGAGGAGGAAAAAATAAAGGTAAAAAAAAATATTAAAAAACATTAAAAAAAAAAAAAATTGGTAACTGTCTGAGAGTAAGAGCCATTTATTTTTTTTTTTTTAAATTTTCTCAAACTAATCAGAATATTTTCAGAGATCTTGACAACCTCATTTTCAGCTTCGATTTGTCTTGCCTTTTTTTTTTTTTTTTTTTTTTCTCGCTTGCAGCTGTGTTTAATACACGGACTCAAGTATTCCTTTTACGGAATTCTGATATCTTTCTGACCATGACTAGCCATAAATATGATACTGAAAAATTCCAAGTCCTACAAACTCCTCGACCCCCCACTTTCCTCAGCCCCTTGCCCCCTAGCTAATTCCATCTGACCAACTAATAGCATCATTTTTCTTTTTTTTTCTTTCTTTTCTCTTTTTCTTATTCTCTAGTGCAGGGCACCTGACTTAATCACAGCGTTGCTGTGGGGCATGATGCATATCGTTAACATTTGCTGCAAGAGTTCTTATGATTTTTCGCATTTCTCAGAAGTGGGTTTAGCTTTCGGAGAATGGGAGAGACCACTTTAGGTTAATTAGATCCAGGCAAATGGAGTGAGGAAAAGTTCAATTCATGCTATCAAAGATATTTTTCTTTCTATTGATTCGTTTTTTTTTTTTTTAAACTTTTACTCTTTCTTTTTTTTTTTTTTGTAAATCTCACTTTAACTTTCTTATTTATGAAGTCTAAAATGTAAGAAGACAGGTGTGGCTTATCAAAAGAAAGTTTGATTTTGAAAAAAGAAATACAAAAAAAAAAAAAAAAAAAAAGTATTTAGAAGATAGTTTGGATTGAAATTAGACCTTGTTGTAGTTCAAATATGTAAGGTGCTGCTACTATCTATCTATCTATCTCATTCTGAACTTCTCAAATCTTGGCTATTTGTCGAATCATAGAAGGAGTATGTGCAAAAAATCTCAAGGCAACACACTTGTTTGTACATTTTTTAAGAGCATTTGATTCCATGAAGAAAAGATGGAGCATATGGTTTTCTGAAAGAAACTGTTATTGTTATAATGATGCTTTACAAAGATATAAAGGCAATGGTTCACTCACTCAAGGAAGTCTATCAATCTATCTATCTCATTCTGATTATATTTACCCATCTATCTCAGCCTTTTAATACTATATCTGTCTCATTCTGTTCATATGTATCCATCTATAGTCTCTTCATATTTATTCCAGTCTGTTTATATCTATCTATATATCTACCTATCTATCAATCTCAGTCTTTTCATATCTTTCTATCTATCTACCTAAGTCTGTTTTTATCTATCTCTATTCTTATCTATGTATCTATCTATCAATGTCAGTCTTTTCATATCTATCCATCTATCTCAGTCTTTTCATATCTTTCTATTTATCTAAGTCTGTTTTTATCTAAGTCTATTTTATCTATCCATCTATCTCTATTTTTATCTATTTATCTCAGTCTTTTCATTTCAATCCATCTATCTCTATTCTTATGTATCTATCTATCTCTATTCTCTATTCGTATCTATCCATCTATCTCTATTCTTATGTATCTATCTATCTCTATTCTTATGTATCTATCTATCTCTATTCTTATGTATCTATCTCAGTCTTTTCATTTCAATCCATCTATCTTTATTCTTATCTATCCATCTATCTCTATTCTTATGTATCTACCTATCTCTATTCTTATGTATTTATCTCAGTCTTTTCATTTCAATCCATCTATCTCTGTTAATATCAATCTATCTATCAATCTAATTGATACAATTTTTTTCCAGTCATAATTTAAAAGTGTTTTGGAAGTTGACTCTCATTTTTATTCTTGTACAATCAGTCAACATTCTAAAGAAAAGAAAATATGTTGCCTACAAACTTAACGAACATCAATCAACATTTAAATATTTGTCATTCTCTTCTCGTATGATGCAGAAGGAAAGTAATTTTTCGAACAAATATATTCACAGACAATGAAAAATAGATTCAACATTTGTTCCTGTTGTCAAAGTAACTTATGGCACCAAACTCTGTTCACACATTGCTCATCATCTTTCTATCTTTCTCTTTCCATCTTGGGAGTTTGTAAGGATTCCTTAGAAGGAATATCTAGTTTATCCAGGACTAGACTAAAGCCCCACAATGCCATAAACGTAGTCCACCAATTGTTCCCATTGTTCCTCCCTTGAAACAACTGATGTAAAGTTACTGGCTTTAATTTAGTAACATAATAGGGACATCCAGTTAAAATGTCTACCCCTTTATGTTGTGAATATAAAAGTAATTTAATCAATGATCAATTCAGGAACTTACTTGTTACTTTATGGAGGCACACTCTATGTAACATTTATTGCTGTAAGAAATGGGTGCGCAACTATTTACCCATAACTGGAGGGAGAATAGTTGGATGCATACCTTTCCCAAGGGTATATATATATATATATATATATATATATATATATATGTGTGTGTGTGTGTGTGTGTGTGTGTGTGTGTTTTGCATAATTTTCAAAACACTTTCATTGCCTGATGACTGCTACACAGGAAGAAACCAATGGTAGCAAAATTGTTCCAATGCAAATAAATATAACCTAAAACATTTATTTATTTATCTAGCTATACATATATGTATATATATGATAAGGGGTTCAGACAACATGGATTCCCTTGACTAACACTTGCCATTTGCCCCTATCAGTCATTTTGTTCACACACAGCTGATGAATGTAAGTTTTGGCTGGTCAGCCAACACTGGTGTGTTCATGTATAGGAGTTCATAAGAGAACGTTCTTTCTTTTCCAGCAGTGGCCAGCATGTCTTGTTCAATTTACTTCAAAACAGCACACATCATCCTTGTGTAGTCCCATCTAGCTTTTTCTCCAAAAGTGACAGTGACACTTGTACGCTTTATTATAATACAGTAGTAGTCTTTTTCCTTTCTTTTTAACAAAAATACTTTTTTAGATATATATTCAATGGCTTTCAGATGATAATAAAAAATTAATGATAGCAATTATCACTTTGTTCTGTTAATTTAGAAAAAGGATTTAAAGACTTAGTTGTCATGTACGGCCCTAATGATATACATATGTAATCCATGTGGCCCTCACGACAGACATATGTAATCCATACTGTCCTCATGACATACATATGTAATCAAGGCAGTCCTGGGTGGAGGCTGCTCAATTTGACATGAAATTTGTACCTATCCAAATAAATAAAGGATTGAGTCCAAAGTTCTGTGATGGCTCCTGATTGCGACAAGAATGTTCCCGAGTTTGAAAAGATGCTTCTCGAGTTTGAAAAGGCTTCCAATTGGAGGCCACATCGGTTGAAACATTGTACAATAACAATAAAGATGAGGAAATAGTCCGAATAATCCAAATAATACAAATTATCAAGCCTCATCTCAAAAATTCAGAGAAATATTTTTACTCATTTTTATAATAAAACCTAATAAACCAATGTAAAACACATTAGTCCATTAGGCTTTATTGCAAATATAATCATGTCACTGAAAGGCATAATATATTCATAAGAAAGAAATAAACTAAACTATGGTACTCGCTTCCCTTTTAGTGTCATTAACATGTGTTTATTTTGTTTAATGGTTCATCCAGCTGAGAGGCAGTGATCCAGCCTGGTCTAAAGGTGCTAATTAATTTAAAAAGAAATACACTACCTATGATAGAATTTCCTATTCCAGGTTCGTGGTCATTAGTCGCATTACATTTACAACATTGGCACGCAACAAAATACTTGATTTCCTTGCTCATTAAGGGGTCTTTTCTTTTTTATTGCATCATTTAAACAAGTAAACTTCCCATTGTACATTGTAAAGGTTCCAATAATTCATAATAAAGGATTCCCAGCACCCCCATTGTTTGGCATTAGTCATATCTTCTGTACATTGCCAATACAATTTCTTTTCTCTTTTGATTGAAGAGTTCCTTGTTTAAGTAACCAGAAACGGTTCAAGTGAGATAAACCACAATCCACATTGCAGCTCCTTTTTTAAAACTTTTTTCAAACTTGAGATGTGTTACAATTTTATGGGCCATCCTGTAGGCCTTAAGCAAGAGCGCTTGTCCAGTGGAATTGGATCCTTGGTTCTTCCTTTGGTTCTTCTGGTAAAGAGTCCTCAGTTCCTTTATCAATGGTCGTAAGTTCCTCCTCAATGATTGCAAATGAACTGTGGCAAATATCAGTGTTTAAGTAGTGAATCAGCCATGCATTATGTTGTTGATTGGCCGGATGAATAAACCACTTGACCTTGGCTAGTTTATAAATTCAAGGTGGGGAATTGGAGCACTCCTTATATACCAGAATAATTCCAACAAGATGTTTGTCTAGCTATCTAAACCAAATCTCTATCTTTTTGTTTAACCATATAAAGGAGACATCTAGCTGAAAATTTCCTAACAAAAAATTAAAAGTTATGAAATATTTCTATTACTTTTTTCATATTGATGTTTTTCCAGTGTCCAGAAAATCAAAACTTAAAAAATCATGTATTATGGGAAATGGTTGATGAGTGGTCAGTGATCAAAAAGGAGGATAGGTCAGAGCGGTGGGTCTGGATCTGTGCAACCCCTTACTCACCTAAATCCACTTACCCCACATGCTGTTACTTCTGGGGAAACATCATTATCCTTTGGGATGGATTACAATAGATAATATTATTGTGATATGAATCTCAAACGAGAGAGAGAGAGAGAGAGAGAGAGAGAGAGAGAGAGAGAGAGAGAGAGAGAGAGAGAGAGAGAGAGAGAGAAAAGAGTCTGGACATGTGCAACCCTTACTTACCTAGATCTCAAACTAAGAGAGAGAAGAGAGAGAGAGAGAGAGAGAGAGAGAGAGAGCAGAGAAAGAGAGAAAAGAGAAGAGAGAGAGAGAGAGAGAAAGAGAGAGAGAGAGAGAAGAGAGAGAGAGAGAGAGAGAGAGAGAGGGGGGTGACTGGACATGTGCAACCCTTACTTACCTAGATCCCTCACTCCACATGATGTTCCTCCTGAAGATGCATCTCTATCCTCTGAGATGGATACCAATAGATAGAAAGATAATGAGCAATGGCCACCAGGGGGTTATGATCATTAACCTCTTGACAATGTTTATTAACTTTTAAGTACTCAAAAAGGAACAAATTTCTGTGTTGATTGTAGGGCAAGTTTTCAGATAGTTATAATGACAGGTTTTTTTTTCTTTTTTTAGCAAAGCAATAAATTTTGAAAATAGGAGCACATAGAGGGCTGGTTTAGCTCAACTGGTAGAGTGTCCGGCTGGGAACCCCAAGGTTCATGGTTTGATACCAGCCCTCACCAACTCAGTATATGAGTAGCACAGGGATCTGTGCGGCAAAGCGAGGAGCTGATGGTAGGTGTGGCACTCCACCTCAGATGGTAAAAAACAATCTCCTTGGTCTAGTGCTAGTGAAAGGATAGACTCGCTCGCTGTCTGGCTGATACTGACATTAGGCCATCCCAATGTCTTTACTTACTTTATATAGTCACTAGCTTAAAAGCCGCACTATTGGGTGGCAATTAAGCCTGCTACTGCAGAGGGCTCTTGTTTGGTCCTTCAATCCAATAATGACACTTCATGCATTGAGTACATATTAAATTTTATTACTTAAACAATGTTTTTTGAATAATTAACAGTTTTCATCAAAACCGTGATATTATTTATCTATTTGGAACTTATTGCAAATATATATAAATGTTAACTTCATCTGACACAGTTTACTCAACAGCTGAGACTGTCAGCACTTCCCCAGGCAAATGACTTTTTAACACTGGTCAAATTTGTGTGTGTCTTAAGTAGTATCTACTACAATCCCAAGCCTGCTTCTGATTGGCTGAAACAATCTTAAATTAAACCAACCAATAATTTGTTATAAGAAGGTCTCAGGTTCAATTCCTGACAAGCCACAAGTTAACAATATATATATATTTCTATTTCATGGGTGTCACTTGCTGGATTTCACAATTATTTTGATTATTCAGAAATTTATTTTCAAATTATAAGAATTATTATTGTAAAACACAATTTGTTTAAAAAATTCATGTAAAAAATTGCAAAACACAAACAAAACTTGGAATTTCAAAAATTTCAGAATTGCAGGTTTTGATTTGTCCTGGAATGTTTTTAATTTACTCAATGCCTGATTCAAAAATAGTATGATATGTTGGGCTACAATGTCTAGAAGTAAAGTTGAATAAATGTGACACACAGACACAGGGACGTTTGCATTTATTATAGCAGGGGTCACCAAACTACGGCCCACGGACTGGATCTGGCTCGTGAAGGCATTTCATTAGGCCCACCAATGATACTTCAATTTGTTTGTTAAAACTTATGAAATGTGAGACGTTCTGATACCATTTAAAACTTTAAATATCATGTTAAGCTTACTAAATCTTCATGAACTTGGCTACTGTTGGTAGGTTACAAAATTTTGTGTGTGTGAGCATTTCACTTGTTACTTATGCAATCCCAAATTTTCGCTTGTTACAATAATAATGTGGCCCACGCTCATTATTTTTTCCATTAAAAAAGTTTGGTGATCCTTGATTATGAGAGATGATTTGTAAATTCAAAAAAAATTTACATGTTGATTTTATTGTTGTTTCTTGTACAATGCCATCGATTTAAGTCGTGAAATTTAAAGATTTGGTAGATAAATGTGGCTTTATAAACAGTACAGACTTAATCTTATTTATAGGAGATTTTAAGGAAAAAATGTTGATTTTATTTCTATTTTACAGGGATGGGACCATAAACATTTACCCCTTTGATATATTTGTTAACTTATCAGTCCTCAAAAAAGAACATGATTGTTTAAAATCCTGCCGTGTAAAGGAAGATTTCAGCTATTTATAATGACTGACGTTTTTTTTTAACAAAACACTAAATTTTGAAAATAAAATAAAACACACATGCACACACACACACACACACACACACACACACACACACACTGAGTGCGATACATACACATACACATTGAGTGTGATACACACACACACATTGAGTGTGATATATACACACACACATTATATATATATATATATATATATATAGATAGATAGACAGATAGATAGATAGATAGATAGATATCTTATGATGAGTAAATAGGATATATTGATGAATTTCTTAGTAAGTGTTTACAATTACATTTTTAGCTTTTATTTTCGGTTTACATCCATGAATGAATTTAATTGACAAATGCTTGATAAATTAGTGTCTATTTGTATTTGTCTCCCAAAATTGCATTGTGTATAATAATAATAATAATAATAATAATAAAAACATCAAGTCCCCTGCTGTTCTATGTTGAATTCCAGTAATTAATAATTAAGCTGACATTTAAAAAAAGATTTAAGCAAAAAGTATTTTGCTTATTAAATATTAAAAACAAAACATCAAAATTTGTAAAATGTTGGTGGTTGGGTTTGAAGGCTATCACAATGCAAGTGTCAAGAAAAATGAGGCAACTATGATGTTGTTTGTTTATCTTTGATTTATTCTTAATATTTCAAGATAAAGATCTGTTCGTCAGAAAATTTCTGAAAGTCTGGAGCTGTTAGCTTGTTGTTAGGACCTGTCCATTCTGTTGTATTATTGGTGATGTCTTCCTTCATATTCTCTCTCAGTGTGTGTATGTGTAAGTCTCTGTGTGTGTTTATGCATATTCATGTGTGTGTATCTGTCCAACAATGTCTTAGTATCATTCCAGGTTTGGCCTACCCTTTTTTTTTGTAAAATTTTGATTTTTTAGATTGTTGTTCTCATCTTTATTGTAATATGTAAAATCACAACATCTTGGCCACTGTATCCTCCAGCCTTCCTCAGGTATTCCATGAGAATCCGAGCATAGCACTGACCCAACGCAGGAAATCATTTTAGATAGTTTGACTGTTGATCAAACAAGGTGTCAAAGAACTTTTAAAAATCTCATTCAAATAATGACGTCATTCCTGCTAGATCACTGAAGTTAAGCAGCTATGAGCTTGATCAATACTTAGATGGGTGACCATTTAAGCAACAGCAGGTACTGTAAGAAACCAAATATCAAAACTTGATTTAAATACTGCTGGAGAAAAAAGGACAATCTCATAAGAGATTTCTCAGAATTTTTTAGATTAGGCTTGATAATTAGTATTATATGGATTATTCAGACTATTGTCCTCATCTTCATTGTTATCTGTACAATGTTTCGGCCTAGTGGATAAAGAAGTTAGGTTAAGACAGTTCTAAGTCACAGTTATCTCTAGACTGCAGGTTCAATCCTGGTCAGGGGCAGCAGTAACATATAATAATAATCAACACAGCTTAACACCTGTACCCCAACTATGGTTAGTGGAATGAGAACAGGATACCTCCGTGGACTGAATAAAGGGTTAGGTTCAAAGTTTTGTGATGGCTCCTGATTACGACAAGAAGGTTCCCAAGTCCAAGATGGTTCCCGAGTCTGAAAAGGTTCCCGAATATGACAAGAAATACCTGAAGAAAGCCAGAGGGCACATAGGCCAAAACATTGTACAGATAACAATGAAGATGAGGACAATAGTCCGAATAATCCAAATAATACTCATAAGAGAGGTTCTCAAGTGTGGGTTGGCCAGTAAACACCTACAAAAAACCAGCTCTATGTTGATATTGAATGCTGTGAAGAGGATCTTCTTGGAGTGGTGCCAATTATTTTTTAAAAAGTACACTACCTATAATAGAACTTCCTATTCCAGGTTTGTGTTCATTAGTCATATTGCATTTACAACACAAGGATGGCCATTATCACGCAATAAAATACTTGATTTCCTTGCTCATTAAGGAGTCTTTTCATTTTTATTGTATCATCTAAACAAATAAACTTCCCACTGTACATTAATAAGTTTGGTTCTAATTGTCAATAGGCTGTTTAATGGCAGTCCCTCTAATGGTAGATGATGGTCGTTGCCAACTAACTTTCTAACTCTTTTGCTAAAGAGCTCCTTCAACTGAAACAGTCCAAGGGAGATAACTCATAATCTACATTGCAGCTCTTCTTTTTTTTTTAAAGTTGGGATGTATCAAATACCTCTAGTAATTTTAGTGTAGATGCTCGACTTTTGGTCAAGGAATCTGCCAGTTGTAGTTTCCCATCTACCCAAAATACTTCAATTTCCCCCCCAGACACCATTTCCCTCAATCTTGCCATGTCCACTATCTATCTTTTATCACTAACAATATTTGTAGTGCCAAAAGCACTAGTTAGTGATACATTGTTTGTATAGCATCGTACTGGTGGTAGTACAGCCATACCAAAAGTTTCTTGCACCAAAGAAGAAATGAAGAATCCTACATCTGCTGCCTCACTTAATGCCAAAGTTTCAGATGCTAATGGAATTTTTGTAACTCTGTCCAACTTTTTAGATTGCCAGCTAATAGGTGCCACCTTCTTGTTCTCATCATGAATAAAAACAACACTAAATGATTCATAATAAAGGATTACCAGCTCTTCCATGACCCAACTAAGTTACGGGATCAGTGAAATGAAGAATTAGGTTTTATTGATGGTAGGTGTGGCGCTTCACTTCAGCACAAACAATCTCCATGGTCTAGTGCTAGTGAAATGAAGAATTAGGTTTTATCATATATATTGCCGGTTTAGCTCAGTCTGTAGAGTGTCCAACTAGGAATCACCAGGTTCCGGGTTCGATACCAGTCCATGCTAACTCAGCAAATGAGTAGCACAGGGAACTGTACAGGAAAGTGAGGAGCTAATGGTAGGTGTGGGCTTCACCTCAGCTCAAACAATCTCCCTGGTCTAGTGCTAGCAAAATGGGATAGACTTCCTCGCTGTCCAGCTGATTCCAACCATAGGCCATTGATAATTTTACTTACTTTTTTAGGTAACTAGTCTAGGAGAAGTAAAACTGAATTCTGAAACTAATTCAAGCTCAAATTAAAACCAACTTTACTCCACTAAAAAAAAAATTGTCCTTGTGTCACATCCTGCTTGTGGCAAGGTTTGGGTACATACATACATAACTATTTAGTTATAGTCAGGGGTAGGAGAGAAGAATTATTTTCTTTTACAAGGGTATAAGCACAAATTGAAATGCAAACAGTCTCATCCAGGATTTGAACTCAGCTTGCTAACTCCATTTCCTATAATGATAACCATTACGCCATCCTTGCCTCCCTCTTTACAAAGGAGTTTAAAGAAAAATCTAATTAGTATTTTTGATATTTAAAAAAAATCTAAATAATGACCTAATAAAAAAATGTCAATTTGACGCTTGAATTTATTTGTATTTATGGAATAACTTATTGCTTAAAAAAAAACATTTTTTTACCACTATTCATATTTCTTGTTTTATTTTTTCCCCCATTTTCAGTGATCCATAAAACTCAGTCAATCAAATTTACCATAAAACAGACATAATTCATGTTCAGGCAATTTTCTTTCTATAAATGAAATGTTATTTAGGCAGTTCTTCTATACACACACACACACACACACACATATATATATATGTTTGTGTATATATGTGTATATATATTTGATTTGTTTTCATTTTTTATTAATTCATTTCTAGAATTATCGTTGTTAATATTATTTTCAATTTGATCAAATGTCACTGACCATAAATCAAAAATGATGCCATAAAAATATTTAAGATGAAAATAAAAAATATCTTCTTTTTTTTCTAAGGTCTTCTGATTAGGCTTCCTTGTAAATACCAGGAACCATTAATCAGACACATCTAAGAATTAGACTTTATGAAATCAAAACAGACCTTCAATCACTAAATCTTAAGGGCAACCTTTATGGCTAATAAGTACTGTCAGCAGTTCACCATGAGTTGATTTTTCTTAAACAACCTTAACAGAAGAGAATACAAACAGTGGTAGAACAAGGGCAGTGGGGGGAGTGGACGGTCAGGGAGTGGCAGCTGCCCTGGGGTGCAACTTCATGGGGTCACAAAATCAAAACGGATCTTTACTTATTAAATCTTAAGGGCAACCTTTATGACCAATAAGTCATAATAATATATTGGTAGAAATTTTCATTAACTTCATGTGTAATAATAAATCGGTAGAAATAATTTTTATGTTAGATTTTTCATTAATTTCATGTGCATTAATAAATTGGTAGAAATGATTTTCATTAACTTCATGTGCATTATTAAATTGGTAGAAATAATTTTATTAACTTCAGATGTATTATTAAATTGGTAGGTAGAAATAATTTTATTAACTTCAGATGTATTATTAAATTGGTAGAATAATTTTCATTAACTTCAGATGTATTATTAAATTGGTAGAAATATTTTCATTAATCATTATTAAATTGGTAGAAATAATTTTCATTAACTTCAGATGTATTATTAAATTGGTAGAAATAATTTTCATTAACTTCATGTATTATTAAATTGGTAGAAATAATTTTCATTAACTTCAGATGTATTATTAAATTGGTAGAAATAATTTTCATTAACTTCAGATGTATTATAAATTGGTAGTAATTGGTAGAAATAATTTTCATTAACTTCAGATTATTATTAAATTGGTAGAAATAATTTTCATTAACTTCAGATGTATTATTAAATTGGTAGAAATAATTTTCATTAACTTCAGATGTATTATTAAATTGGTAGAAATAATTTTCATTAACTTCAGATGTATTATTAAATTGTAGAAATAATTTTCATTAACTTTGGTAGAAATAATTTTCATTAACTTCAGAGTATTATTAAATTGTAGAAATAATTTCATTAACTTCAGATGTATTATTAAATTGGTAGAAATAATTTTCATTAACTTCAGATGTATTAATGAATTGTGAAGAAATTTATATCAAATTTATGTGTATTAATGAATTGAAAGAATTAACATCATATGTATTAATAAACTGGTGGTTGATTCTCAGTCACCACCTTCTAGCACCTATCATAAAAAAGGCTGGGTGTTTGTTTGCAATAAGAGCAATTTGAAGAATACAGTTGGGACTTGATTATATACATACTAGAGATTGACATAACCAGACGATTGATCGAATCAGGTCTCTTTTACTGCCTGTATTGCTCAGGTAAGGGTTAGTGGAGTGTTGTGGGTCTCATGACCACTTAATACCTGGGTCATGGACTGCATTACTGATTGTCACAAATAGAACTATTTTTGACACGGGCGTTTAGTACTGCTAAAATAATGGTAACAATTTTTTACCCCCTTTTTTTAAGTTGCTTTTTTTTTGTCTGTAAATTTCTTTTTAAAAAACACTATACACCTGTAAAATCTTTTTTAAAAACTTCAAGACATGACCAAAATCTACACCAGGTTCCAGTGATTGGTTATTTCCAATAAGTCTAACATAAACAAAGGGGAACCACTCTTGACTGATAAATCATTTATTTATTCATTGATCTACTGTGAAAAAAGGGTTAGGGGTTAGGGTTAGGGTTATGGTTAGTTTAATGGGAAAATGAATAAATAATTTATCAGTCAAGAGCACCCCCCTGCTTATGTTAGACTTATAGGAAATAACCCAGTGATTTAAGTTAGAATCGAACCTGCAAATAAAAAAAAGGAATCCCTTCCCCCACAAACACACCGGAATTAATGGGAAATCTATTGTTTATCTGTGAAATAAATTATTTTTAATGCTTCATTTTATGTTGCGAGTCAGTCTTATTTAAAACTTGTAGAAATGATATTCATTAGATATTGCAGGAAATATTGTATTAGTGAAATAAATCACTAATTAGGACTGAGCCTAATCTTGTAGTGACCACCCCAAGCGAATTTAACAGGTTTGAATTCAGAGTTTTCCTTCTCCTTGACTGGTTGCCTAACCAAAGTTAAAGAGCCCAGTTTGCCCTACTATTTATCCATAGTTGGAGGGAGAGTAGTTGGATTCATTCCTTTCCCAAGGGTATTAGTGCTATGTGAACTGTAACTTTGTCTAGGATTTGAACTCAGATCGATGAGTCCATTTCTTACGACTAACCATTACACCAGGCATGATCTATTTTACTAACTTTTGATGATATTAAATTATTATAATCATTTTCAAAGCATGGTTAAAAAATATGGTAAAAAATTGAACAATGATGAGTAAAAAAAAAAAACTCTAAACTTTTTATGGGGTGTATGAATAAAAGAAAGTAAGTTATAATTAACATTTAATAATTTTTTTTGTTGAGAAAATTTTAATGAACATATACTTTATACTTTTATTAAGTTTCAAAGTGAACTGGAAATAGATTTATTCTCTAAGCTAGAGTATACTAAAAGAAAAAGTGCTTCATTCTATCTCAAAAGTCATTTTTATTCAAAGAGTAGAAAGTGAAAATTCTCACTCACTCAGCACTAAAAAGGAACCTAAGAGTTTGCAGTCTTCAGTTTAATGCTCTGCAGACAAAGAAAAACGTCCAAGTCTCAGTGGGATGTGACAGAAAAAGAGATACGGATATGGGGGAGCAGAAACAATTACAGAAAATCCCAATTCAATTAGATGAACCCCCCACTACGATTAAGCCTTGGACTTATTTTCCCAACAGACCATAACTTCCCCAAATGCACATTAACTTTTCTTAGATATTTTCTTTTGTTATAATAGATACTGTATTTATGGTATATCCCACAATGCCTCAGAATAGCTTCTTTATTTTTATTTCCGCATCAGTCTCCCTAAATCACTATACTCTACAGTTTCCGTCTGTTTGTAGTTGATGTCATCATCATTAAATTTTGTAAACGACTACAAAAAAAATGTTAATAAAGAACCAAATACAATAAAAGAAAATCCCTGAAATAAATCGTTACACACAAGTCCCATAAGTTAAGAAAAATCAAAATTACTTCCTTGAAAATATCAATTCAAAACAGGTTGGTGCATCTTCTATACATATATAAAGGACAGTTGGTGTGTATCTGTTTGTCTAGAGGAAACTTTGAAAATAAAACAATTAACGACAAAGTAAATATATATACACATTAAATATTACCTGGGCTTGGTTTTTGAGCAAAAATAATGAAGATTTTAGTTATATTTGGGAAAATATTTAAAAATTCAAATTTGAAAAGTAACACAAGGGAAAGTCATTTGCATGTTATGTTGTTTATCTTCTTTTTTTTTTTTTGCATTGAAATATAATATTGATTGATTGAATTAATTGCATCATTTATATCTGATTTTGTTTTTAAATTGTAAATCATTGAATGGAAATTTCTTACTATATTGTTATATATTTCCGTGGGGATTTTTATGGGGTAACCAGCGAGGATCTCACTCGCGATAAGTAATAATGGATCTGCGAGACTAACTTTAAAAAAATCCTCCCTCTCCCTAGGTGACGTTGGGTAGCCACTTCTAGTAAATGTATAAAGGTTTATTCGTATTTGTCTGTATTTTTTAGATGAGGTGGTTCTAATGCAGGACATTGCACAAGAAATAATATCATTAGATTATGTATTTAAACCCTTTCGTATGAAGAGAGACTTAGAAACATTGACTAACCAAGTTTGGTTTATCGATGTACAAGAGGGGATATGATTGAAATCTACAAATATATACATGGATTTTATTCAACAAACTTTGATCTACTAAACATTGCTCAAAATATCAATACCAGGGGTCATAAATTAAAACTCTTAAAAAAATTGTAAAGCAAACACAAGACAAAATTATTTTAGTAACAGACTGGTGAATACATGGAATAAACTACCATCATCAATAGTGAATGCCCCATCTCTAAACTCCTTTAAGGCAATGTTAGATAATCTGTGGAGTCTGTGGAGTATAAATATTCTGAGGAATTAAGATGAATGTTTATAAAGAACAGCTGACAGGTCTCAGATAATACACTAGCAGAAAATATATTATTATTATTATTATTATTATTATATAAAAAGCATTACTTTTCACGGAAATA
>CM042151.1:49400231-49401591 GCA_023376005.1 Doryteuthis pealeii
ATATTTTGGCTGAAAATTAATATGTACATGTGTGATTTCTGATATTTGATAAGTTGTGTGTGTTTGTAACTTACTTTTTGTTATAATGGTTGTATAATAAGATAATATATATTATAATGATCAGATTTTTCTGTTACTGTAATTAGGATAATATGGCATATCATAGTGAGATTTTATCATCTCTAATCTATCTCAGTCTCTTCATATCTATCTATTTATTTCAGTTTGTTCATATCTATGTATCTATCTAGAAATATCAATGAATTTCTCTTGTATCCTCCAACACCTAACCCTAGTTAATTCCATATTTTACACCCCTCTATTTTTAACTACAAAAGGGATAAAAGGAAAAAGGGAAGGGGAATAGAAAAAATCTATTATTAATCTTAATTTATATATATATATATAATATATATATATATATATATATATATATATATATATATATCTTGAATTTACATGCCATGACTAAGGTACTGATGGTTAAGTCAACCCGAAGCGAAGCGAATTAAGGTGAACGATTTAATTTGTTAAATTGAATTTAAAGACTTACTTTCAAAATAATATTTTGTTTCGTATTGGTTCTAAAACTCGTTTAACTTTTAACCATTGTGTATTAGAATGTGGAATTAACACTGTGAATGAATTTTATGGTTTCGATATTCTAAAAGTGGCCGACTAATGAACTTTAACTTTTCTTCAATTGATGTAGCACCCATTACTATTATTTTTCTTTTTTTTCTTTTCTTTTCTTCTTCTCTGCTTCTTATGTCTCCATTTTCGTCTACTGCCCCCCCCTCTCTACCTCCTCGTGTTAACCCTTTTAAGTCGCTATAAATCTTGAATTTACATGCCATTCCTTGACTAAGGTACTGATGGTTAAGTCAACCCGAAGCGAAGCGAATTAAGGTGAACGATTTAATTTGTTAAATTGAATTTAAAGACTTACTTTCAAATAATATTTTGTTTCGTATTGGTTCTAAAACTCGTTTAACTTTTAACCATTGTGTATTAGAATGTGGAATTAACACTGTGAATGAATTTTATGGTTTCGATATTCTAAAAGTGGCCGACTAATGAACTTTAACTTTTCTTCAATTGATGTAGCACCATTACTATTATTTTTCTTTTTTTTCTTTTTTTTCTTCTCTCTCTGCTTCTTATGTCTCATTTTCGTCTACTGCCCCCCCTCTCTACCTCCTCGTGTTAACCCTTTTAAGTCGCTATAAATCTTGAATTTACATGCCATTCCTTGACTAAGGTACTGATGGTTAAGTCAACCCGAAGCGAAGCGAATTAAGGTGAACGATTTAATTTGTTAAATTGAATTTAAAGACTTACTTTCAAAATAATATTTTGT
>CM042151.1:49401601-49406601 GCA_023376005.1 Doryteuthis pealeii
CGAGAGAGATTAACCTCCGGGTGCAGTATTTAGTTAAATTTTATAATAAAAATATGATATTAAATTAGAAAGGCATGAAACTGAATAAGAATGTAGATAAAAAGATTTTGAAACAGAGGGGGTATGATTGAAAAATAGAACAACTTTGAAACTAACTCTTCCATCATTTTCCGTTTACTCCGTCTTTCATTGGTAAATTTTTCCTATTTACTGTTTAGTTTAAAATAGGAAGTAAAGAATAATATTACAATTATTTCTTCTTGTTAAGGGGATTTCTTTAAGATTTATTGAAGAGATTTTTGCTCATATTCAATAAGATAAAACCAACAATTAGAATCAATAATATTAAGCATATATTTATTAAAATCAATTTTTAAAAGATCAATATGCAAATTAGCCTTCACATTCATACTGTAAACCTCTATTTTGTTGTATATATAAATACAATTTCATGTTTATTAGTATGTAGATATGGTAACAGTGTAAGTAATGTAAAACAATTTTATTAATAATTGAGGTTTAATAAATAAATCATGGAGAATATGATGTAAATAACTAAAGGAATTGTGACTTGTATAAGTAATATAGTTTCGGTTACAGAAGACAACCCACAATCTCATTATAATAAGATTTACTAATGTTTATAACCAGTGTTTGTCTATAAAAATGTTATATCTTAGTTATCAGCATAAAGCGTGGTTTTGGCAAGGAGAATAATGGACAAGATTAATTTGATAAAAATCTTTTTGAAAATAAGAGTGTGAAAATTGTTGTTGTCGCCGTAGATAACGGTAGTAGTTCTCTGGAGTGGCCGAGGGGTCGGTGAGGTGTGGGTATCGTATGATACGTGGAATCTCTCTTGCCTGGTGGCAAGGCGTGAGGTGGTAGAAGTTTGAGTTGATACGGTCACTTGGTGTAGGGACCAAGTCAGGAATATCTCAGTGGAATAGTGATGGTCAGGGAAGGTATTAGTGGCCGAGGAGTTGAGTTCGTCAACTTTAGGATACTGTTGTAATGGATACGGTCACTTGGTGCGGGAATAAAGTCAGGAATATCTCAGCGAGTTGTAGCGGGTAGCGCTGTAGTGGTCAGGGGGTAGGATGTCGGCTGGCTACGTGAGGTGATTGAAGTAAGGCTGAGTGTCCGGTGGGCGAGGGCGTGCGTGGTGGTGGGTGCGTAGCAGTTCCTTGGATCTCTCGTCTGGTGATATTCTCGGTTCGGCCGTCCGTCAACGCCGATTCTCAAAATACCCGAGTTATATGCTGGTAGATGGGCTCAGAATGCTTTGGGGGTTTTAGCCGGGAGAGTTTTTTATTGGCTGAAAATCCGGATCCTTACATGTTATTTTTGTTTATTTTGGACTTCCTCTCAAGCGTACCTCAATCCGAGCCTATGCGCAGAACTGCGTCGAATTGGTCACTTCGTGAGAGGGTACATGAGTTCACATCGTTTGATTGCTCCGGATTGAGTTTTGATTTTTATGGTAGCGAGGTGTATTTTGTGAGTAAAGCATTGTGAATCATAAGAGATATCTTCTCTCTGATATAACAAAGCTCCCCAAGAATCAATTTGATTCACAATGTGTATGTAATGGTTATGTAGGTGGTGTGTTGGCAGATGAATAAATTAGAATTCTTTTAAGACGTGTATGAAATAGGCCTAATATTAGTATTATCGATTATGGTTTTAGTTTGTTTTATGTTGTTGATGTGGGTTGTCAGTTGACTTATTTGCCCCATAACGAGGTGGAGGTGGAGATAATAGTGCATTCATGTGAGTGACACATGATGAAAATGGTGAGAATGTGGTCTTAGTACAAGATTTTTTTTGGTTTGCTTCCATTTTTAGGTCAGTCCCTTCGTTGGTTAGGGCGGCGTGCGTGAATGGTGATTTTGCTTTGGGAGATAGTTTATCGACAATCGTTGGGTTGTATTCGTGGTTTTTTCTTCACGTGGTTTTGGGAGATTGAAGTTGGAGCTAAGATGTGGGATAATTTTCGTTTTCTCTGTGGTGGAGAGATATTTGCTGGTTTACCCACCGATAGCTTTGCGTCGTGTGGTCTCTTTCGCCTGGTGTGGTAGGAAAGTATCGCTTGAAGCTAATTATGATGGCTAACGTGTAGCGCAGAGCGACGAAGACGAAGGCTATTTATATGGTACATCTACTTTGGAAGGAGTTTTTCGTTGCCTAACACTAGAGTGGATGTTACCTGGATTTGGAAAAAATGGTGTGAGTTTTTCTGAAGGGGTATTGTTGGATGGCGATTATGGAGTTGGGGTAAGGCATGGGGAATACTCGCTGATGCTTTATGGATTGGTTTGTCATCATCGTCCGAGCTAGTAAGTGGTTGTGAATATGGGCAGTCGCGTCCGTGTGAGCGAGTGGGCGTCAATAATTATTGCTTTAGCGGGTTCTTTACTCCGCATTCCTGGGTGTGGTGGTGGCAATCGTTTGTACGGGATATCCGTTCTGGTATTTTTCGTCAGTAGTAGTAGTAGGGGTCATTTGATTTTGGTTGTACTGCTGTGTCAGTCTCGTTGCCCTGGTCGCTATGGTATTTACGTTAGTTTCAATCACTGTGCTGGTTGTGGAATCTTTTGCAGTATGTGCAGTGTTGTGTGAGGCTGTGTGTACTTGTTGGCAATGGGTCGCTATGAGGTAATGCCTTTAGTTGTTCAAAGGTGGATGTGTCCTGCTTGGACTCTATCATCTGTTCAAATATGCTGTAGTCGAGTAACTCCTTGGCAGCCTTGACGAATTCGTCTCAAGGTCAGATACACGGCAACTCGGGCGTGACGTGGGTCGATATGGTCACGTTCAGGCTTGTGATAAAATTGATTCACGTCATCTCCCGGACTGAATTCGTTTTTCAGTCTCATAACGTCAAGTATGGATTGAGACGCCTGATCTATCTTGGATGTCGACTATCTGGGCTATTGGTGGTATTGTCGGCTTGGCATGATCCAGGGCTTCCATCATCCTGTTAAGTATTGGTTAATATTTTCTGGTTTTGGGGGTGTGGGCGAGTTCTTAATTCTTGGAGGAACTTCATCTGGTCTCTAATAAAGTCGAGAATTCCGAGCGAGTTAATCTTGTATAGTCCATTGTTCTCATTGCAACACGGCTGACACCAATGATATATCTTAGTTATCCGGTTCTGACACCAGTGTTATATCTTAGTTATCCCATAAAGCGTATGGTTTGCAGGAAAGAATATGGACAAGATTAATTTGTAAAAATCGTTTATTGAAATAACGAGTGTGAAATTGTTTGTTGTCGCGTAGATAACGGTAGTAGTTCTCTGGAGTGGCCGAGGGGTCGGTGAGGTGTGGGTATCGTATGATACGTCGAATCTCTCTTGGCTGGTGCAAGGCGTGAGGTGTAGAAGTTGAGTTGATACGGTCAATTGGTGTAGGGGACCAAGTCAGGAATATCTCAGTGAATAGTGAATGGTCAGGGAAGGTATTAGTGGCCGAGAGGAGTTGAGTTCGTCAACTTAGGATACTGTTGTAAGTGATACGGTCACTTGGTGCGGGAATAAAGTCAGGAATTCTCAGCGAGTTGTAGCGGGTAGCGTGTAGTGGTCAGGGGGGTAAGGATGTCGCCTGGCTACGGTGAGGTGTTGAAGTAAGGCTGAGTGTCCGGGTGGGCGAGGCGTGCGTGGTGGTGGGTGCGTAGCAGTTCCTTGATCCTCTCGTCTGGTGATATTCTCGGTTCCAGGCCGTCCGTCAACTGCGATCTCAAAATAACCCGAGCTTATATGCTGGTAGATGGGCTCCAGAATGCTTTTGGGGGTTTTTAGCGGGAGAGTTTTTTATTGGCTGAAAATCCGGATTCCTTACAATGTTATTTTTTGTTTATTTTGACTTCCTCTCAAGCGTAACTCAATCCGAGCCTATGCGCAGAACTGCGTCGAATTGGTTTCATTCGTGAGAGGGTACCATTGAGTCACATCCGTTTGTGCTCCGACTTGAGTTTTGATGTTTTATGGTAGCGAGGTGTATTTTGGAGTAAGCATTGTGAATCATAAGAGATATCTTCTCTCTGATATACACAATAAATACACACACACACACATACATACATACATACAACATTATGTCTGTTCTGTAGTGTTTATACCAGTGTTTGTCTATAACCACACACATGCATAATATTTATCCATCATATACACATATTCGATACAGTTTTCTTTAGTATTAAAGGCTCTGAAAAAATATTTTCCATAATTTAATAAAAAATTTCCTGCATATTAGTTATTTTTTTATTTACCTGTTTTTTTTTATTACTGTTTTTCATAACGTATATCACAATTAGGTTTAATAAATAAATATGTGGAAGCTTTCATTTAAATCTAATGACAATATATATGGTAATAGGAAAAATACAATGTATACAGATGCTATAATTTTTCTGGCCCACAAATAGATATAGTGATACTAGAAGCAGCTACCAGTGTGCCTGGGTAGAGTGGGGGGGGGGGATACCTAGTGTATTGATTTGTTTACTTTTAAGATACCCAAATGCTGGACATTTTTTAAGTAGAATTTCAATGCTATTTCTATGTATATTTTAATTTTTAAATATCTTCAAATATAAACCAAATCTTCATAATTTTTGCTCAAAAAGCAAGAACTGGCAATTTTAATGTGTATATATATATATATATTATTTTGTTGTTAATTGTTTTAATTTTCATAGTTTCATCTGGAATACATACAACAAACTGCCCTTAATATATGTATAGATAATATATATAAAAAGTATTGTTATAGATCCAATGGGAGAAAATGAGATATTCTATAAAAAGAAGGTTTGTAAAAGGGATTATGTTTTAAGAATTTTTTTTATTATTATCTTACATATGCAACACATGTTTCAGATCTTCTGTTATCTTCTTCAGGCATTAATTTAACCATATTTGGCAGAACATTAATATGTACATGTGTGATTCTGATATTTGATAGGTTGTGTGTGTTTGTAACTTACTTTTGTTATAA
>CM042151.1:49409101-49419101 GCA_023376005.1 Doryteuthis pealeii
ATATATATGAGAACATTTATTCATTTTCCAATGTTAATTTTTTTCTATTTAATTCGGTTTCTTTGTTTAATGGCATATCAGCCTTTGTGTTTTATTTAATGCCAAACCATTCTTGTAGAGGTTCATACCTTTCCCAAGAGTATTAGTCCAAAAGTGAATGTACTAGCACAAATGGAGTCCAAACTTGCTTATTATAATGTCCAGCACATTAGCCACTATACCAGGGGGTCTCACTCTTGAATGTTCAGTCACACAGACTGAACAACATATATATATATATATATATATATATATATATATATATATATATATATATATATATATATAGTTGAGGTTTTTATTATATATAATCACATCTATATATTTAAATATACATACATATATATATATATATATATATATATATATATGGATATATGCTTATTCATATATATATATATGTGTGTACATACATATGCTTATATATATGTGTGTATACTTATACATACTTGTATATACTTCCATATATATATATATATATATAATATATATATATACATACATATATACGTGTTCATGTGTATTTGTCTTAGACATTTATGTATGTAATATATATATATATATAAACATTTATAGCAATATATCTGTATGCCTATGTACATAAATGCACACATACTAAATTTATGTACATATACACAAATATATGGATATATATATATATATATATATATATATATATATTATATATATATATACATATATATATATATATTATATATATATAATATATATATATATATATATATATATATATATGCTATATATATATATATATATATATATATATATATATATATATTGTGTGTGTTTGTCTTGAATATTTATGCATGTATAGTAATATATTTGTATGCTATGTACATGGATTTATGTATATATACAAATATATATAATATATATATATATATGTGTGTGTGTGTGTGTATGTCTATGTGTGTGTGTGCGTGTTTGTCTTAAACATTATATATGTATAGTAATATATTTGTATGTCCATGTACCTGAATGCACACATACTAAATCTATGTATATATACACAAATATACGTATATGTATATTCGTGGCAATTCCCTTGTCTCCAATTTCTTGTCTTTTCCATCACTGCCAGTGTAAATAACCTATTTTTTAATAATCTCTCCAATATCCTCAGTCGTTTTTATGGCTTACTTCGATAAAACTGCACGTGCTGACTGACACGGACAAACAGATGGATAGACACACTGACTAATTTCACGAAAAGAACAAATTTTTCCCACACTCCACATCCCTCCTCCAGCACCACCGTCAATTCACCTCCCAGCTCCCCGAACCCCGCAACCATCTCTTTTTGCCAGCACTGAATGTGTGCATTTTTCTATTCTTCGACCCCCCCTCTTTTCATGCCTTTCTTTATTGCTTGCAGGCATTGATGGCCGTGGATATTGCGAACCATGTTCTTCGTCTTCTGGCAAACACAAGAAACCAATACATAAAAGATTCCCTCGCCCTAGGGAACGCAGTGCTATTTCACGCTGGCTCAAAACCTCTAATATTGGCCACATCCCCGACTGCACGCAGTGGATCGACCTGAGGTCAGGTGAAATGGACAACAGCAGTGCTACTCATCCTCCGGTTCAAGCAGAAACAAACACGCAGACCCAGAAAAAGCACTGACCACAACTGACCAGTTATTGACAGATTTTTGGAACATTGCAACCGGGCGGAATATATTCGGGGCCAGCTGATCTGATTTTTACTCATCATGCCAGCTCGTTTTAATTCCAGCGCTTTGCGTAATTAAACAAGTCATAAAGACAATACTTGATTTGTATTGTACTGAAAAAATGGCCTTAAAAAAAAAAAAAATTTTTCTCAATTTTTTTTCATTTTTATTTTTAATTGAATTATAAAATTTAATATTAGGTTATTATTTACTAATCTTTGCCTGGTCTGGCATACAGCCTTCAGGTTACTTGCAGTACCTGCATAGCTTGGCACAAGGCCATAAGTAAGGAGCTCCTAAGACATTGAGTCAATACTAAATAGTAATTGATATGTAAGAGTAGGATTATCATAACATGTCCAATTTTTTTTTTATATGGCACTTAGTGAAAATCAAACTCACTAAAACTAATCAATGAGGCTAGCTTGCTATCCATTACATCTTGAGAAAGTGTCTTTTTTTCATATATATATTTACCAACCCCTCCGCACGAGCAGGATGTGACACAAGGTCAATTTCTTAAGCGGAGTTTAACAGGTTTGAATTCAGAGTTTTCCTTCTCCTAGACCGTTTGCCTAACCAAGGTTAAGAGCCCAGTAGCTGGAGGGAGAGTAAAATTCATACCTTTCCCAAGGGTATTAGCGCTAAGTGAAATGCAATTACCACGTCCAGGAGTTGAACTCGTGTTGACGAGTCCATTTCCTATGACTTTAACCATTACACCACGCGCTTCCTTTTTTCATATAAGGCACTCAGTGAAAATCAATCTCAATAAAAATGGACTATGTGGCTAGCTTGCTGACCATTATATCTTGAGATTGTACTTTTTTTTATATAAAGCACTCAGTGAAAATCAAACTCAATTAAAAATGTTTTTTGAGGCTAGCTTACAAACCATTACATTTTTACAGTGTCCATCTTTTTTTTATATAAGACACTCAGTGAAAATCAAACTCAATTAAAATGTTTTGAGGCTAGTACAGTGTCCATCTTTTTTTTTATATAAGACACTCAGTGAAAATCAAACTCAATTAAAAATGTTTTTTGAGGGAGTGGACACTCAGTGTTTGAGGCTAGCTTACAAACCATTGCATTTTTACACAGTGTCCATCTTTTTTATATAAGGCACTCAGTGAAATTCAAGCTCACTAAAAATGGTCTAAGAGGCTAGCTTGTTAACCATTATATCTTGACAAGGTATCTTCTTTTTATATAAAGCACTTAAAGAAAAACAAACTTACTAAAAATGGTCAATGAGACTAGCTTGTTAACCATTACATCTTAAAAGGTGTCTTTTCTTCATACAAGGCACTCAAAGAAAATCAAACTCATTAAAAATGGTCAGTAAGCCTACCTTGCATTACATCTAGACAAGTCCATCTTTTTATCAAAAGTGAAAATCAAACTTACTAAAATGGTCAATGCTTGCTAACCATTACATCTTGAAAAGGTGTCTTTTCTTCATACAAGGCACTCAAAGAAAATCAACTCATTAAAAATAGTCAGTAAGGCATTACATCTAGACAACATCTTTATATCAAGTCCATCTTTTTATCAAGCTCTCAGTGAAATCAACTTACTAAAAATGGTCAATGAGACTAGCTTGTTAACCATTACATCAGGTGTCTTTCTTCATACAAGGCACTCAAAGAAATCAAACTCATTAAAAATAGTCAGTAAGCCTACCTTGCATTACATCTAGACACATCTTTATATCAAGGCGTCCATCTTTTTATCAAGCCTTCAGTGAAAATCAAACTTACTAAAAATGGTCAATGAGGCTAGCTTGCTAACCATTATATCTTGACAAAGTGTCTTTTTTATATAAGGCACTCTTGACCAATGTGTCCATCTTTTTTTTATACAAGGCACTCAGTGAAAATCAAACTCACTAAAAATGGTCTGAGAGGCTATCTTGTTGACCATTATATCTTGACAAGGTATCTTTTTTTTATATAAAGCATTCAGTTAAAATCATACTTGCTAAAAATGGACTATGAGGCGAGCTTGCTAACCATTACATCTTGAGAAGGTATCTTTTTCATATAAGGTACTTAGTGAAAATCAAACTCACTAAAAATGGACTATGAGGCTAGCTTACTAACCCTTACATCTTAACATGATGTTTATTTTTTTTAATATAAGGCACTCAAGAAAATCAAACTCTCTAAAATTATTGATGATGCTAGCTAGCTAACCATTACATTGTGAGAGGTGCCCACAAAAAATGAATATGAGGTTGGTATAAGAATAATTACTGTTTGTGTTATTTCAAACTTTGATGTGTATTTTGGAATAAACTATTATTTAAACATGTTTATGTAATACACAATTTTCAAATTTTTCTGATTTATGTTAATGGGTTTGTTTTTGCTGTTTATTTTTATTTATTTTAGGCCACCAAATTAAAAATGGGAAAAAAGCAAAGTTGCATGAGTTCAAAGTGGGAATGTAACCAGTAGAAACTGCTTGCAATTGCAATTAAGCAATTGACCAGGTAACCATCAGTGATTTTATGACTCAATGTTGATTCCAAAACTTTTATAATGAGGAGGGTTGTGAACATCCTTATCCAACTGATGATATCATTACGATTTTGCCATTCGCAATTGTTTTTTTTAAATAACCTAACTTGAATTTTTTACGTGGAAATATGAATATGAACTTTTAATTCGTTTTGATTTAAAAGTATACAAATATATACAAAATGATGTGATTATTCATATTATTAGTATTAGTAAAAAGGCAAAGTAAAATGTATATATATATATATATATATTATATATATATATATACAGAAAAAGATATAACCAAGTGGCAAAACCCTGGCAGCAAGGGAAGATAACCCTTTTGGACACAAGTTCATCCCAACAGGGGCAGACAATCACTACAATACTCTCCCCCAGATTTTTGGTGGTTGACAAAAATCTACAGAAAAAGATATCACCTACTAGTGAAACCCTGGTGGCAATGGAAGATAACCCTTTTGGACACAAATCCATCCCATCATATATATATATATATATATATATATTATATATATATATATATATATGCCAACTCAAAATAAAATGTCTCCTCCCCACTAACATCACTGTCAATTTTATTTTTATCCATTTTCTATGGCATCATATGTAGATGAATTGTTCTGTAAAAGTAAAGTAATATTTTGCTTTTTCCCCTTTTGATTTAAAAAGGTATTTTTCAGATTTTCATGTTTTGCAGGGGCAAATTTGAAGTTCATGTATAGTAAATTTCTCTCTCAGAAATATAACTGTGAAAAACAAGAAAAAGAAGTTGCCAAAATTGTAGAAGAACTAAACATTGACCATTAAACAGTTGTTTAACGTTTGTACTAAATCTGAAAGTTAAAAAAAAAAGAAAACCCCAATTAATGAGACATACTTCTTTAAACTTGATAATTAAAAACTGTTATCATTTTTTCACCAACATAAAATGATAGCATATTTATCCTTTAAGGCAAGGATCACTAAACTTTTTTCCTGGTGGGCTGGATAATTGAAAAAATAACGAGTGCAGGCCACATTATTATTTTTTCAATACTTGCTAACCAGAACGAAAGCTCTGAGAAAAAGATATAAAACAAAATTTATCTTTTCATGTTATATTCATAGATGAGTGGCATAAGATGCACAAAAACAATTTTAACCAACAATATTTATTTTCAAAACATTATCAAAGAATGCAATATTAGAAGAAAGGTTTAGTGAGATTTGTGAAACTGAAGTTTGTCTTTCAAGATATCATCAATGTTTGGTTTGGAATTGCTACATCCAATCAAGAAAATTGCTTTCAAATGTTTATTAGTCAATTTCGTTCGATGGGTTGATTTCACATATTTCAATTTTGAAAAGGCTTGCTTTTAATAAACAAATTCAAGTACCACCGGCAGGCCTGATAAAATGCCTTTGCAGGCTGGATCTGGCCCGCAGGTCATAGTTTTGTGATCCCTGCTTTAAGGGAACCTTCTTTTTTTTTATTCAGGATGTACATATTATCATTAATTATATGATGCCAAAAAATTTAAAGTGTCCCTCCTTGAGAGCACTTGCTCTACAAGAAATATTTACCATTATAATAGTCCAACACTTATTATAATTTACAAAGTGACCATTACTAGTGAGTTTGATTCTAATCTGTTCCCAATATTTCAAATATGTGCCCAGGGTTGTGTCCCTGAACCTCTGACCAGAGGGGGCTCAATCCTTCATGAAGGCCCAGAAGGGCAGGTTCCTTATATTTTCAAAATTCCACTCATGCTGTTACGTTCACTTTTGGATTAATATTCTTGGGAAAGCTATGAACACCTTCATTCCATGGCTAGGATTAAATAATGCCACTACTGTTCTTCTACAAGGATAGCTTTAGCATTAAATAAGCCACAAAGTTTAATATGCCATTTGACAAAAAAAAAAAAAAAAAAGAAGTTTGACATATGTATTCAATTTCAATAGAGCACCTCACATGGTATAATGGTTAGCAATTCACAAACCATTGTTAGTGAGTACGATTCTCACTGAGCGCCCCATACTTCAGGCCTTATGCCACATCTAAGCTATGCTTAGTTAATAACTATATTCATTTTCTGTTGTTGCCTTCAATAACTTCTAAACAAAGGAAATAAAATTTAGTTTCTTTAATATGCCCCATATTTGTCTGGCACTTTATTAAAGGATAATAATTAGGAAGCAAGTTATGTTTTGAGGTAAACCCTCACTGGGTGTTGTACACTTTGAAGCCTTGTGCCAGACCTAAGCTATACTTAGTAAATAAACAAATATGCTTCATATCTATAGAATATCTTTTTGAAAGTTTTTGCCAACATTTTAAAGTTTTTTTTCAAAATCTTAAAAGAAGTAAAACAATACCTCATTATCAACATTACCTTCATTACTACTACTAGCAAAATAAAAAATGAACTTCGGGCGATGTAAAAATAAATTTTTGAAATATATTGCTTGAGGAGGTGGAAGTTAAAAATTAAATGTCGGAGAGTTTGAACCATAAATCATGAAATCATCAAATTTATTAAAGTAGTAAAAAAAATAAAACAATTTGAAATCGAAATTAAGTTTTATCAACTTTGTATATCTATTAAAATAAAACAAACTATATATAAATATATGATACTGGGGATGTATCTATTAAAACTTGTTTTAAAAAACTATGAGGACTGTCTAATGTTGCATGCTCAAATTTTGAGTGTATTTATTCTGTTATGACGATTTCGAGTACAGTGACGTAAGCAGTGACGTAGTTTTTGTTACAGACAAAAACCGGAAGCGAATCTCCATTATTAATTGATAGAGTCATTAATCCATATCACATCAGTAATCAGTTTATAGTGTAATGCAAGGGTTTTAGGTTTGCCATTGCATTAACTCTCTAGAAAGTCTCAAGATTTATGAAGTATAAATGTCTCTGATGATGAAGGATATATTTTGAAAGGTCATATAGATATAAGACCTACCATAGATATACCGTGTTTCACTGAAAATAAGACCTACCAGCAAAATAAGACCTAGTATGATTTTTCAGGATGATTTTAATATATGTCCTCCCCTTAAAATAAGCCCTAGTTGAGAACAGCAGACAGACAAAAGAAATAAACATTTTTCACAATCACATCATGCAATGCAAACACTCAATATCCTCCCAAAATAAGCCCCAGTGTTATACTTCGGAGTGAAAATTAATATAATTCCCGTCTTAATTTCTGGGAAACATGGTATCTCTCTATCTAACTATATATATATATATATATATATATATATATATATATAATATACCTTCATTGCCATTACTTCCAGGTCTACTTTGACCCATAGCAGTGCATGTTAGGGTAGCATTTATGGGTCAAATAAAACTGTTCAATCATTTACTAAAGATTATTATTAGATATTTGAAATCCTACAACTATGTGCAAATTATTTGTATTGGATAGGAATACTTGATATCAAAAAACACTGTGCATCCCCCCCAAAAAAAAAGCAAACTCAAGAAACCACATATAAAAAATGTAAATATGAACATGATTCTCTAATTAAATAACCCTAGACTGGTTGACATGCCATTAAAATCAACCAATCAATCAACCAATTTGTCCAAGGTAACACAAAACTGCAGCTGATAGTTAGGCCCAGTTCTGGAGATTTGGGGAATGTGATGTACATCTTCATTGCCATTACTCCCAGATCACTCTGACCCGGAGTGGTATTACTATGAGTCAAATAGATCTGTTTAAAAATTATTATTATTCGATAGGACTGTGTGCAAAAGAAAAAAACTACACAGAAAATGTAAATACGAATATACAATGAACATGATTCTTAACCTCTAAGCATAAAATAACCATAGACTGGTTGACAGACTATCATTTATCCATCTATTCTTAAAGAATAAATTCTTTAAATTCAAATTTATCATGCACCAAAATGCCAAATTGAGTCATTCTATGAAATTCTGCCTTCCAAATTTCTGTACAAATGAAAAATAGTCTGTTGTATAAAAGTGTTTAGGTTATCATGGGACCTTGAATATCTCTACAAAATAGGCTACCAATAATTTTTGTCAGAAGAGGTGGACACCTTATTTTCTGTTTATTAATTTCTTTATCCCACTCCCATATAAAATTTATTAAAAAACTCCAACAACAACAAGTAAGACATCCTTTAAAAAAGAAGAGAAGTAGTAGAAAGAAAATTCTATAAAAATTCTACTCATATTCCTTGATTTTCATTACTTTTATCAATGTTAGATTTTAAAAGAAACATCAGTTCTTCATAACGCATGGCTTTTAGAGAAGTCATTTACGATGAACAGGTGGGGTAAATAGCTACACATATTTACTAATTGTTGATCCTTGCTGTTTGCCCTATTATATACAGTATTGTATAACATCCTACCTGTGATGAACAGATGAGATAAATGCTTATGTATAAGCAAGGTGTTCCTCCTTGAAAGCACTTGTTCTGCAAGAAATATTTTCCTTTATAATAGTCCATGTTTTGCTATTCACAAACTGGCAGCTGATCCTTGTTGGATGCCCCATACTTGCAGCCTTGTCACATCCTACCTGTGATGAACAGGTTGTGTAAATACCTACACATATTTATAAACTGATCATTGATCCTTGCTGGATGCTCACATCCTACCTGTGATTAACAGGTGGGGTATATACCTATAGATATTATTCCATGAACAAGCACTATGCGGAAGCAGTATAAAATGGAAAAAAAGTTTACTTGTCAAATGTGAGTAATATAGTCATGTAGGTTTATCATTCCCTGGCAGATTCAGAGACAATGTCTTTACTGTTCAAAGTACAGAGGCAAAAAGGGTGTGTCAATCCACTGTGTGGTAATGTGACATGAGCTAGGATTAATTTATGTAGGACAGGCATCATGCTTTCCGAGGGGCTGGAATAAAAAAAACTTTCAGGTCCAATCAGCATTCCCTTTCAGGGGGGCACTGGGCAGGGGGGGCACCTTTTTAGGTGAAGAGGAAGGTGCTTCTTGTGAGGAAAGACCCCTGAGACTGAGCTGTTAATTTCCCCCAATTTTGGTGACTGGAATCAATAGATTCTTGGCTAAGAAGTGACTTTGATGCTTCTGATGTTTAGTCTACATAGGGCACCTGAGCAGACCATTTCTAGTGAGTTTGATCAATCAGGAAAATGGACATTTATTTTTTGTGTACATAATTTTATTCATTTCAGTTGAAGCACAGACACAAAGACTGGCTCTACTCTGATTTAACTCTAAATCTAACTTTTCCAAAACTCATCATGTAACTCTCTAAGCCAATCAGTCCTGCTTTGAATGAACTCGGATTTAGGGCTATTTTCAATAAAACTATGAATTTAAAACCAGTGCTATATTTTTCCATAGTATAGCGTTAATTTAAAATTCTAGGCCTGTGCCAAAACTAAGCTAAGCTTAATAAATAACTACATTGGGTACCTGGGGTTTCAAGGGTTAATAACTTACTTCTACTGGCTTTTTGTTTTTCTAATTAAAATATGTAATTTAGAAATTTATTTAAAATGAGTAAAAAATGTAAAGATAAATATTTTAGTTAAAATGGTTGATGAAATGAGACAAACATTTATGCATATGTATACACCTATGGATATACTCATATTTATGCATATATGCATATATATATATATATATATATATATATATATACTTTGGTGCGGTACCAAGTTTCTTGGTACAAGGTGATTCTAGGTGGGTCCTAATT
>CM042151.1:49424101-49446601 GCA_023376005.1 Doryteuthis pealeii
CTTTTTGTTTTGTTTTATTTTTTATTTTTCAGAAACAATCAGTTCTCTATTGTGTCCACTGGGCAAATGCTGTCAAGACTGAAATTGAAAATTTCTTTATCATTATTCTGAATTTTTTTCAAATATATATATATATATGAGTTATGATGAAAAAGTCATTATCTGGATTTTTTAAATATGAATTGTCAAATATATATATTATATATATATTTGACAATTCATATATATATATATATATATATATATATATATATTTAGCGTCGGTGTAGCTCAGTAGAGTGTCCGACTAGGAACCACAAGGTTCTGGATTTGATACCGGCCCTCACCAACTCAGCTTATGAGTAGCACAGGGACCTGTGGATATGCCACAGTATGATAATTTAATTATTTCGTTTGATATGTTTACTTAAGAGCTATTGCTAATTAGTTCAATATATAAAAAGTATAATAATCTTTATCTAACTCTCTCTCACTCATTTTTTTCTTTCTTTTCTTTTTTATCTTTTCATTATGTTTGATTGAAACAGATAAGTATTATCCCTTCTGCGCGCTCACCCCCTCTCTCTATCTTTACCCTACTCTCTTTTTTCTTACTTTCTTTCTTATTGTATTTTTTCTGTATAACATGTCATTTTTCTTTCCTTTATTTCTTTATAATAAAACGGAATGGTCCATTATTTAGCTGAGGTGACAACACTCATATGAAATAATAATTTGGTGGATAAGTAACACCAGATAATCAGGATTTATATTTTTGCATTTCATCTTGGATGATTTGGAAGGTCTCATTTTTAACCAGAGGTTGTTGCAAGATGATAATGCTCATATAATTAAGGAACACGAGTATTGATATATAGATAATTTATTCCAGTTTGTTTAAAGAATATTTTACTAAGATAAAATATTCAGCTTTTCTGTTATTTTATCTAATGCATAAAAACCCCCAAAACAAAACAAAAACACAACAAAAAAACAAGCTGAACATCCCTTAAATATACTAATTCCATTATTTTTGCCAGGGGTGGTAGATATCACTTTATTATATACATTGCTCAGTTGTACACATATCTTCATTTAAATTTGAAAATTTAAAAACTTAAAGATACAGTCTTGATACTTTTTTATCAGACCTTTTGAATCTAGAGTAATGGCAATAAAGAGGTACTCCATGTCAATAGGCAGTTTAATGGCAGTCAATCTAATGGTGGACGATTGTCGTATAGGTAGACAGTTTGCCAACTAACTTTCTAACTCTTTTGCTAAAGATTTCCTTCAACTGAAACAGTCCAAGGGAGATAACTCATAATCTACACTCCACACTACCCAGAGCCTCACCACCAAATGCAGATTAGCGTCATATCCAAGGGGAGTCCCTGTGGTGTAGTGGCTATTAGTAGAGTTTGAACTCCAGTTCACTTTCAGACTAATAACCTTGGAACAAGTATGAACCCACTCATCCCTCCCAACTGTGGCTTAAATTGTACTACTACTGTTCTTCTACAAGGATGGCATTGGTATTAAATAACCCATGAAGGTTGATATTTCATTAAACAAAGGAACCAAATCATACCATATCAAAGGGGAATCCCGTTGGTGTTATGGTTAATGTGCTAAACTGCACATTGCAGTAACCGAGTTTAAACTATTTGTGCTATCATGTTCACTTTCTGACTAATACCTTTGGGAAAGGTATGAACCTCTCATTCCTCTACTGTACTTTTACAATAATGCCCTTGGCATTAAATAACTTACAAAGGTTGATAAGTTATTAAACAAAGAAACCAAACCAATATATTCTTGCATGAAAGCATTTTTCCATTAACACAAGTTTGATTGCAAAGAGGACACATACCGATTCCACAGACCTCTTTAGTTGCAGATGAAAAAATTTCAACCGATCTTTTTTTATTATCTATAAATTTAAAGAATTTTTACAAATATTTTCTTATTTCTTTTTTTTCTGATTTTATTTCATTCCAAGAATTTTCTTTCTTACTTTAAATTTTTAAAAGTTTTCTTGAATTCTTATTTATTCTGCTTATTTTTTCATTGAATTTTGTTTTTCAAATGACATTCATTTCTTTTTTTTTTCTTTTTTATTTCCCTTTTTCTCTTTACTCTCTTCCCCACTTTTTTTCTTCACTTGACCAATACTACTTTCACCTCCCCCCCACCTTTATTTTCTTTCCTTGAACAAAATTCTCTCTCTCTCTTTCCCTCTATTCATTTTTCTCTTTCAATTTTCTCTCTCTTATTTCTCTCCTACTTTCCCTTCTTCTCATTCTCTTCCTTCTCATAGAATTTCCTTCACATTTTTCTTGTTTTTCTCTTTGTTTTTTTCTTTCTATTTATCTTTCTTTCATTTTCTTTCATTCAACTTGGGTGTTTCTATCTTTTTACTACTGTTTTGTTTTATGAAAGCACACACATACTCATACACACTCATAAAAATGTATATACATTCATATATATATATATATATATATATATATATATATATATATGTATGTATGTGTGTGTGTGTGTGTGTCAAAAAATTATCGAGATTTTTTGTACTTTTTGACACACCTTGTATTCTGATTAAAAATTAACGTTCCATCCATTGTTTATTTCTATCTTGGTAAATAAATACAGTTTCAATCTCGATACTTTTATGACACTGTGTGTGTATATGTATATATATATATATATATATATATATATATATATATATATATATCATCCAGCTGCGCTCCCTAAAGTCTGCCAGTCATCTTGCCTCGGCTTGTCACTGATCCTTGACTTTGGGGAAGGAGAGCATGCGGTGCGTGTCGCACAAGCGCGCAATATGTAAAACAAAAAACCTGTGCAGATATTTCTACAAGTCCAGTGAGATGTGCAGGCCTGACTGGCTGTAAGCACGCAGATGTGAGTCCTACATACGGCATGATTCATGACCTACTTAACGTCACCGCCTTGCTGATTGAACAGCGACGTGCCTCGGCGAGGATTTGGATGAAGGAGCTGCCCCTTGGTTAATACTGTTCACCTAGCCATTTGGGAATTATCTAGAAAAGGTGACCTAAACAAATGCCGATTCACCTATCAAGCTTGCCAGAGACCCGCGCTTCGACGGATGTCCATATTAGCTGGGCGAAAACACAACACAAAACAAGGCTAAGAATAGCTACCTGGAATGTCTCGACACTTCTTGAGAGATTGGAAAAACCCTAAACTACGTACTGGTATTGCAATAGGGGAGCATCTCGATATGAGGCCGACATCAATGCCCTTGCGGAAGTCAGTTTCAGCTATAAGAACCAATTGACAGAAGGGGGTGGGTTTCATACACATCCTCGTGGAAAGACAGGCCGATGGTAGCTGTAAGAAGTTTGGGGTAAGGTAAGCCCTCCACCCTGAAGCGACACATGACGGACGCCATGGAAACATTTCCTACATTGAAGTCTGACCTGTGTGGCAGGGCTGTATGTCGAGGGTTTCATATGTGTGACAAGGCCCACGGATCCAGATTGTTTTATGTACCATCTGCGTGCTCACAACTGCTCACAACTAAACTACTTGTAGAAATGGCCTTATTCTGTCAAGAAGCGGCAATCATCATATATATATATATATATATATATATATATATATATATATATATATAATATATATATATATGGATGGAAAAATAGATGAATAAATCCAACCGTATTTTAAAATGTAAATAAGAAGAAACAAAGTATTCTAAAGGATTAATTTATAAATAGATGGAAAGTTAGTCAACATTAAAACGTTTCGTTTTTTTTTATAAAAACCTTCATAAGGAAAATTGGATGATAAGATTTTGTCTCAGTTGAGTTAAATTTATTTGAAAATGAGAAAATATTACAGAGAAACTTTTTCTGTTAGCTGTCTTCTGTTTTAAAAATTGTGACATGTTGGTGTTTGAAAAAAATATACTTGTTTTTTTCTTTTTTACATTTCTACAAACACAGACACATATAATGTATCTAGATATGTAAATATAAATATGTAAATATTTATTTTTATTATAACATTCTTTAACTAAGTATAACATACTGTTCGTAAGGATACCCACTTTTCGTCTGCTTTTCATTTTAAAAACAAATTAAAATTAATTAAATCGATTATTTAAGGTCACATTTTTGTCTAAGTCGAAAATTAGTAACATAATGAGCATCAGTAAAAAAGCAAAATAATATTACGCATGTAATTTATTTTTAATACATTCAAAACGATTTTTTCGGACAATTTTGATCAAATATGGCCGTAACGCTGTTTACAGATGGCATAAAATCCATGTTTACAAAATAAATTTAACATTCTCGATTGAAAAAAAATACCAAAGATCTGGGAATTATTCGATTTTAATTAAATTGTCAGTACTGATTTATCAATGAATGAATTCTATAATGCATCAGTTATTTTATTTCAAAACTTTCTAATTCAATTAGGTATTTCTGCTATGATAAATTAATATATAAAATTCATTTAAGATATGAGTATCATGATGTTAAGTTTAAAATGTCATATTATTAAATTCTAAAACCATTTCATTTAAATAACTACTTTAGTATCAATCTCTAATAGTTTTTTTTTTGTCGAAAACTCTATTGAAAATTTACCGACCCCCCCCTTTAAACAGAACAAATATTGATGTGTAACTTTTTTCTTTTATAAGATAATAGCAAGTGAAATAATTATTGAAATGAGTAAAAGAAAAAAATCTCCAAAATTTATTTTTTAATTTTTAATTTTCATTTTATTTTCTCTATTTTCGGCACTTATTTACTACCAGAGTAGGATCCTTTAAAAAATATTTTTTCTTCTATTCACACCTTCGGTCTTTTGTCTTTTTATTTATGCATAAAAAAGTATTAATCATATTTTGCGCCCACCTAAAAAGTTAAGTGACCTGAAAAAAATCAGAAAGTTTTGAAATAAGATACCTGATGCATTATAAAATTCATTTATTGATAAATCAACACTGAAAATTTCATTAAAATCGGATAATTCCCTGATTTTTGGTAATTTTTTTTAAACGGAGGGGGGGGGGGTAAATTTATTTTGTACTAAAAACACAGATTTTTCGACAAATTCGCATCTCGTAAGACATAAATCAAGTAATCACTTTCGATTATCGGAATATTTTAATAAATAGATAATTATTTACTTTGTATAATTATTAAACGAGTTTTGTTGTTTTACGCGCATTTTTAAACTTCCACCATTTTCATCCGAATTTAAATTTAATTTTCTTTTACTATTTACGAAAATCTTTCTTTAACTAAGTGTACTACACACTTTTCAATTATTCGCATTGCATATGAATTTTACATACTTGAATCCTGTAATCAATTTCGACCGTCGGAATACTTTATTTCTTTCGAATTCGGCAAAATTTAATTGTTAAAATCTCGACCGAGATTTCTTAATTTTGTTATTACTGATAGGGGAGGGGGTGTTTCCCTTTTTTTCACATATGCCTGCATTAAATTGTTTCTTTTAAAAAAATCTTACCCCGAGAATATTGATATTACCATATAATCTTTCTTTTACATATTGGACAGTAAATTTTAATCCGACCACATATAAGTGTGACTACAGATATGTACGATTTACTTATTTTAGTCAGTGTGGTTTTATAAATATCTAACGCGTTTTACCACATAAATCGTAATTCTTTTTTAGTAGGATAAAAAAGGAATTTTCTACTTACTGCTAGGTCCAACCAAGCCAATGAATTATTTAAAAAAAAGTGTCTGTGCCTAGTGGACCAGTTTATAAAACCTACTCTGAACGCTGATTAGCTTCCGTATTAGCCAGCCAGATGTACCGAAGTCAAGGTCTATGTTGGCAGAACTCTATTTAAAACCAGTTTATCTGTTTATGTTGAACTAAGGTTTAAAGTTAAAATCAGGTCTGAGAGACAAAGACTCTTCATTGGAGTTTGGCGAAAGGTAGGTAAAAGTTGTGCGATTGTGTTGAGTGAAAGACATACACCATGAGTTAATGCTTGAAGTTACCGGTACTTAAGAATATTGGGTATTTGGAAGAATAATGTTGACCCATCCCAGTTAAGGTAGACCAGATTTTAAAAAAACTTTTTTGTTTAATTATTGATTAACTTAGCTAGAGTATGTAAGCTCATGGACCTTTTTCTTTCTTTTTTTTTTTTACTAACCAACGATTTTACGTTTTCTTTCCCCCTCCCACCCATTAGATGACAGAAATCTAAGTTCTTCGGGTGTTTGAGGAGGATTTTTTCCTCTTTACTTTAATTTTATTCAACCAATCAATTTTCCACCGGTGAACTAGTTTTTCTGCCATATTACTAAGTGAAGGGGACCATACTAATAATCATTTTATTTTTATAATATTTTCCTTTTTTTCACTCACATTGTTTTCACTGGTTTTTTTTTTCGTTTTAATTGTATATATAAACCATCCCTCTCACTCATGGCTATGAAAATACAGGATTAGGTGTAGTTTTGTCATCGAGAGACTGGTAAGTTTTGGTGTTTGCAGTTCGAATTGGTTTTTATGGTGAATGGAAAATTATAGTATGAATTGGGTTAGGTTAGAAATGACCAGCCTTCCCCCAACCCTTTTTAGGGCTTGTGCTACATTTTTGTATATATTTTACAAAATAAATAATATGTCGCATAAGGATATGATTGGCTCCGGCGAATTATAGTGAATGACCCGAAACACCTCAATGAACCAGTAATAACCTAACAGATGACGCCACCCAGCGCTGTTTAATAGGACAAGCGTATCTAAACACACACACACACACATGCATATATATATATATATATATAGAGAGAGAGAGAGGCGAAAATAAAACAAATAAATATAAGTACATATAAAAACATATTTAATATGGATATACATATTGATATTCATATGTAAATAATATATATATATATATATATATATTATATATATATATATATATATATAAGATATAAGATGTATATAAATGACATAAATATATATGTATAAATATATATGGATATATGAATAACGTATACATATATAAACATAGAACAGCATGATTACAATGAAATATATATAGATATGAACAGACAGATACATACATATGTATATATAGAGAGATAGATATACAGATATGTGTGTATAGGTGTGTGCCTATCTACATAGATATGCATTTTTTGTAAATATTGATGAAATAACAAGATACAAAAATGAGTGCATTTTTCACCATTTCTACTTGATGTTTTTTCTTCTTTCCTTGCAACCAAACTGGTGTGAAAAGAGCATTACAAATACACCTGGTGGTTATCCAATTTAGAAGAACTGGCACTCATCAAACACGATCAGACTGTTTACCCTCTTCATCACCACCACCCCCCTGCCCGCCATATTTTATCAAAATCACGTCAATAAAATAACAGCAACTATTAAACATAAATTTTTGCATTTGTTTATTTTTGTTTTTTTATTTATAGATTTTGAAATTCAATTTTACTCAGTTTCGTTTTCTATTTTTTAATATATATATATATATATATATATATATATATTTAGTATATATATATATATTAGTATATATATAAAAAAGATATGAAAACACCACAAATGCTGTTAAAGTGAAAACATTTTATAATATTATACTTTATATATATATAAGGCCAATGTTTGTGAGTTTGATTCTCACTGTGTGAACTACCATGTATGTAGTTCACACACACACACACACGTAGTGTGTGTATCATCGTGTTGCTCTCGAGGCACTGCTTTCCATGACAATCTCTCGCCAACAGCCCCTATCGTTCATCACTCTTTGGAGGTCCTCTGCACAGCATTCAGTATCGGCGCAGAGCTGGTCAATGTAGGTTTTCGCTGGACAGTCCACACTAACATGCTCGGTAACTGTTTTTTTTTTATCTTACTCTCCTTTCAGTCTATTTTAATATTTTTCTTTTCTTTTCTTTACATTCGCCATTTTTATTGTGACCTCCATTCAGACGTATATTCTTTTCTTGATTCTGTCTATTTTTTTTTTCATTTACAAAATACAATGTCTCTATGAAAAACAATTAACGACAAAGTAAATATATATACACACATTAGATATCACCAGGTTTCGGTTTTTGAGCAAAAATAATGAAGATTTGATTTAAATTCATGAAGATATCTAAAAAATCAAATTTAAATGATAACAACATGGAATTTTTTCCATTTAATATTGTAGACATAAATTTCTATTTTCAGAGTGACTGGTTCGATGCAAGGTCTTTTTTACGTAGGGATTTTAATGGGGCATCCAGCGGGGATCCAACTCACAATTCAGTAATAATGGATCTGCGAGACTAACTTAAAAAACCCTCCTCTACCCAGGCAACGCCGGGTAGCCACTTCTAGTATGTCTTATATCACCAAGAAATAAAGGTTTATATAATATATGGTGTGGTTGATTTTCATAGTGGTCTTAACAAAACTGTTTTTTAATAAATAATTACTTGGTGTTATTGATCTCTAATATTATTTTTTTATTCTCCAACATATTAAAATGAATCCTATGAATGATTTAAATAGAAACCAATTAAAATAAGTGTAATCTTTTTATATGCGTTCCTATTTAATTTTGTTAGTTTTTCTAATTTAATATATTTCATTACGTTAAAACTTAAATACTTATGTCTGGAGGGTGCATATTCTTGCTAGTATAGAAAATAACACTGTTATTCAGTTGGGAATTAGTGTTTTTTAAGTGAATTGCTCTAATAAAAATCTCTCTATTATGTGCCATTTTCATTGGCTTATGGTTACATCCAAAATTAATGGGATTTTTAGTAATATATAGATTATATGGAAAGTATTTGCTGTTTATTTAGTGTTTGTTTTTTTTATTTTTATTAAGTTTATTGCTCTAATAAGAATCTATCTACTGTGTGCCATTTTTTTGGTTTATGGTTACATCCAAATGCAATGAGAATAAATAAATAAGACATGATGTTAAGCATAAATTGAAACCTCACAAAACTATTAATCAGTTGGGAATTAGATGGTTAACTGTTTTATTTAGTGTCTTTTTTTATGTGTATTGCTCTAATAAAAATCTCTCTACGACGTTCTGTTTTTGTCGGTTTATGGTTACATCTAGATGCAATGAGAATTTTAGTAATGAATAAAATAAGACTATTATTCAGTTGGGAATTAGATTGTAAACTGTTTTATTTACTGTTTTTTTTCATGTGTATTGCTCTAATGAAAATCTCTCTACGACGTGCTGTTTTTGTCGGTTTATGGTTACATCTAGATACAATGAGAATTTTAGTAATGTATAGAAAATAAGACTATTATTCAGTTGGGAATTAGATTGTAAACTGTTTTATTTACTTTTTTTTTCCATGTATATTGCTCTAATAACAATTTCTCTACGACGTGCTGTTTTTGTCGGTTTATGGTTTACATCCAAACGTAATGAGAATTTTAGTAATGCATAGATTATTTGGAAAGTGTTTTTTTTTGTTGTTGTTGCAAGGAAGATTCCAGGAGTGTTTGATTTGATTAGCATCTGAAAAATATAATCTGTAAAACCATCTGCCAAACGAGATTCTTAAAACCAGTCACCATTTACTTTCTGTTAACATTTGCTGTTCCTCTTTATTAAAAAATAAAATAAAAAAATAAAAAAAACTCATTCTCGGCGCACAAAGACGATATATATTTTTTCGTGGCTGTTTAACAGCCAATCTGATGATAGATTTGTAATCAATGGTGACTTTGGAATATGTTTGATAACTGTCTATACAATTTGGGATTGGAGATGAAAGAAATTAAACATGCTTCCCATCTCTCGTGTTTTCTCCTCTTTCTTTCTTTTTTTTGTTTGTTTGTTTTTTTTTTTTTTATTTTTTATTTTTTTGTTTTCTTTCTTTTATTTTTTCATCATTTTTCTCTCGTTTTCTCTTGACTCATCTTGCTTTTGTTCTTATCTTTTAACTAATTACCTGGCCAACTTTCCGTCTTCTGTTTGGATTTTTCGGCGGCGCAGAAGGTAAGCGTTCGATTTGCACACTTTCAAGAAGCAATTAACAGCCGCGTCTATATTGGGTTTTATGTGCAGAGAAATGATTGTGCGCAATGTCTAATTAGGCAGAAGGGGAAATTAAATACAGCACACAGCGTTTAATATCCTTATCATCATCAGCAGCAAAAAGCATACAGGTATATCTGTATATCTATACCCATGTCTGTATATGCAGGAAGTTGAAAGCGTGTGGTGTAATGGTTACTGTCGTAGGAAATGGGCATGATAAGACAAGTTCAAATCCTGGACGAGGTTGTTAGCATTTTACATAGTGCTAATACCCTTGGGAAAGGTATGAATCCAACTAAGTCCACCACCACTGTCTTGTGGGTATCCTCTGGAGAAGAAAAGGCTAAGGGGGAAAACCCTAACAGAAAACATGGCTTGGTCTCCGTTAGGCAGTTCAGTGTGTAATGCACTGTCTGGCAACTCCTACAGCTATATCACCGAAGTTAAGCAGCAAAGAGCCTGTTCAGTATTTAGATGGGTGACCATTTAAGCAACACCAGATACTGTAAGCAAACGGATATAGTAATAACTTGGTTTGGCATTAAATGATTAAATTGTTGATATGTCGTAAAACAAAGCAACTAAAAACTAAAAAAATAATTCCCATCTGTTTATATATATATATATATATGTGTGTGTGTGTGTGTGTGTGTGTGTGTGTTAAATGTATATATATAACATGTTCTCAAATGCCTATAATTTCCCGCCTATACTCCTTTCACTATTCCCCTCCCCTTCTCACAAACTCGTGCCCCCCTCCCACAAAATCTCTACTGCATCGTTCGTTCGAACTACTACCAATTCCTACAACCTCGCACTACCAATTGTTACTACCTCCCACTACCAATTCCTACGCTACTGCTCATTTTCTTTAAAAACGAGACATCATGAAACATACCATCAGTTTCCAACCTGAAGATGGCAGATCGACATGACGAAAGCACTCGTAGAGACACCTTTGGTGGATTGCAGCAAAAAGATGGCCAGACACCTTGAACGGATTGAACAGAAACTTGTACGACAGGAATTGTCACTCGAGTTCAACCAAACATGTTTAAAAGAGAAAATGCTGCCAAAATATACTGTGTGTGTTTAAGTTTGAAATCTACTCTCAATCACACACATACACACACATGTACAAACATAAACATACACTCACATACATAAGCACATATGTACACACAAACACACACACATATATATTTACACACACACACACACACACACACACACACCACACATATATATATATATATATATATATATATATATATATATATATATATATATATATAATATATACTTGCTTTAGAATGCTTTTCTTTAAATTTTGTCGGTTATTTTGTTTGTTGTTATTTTTTTGTTATTCTATTTTCAGTCTATCTATCTCAACGATATGTATGTGTTTAAGTTTGCTTTCTACTCTCAGACATACACTTACAAAAACGCACACACATACATACGTGTACACATATGTGTACAAACACAAACACAAAACAACACTCATTTGCACACACACACACACGAACAGACACTTATGGGCTCTCACACACACATACAGGCTCACACAAACACACACACACACGCGCATATATATATATATATATATATATATATATATATATATATATATATACCTGTATACTGGCTTCAAAATGATTTAAATTTTGCCTGTTTGCTTGTCTTATTTTATTTATTGTTATATTCTTGTTCTCATTCTATCTGTCTGAAAGATATGTTTGTTTGATATCTACTCCCATACACACACACACACACACACACACACACACACACACACACACATACACACACACACATAAATGTGTACCCACATATGTCTACACACATTTACACAACACACACACACACATAAACAGACAAAACAACACACGCACATATATATATACACATATTTGCTCACACACACACACAGACACACAAATGTGTACTCACATGTGTCTACACACATATACACACATTTGCACACACACACACACACACATAAACAGACAAAACAACACAGGCACACACACACATTCACGCACACATATATATACACACATTTGCTCACACACATACAACAGCACACACAACAACACACAGGCACACACAGATCCTCACACACATGCATATGCACACAGACATACACACTCATATATATATATATATATATATATATATATATATATATATATATATATATATGCCTGTGTATTTGCTTTACAATTCTTTCTTGAAATTTTGCCTGTTTGGTTCTCTTATTTTGTTTATTGTTATTTTTTCGTTCTCATTCTATTTTCACTGCACATTTCCGTTTCCCACCAATTAATTCCCTCATCACTGCCGCAAATAAACATCAGAAAATTGAAATTTTACCCATTTCACACCTCAGCTATAATTATCAAGCACTAAGTGCAAATTATAATTTCTAATTTTCTGATAATGTCTATGCAAATGGCTTCTCATTTCTTCTTTGTTTTTTTCTTTCTCCCCCAACCAAATCGGGCTGATCATTAAACGAGCATTTGTAAATGAATGTTTTCAAACCTGCAAAATGTCTACATCTTTGATATCTGACTGTGCATTTCTCATCATCATCATCATCATCATCATCATCATGATGTCGTGCCAATGGCACGGTTATCCATGACAACCTCTCGCCAACCGTCCCTGTCACCCATTGTCTCTGACAGATCCTCCGCGCAGCATCCAGTATCTGCACAGAGCTGGTGTATGTATGTCCTTGCAGGACGACCCACACTAGCATGTCCATGTACTGGTTTCCACAGGAGGATGCCACCTAAGAGTTCATCTTTGCTTCTCCTGCATTATCCAGCATGTCTTGTCTGTCTTACTCGGATAGTCTGTGTGATAGGTGTCAGGTGGCCGTATAGCTGCTTCCTTGTGGGATGCTGCTTCCACGTTTTGTTCAAGATCGCACGTCGCCTATTCCCCAGGTGCATTTCTACTGGAATAATAAATTTGCCTTTATGAACATCAGCATTTTGCACTGAAATTTAGCAAATCATCTTGAAAGAAAATTTATTACCATAATTATTTGCTCATAATAAAAAAAACAAGTAACAAGAGAGTCTATTTACTTTTTGTTAGCGCTAGACCAGCGCTTGATTTTGCATCTAAGGTGGAGTGCCATACCTACCATCAGCTTCTTACTTTACTGCACAGATCCAAGCCATGCTATTAATGCACTTGAGATTCTGAGACAAATACTCTCCCAACTAATCCAAGTAGTCATCGGAGTGGCCTAAAGTCAGTATCAGCGAGGGTCTATCCCCTTTTCACTAGCGCTAGACCAAGGAGAATATTTTTGCATCTGAGTTGAAGCACCACACCTACCATCAGCCCCTTCCTTTACTGCAGAGATATCTGTGTTACTCATACGCTAAGTTGGTGAAGGCCGGTATCGAACCAGGAACCTTGTGGTTCACAGGTGGACGCTCTACCGACTGAGACCAGACCCTATTTTTTCAGATTTTTTTGCCCAAAAGTTAGAGGTGCGTATTATACACAGGAACTATGAAATTAACTTTTTTTCCGGCCATATGCCTCACCATATTTGGGACAGGATAACTGAGAGTAAGTTATCTGTATAGTCCAAACTAATGATTTTACACCAATGCAGCATTACAATTTGTTGAAGAGGGAACAGATGGATCCATGCTTCAACTAATATAGCTGACGATATGAAAAACATGGACCTGGCTTGAGGTCATGGAACATTTTTGTATTTCATATATCTCTCTCACTCTGTTTGGACAAAAATAACATAGTTCACGACTTCTAGTGACCCAAAATCACCTTGGAACTCAAATCTATATCTACTCAAAAGGTTAGGTATGTGGAACATTCCATTTTGCTGTGATCCTAATGCGTGCGCACGCGCATGCACACACACACATACACACACACACACACACACGCCTTAATGATTGGAATATCATGCCTTAACCCAAACCTCTCTACCATATGCAAGATACAACACAAAGTCAATTTTAAGTGGAGTATAAAAATGTAAAGTCATTGGGGTGGCCTAAAGTCGGTATCAACCAGACAGCGAGGGAGTCTATCCTCTTTTTACTAGCACTAGACCAAGGTGTTTGTTTTTTGCCTCTGGGGTGGAGCGCCACACCTACCATCAGCTCCTTATTTTACCGCACAGATCCCTGTGCTACTCATACGTGAGAGTTGGTGAGGGCTAGTATCGAACCCTGTGGTTCCTAGGCTGATGCTTTACCGACTGAGCTAAACCGGTTCTGGTTTTAATTCAGAGTTTTTCCATTTGTTAGAATGGTTGTAACAAGTGTTGTTGACTTCTTCTTTTAATAAATGTTGGGTCATTCATGTGCAGTTGGTTGAGTGTGTACTGGCTGTCGCCTGCTGGTCGCTGGTTGCGTCCCTGATGTTTTGCTCTCCATCTATGTGTTGTATAGTAACTAACACCCCTTCCGTACTCTCCTAGATGGACTGGCTCATAGCCATAAGAAAGCCTTCGTTTAAAGTGGATTAACTAGCTGAATAGTATCCAGACTGACTGTACTGTGTTGGCTATACTGGACTGACCATCCTCTATTAGTGTAAGTTTGTCTTGTTAATTGTTTGTACTTATTTGTTCTATGTTTGTATGTATCCGGTTGGCACAGGATGCTGGTGCTTATTAGATATATTAAACACACCATTCTTATGTGTATATTTCCACCTAGGAATACAGCAGTATGTTTACCTGATTGATCTCTTGTAGCAGGAGGACCGCTGTATGATGTTGCAATAATATGTCAAATCAAATGGAATTCCATAATTATTTGTGCATAAAGTTAAGTAAAGTTGACGGAGTGGTCTATTGTCGGTATCAGTAACACGGCAAAGAAGTCTATCCCCTTTTTGCTAGCGCTAGATCAGGTAGATTGTTTTTGCTGTGGTGGAGTGCCACAGCTTATTGGATTATTTTGATATATACATTTGATATATACATATTTGATATATACATAAAATCGTAACACTCCTACCGTCAGGTCTGCACTTCAGCACACAGATTCAAATTGCCCAATCTGTGATACTCGTATGTTGAGTTGGCGGGGTATGGCATCGAACCAAGAACCGGGTGCTCTGCCGACTGAGCTAAACCGATCCTAATTGTCCATAAGACACTATTTTCCACATTTTTAGCCTAAAATTCAGGGGTGCATACCAGAACAATATAATTAACTTTTTTTTTACCACATGTCTCACCATAATGTGTAACAGTTATTGTTGTATAAAATGAACACTGCAACTCAAGTTCAAATCCTAGACCAAGCTGTTTACATTTCATATAGCGATATTACCCTAGAGAAAGGTATGCATCCAACCATTCTCCCTCCAGCTATGCATAAATAGTGGGACAGACTCGGTTCATTAACCTTGGTATGGCAAATTGTCTAGAAGGAAACCTTTGAATTCAAACCTGTGAAACTCTGTTTAAAAATTGACCTTGTGTCAATTTTTGACTCTGCTTAAAAGTTGACCTTTGTGTCTTGCTCATGTCAGACGGGTTTGGTGAATACATGCCTCACCATATACAGGATAGGATGACCATAAGTAAGTTGTATCTATAGTCTAAACTAATGTGTTTTATGCTGTTCAAGTGAAATATCCGCTGAAATTGTTATATACCTCTTTACTCGGGTGTATAATTTTGGTGAGAGACAGAGAGTAGATAGGGGATGAGATGATACATTATAGATTATGGTTCTTACTTTTTAACTCTGCTTCTATTGGTTCAACCTTGGCCGCTATATTCTTCCGTCAATCTAGTGGACTTCTTTAAAGGGTTGGTTCTTCTTTTTTCTGTTGAATTCTCGGGCAGGTTTCTTGTTTTTAATTACTTAACAGGACTTGGTTGTTGTCTTGATAAAGCTTTATTTCGCAACCCAGCCCATGTTCATATGCCGCGGATCAAGAAACGATATCAGAGCATACGACCTTCAAGTCCGCCCACTCTGAAATCTGCGTCGCATCTGAACTTATTCTCACAGTACCCAGTCGCACGCTTTCTAAGGGGTAAAGTACAAAGGTACTACCTGCCCATAACTGTTGGGTAATTTTCCATAGGACTCCGTTATTCTAAATCAAACAGACCCTAATTTAAAATATCATAATTACATATACGTTCATGATTTATTAGCTGCTCATAAATTATGTAACAAAATGTGTGTTTGTTTATAATTTTGTTTTTCTTATGTGAACTTTTTTTACATTTTGTGTGAACATGTCCATGTATTTGCTCTAAGTGCAGGGTAAATTGTGTGTTTTAAGGCATAATGTAAATAATGTAAATGCTTGTTTTTAGTCAATACATATTGATAAAAAGTTGAAAAAATGCTAAATTTATATAAAATTTAGGTGCTACAAGTTCTAAAAAGTTAGTGCATATTGTGCATTTTTATTATCATTAAATTGAAACAATTACTTGAAACCACGTAATTATGAATATTAAATAGGAATGCTTGAAACTATATTATTATTTACTAACCTTAGCTTAGATGTGGCACAAGGTTGAAACAAGATAACTGTGTGAAAATTATTTGTATGAGATAGGAATAATGTATATATAATTGTAAATTATTTGTATTGAGAATAGTTACTTGAAACTATAATTGTTTACTAAGGATTATTATTAGTTACTTGATTCATATAACTGTATACAAACACATTATTGTTATTATTATTCGATAGAAATAATTACTTGAAACAATAAACCAAACCAATCCAAAATTTACATGGCAAATTATTTATATGAAATAGGAATAATGTATATATAACTGTAAATTATTTGTATTGAGCATAGTTACTAGAAGCTATAATTGTTTACTAAGGATCATTATTAGTTAGTTGAGTCATATAACTATGTGCTAACAGATGATTATTTTTAGATAGAAATAATTACTTGAAACAATAAACCAAACCAAAAAAATCCAAAATTTACATGGCAAATTATTAAATGTTTTCCAAGACTTGCCAACCATTTCATATCCATCTCAAAATCACTCCAGTGGTCCACTGAACATTAATATTAAACCTTAGCTCAGATGGTCTGGCACTAGAAAGGAGGGACTAGAGGATTCCCTGGAGTCTTCCGTATTATGTCTCAAGGTTCATCTTTTGAGTGGTTTTCTTTGTTACCGGATCAGGTTCTGTATTGATAAATAGCTCAAATTGAATGTTATTGCTCCTTGTTGGAAATGAAGGTTTGTGATTTTTTTTTTCAGAGTTTTTTTCCCCCAAAGGCAAAGATCTGTCAAGGGAATGTGGGAGATATGCAAAGAATTGGACAAGGGAGGTAATAATATGCACTTGGCATATTCACATTTTTTAATTTGTTTTGCATAAATGGATGATTATTTTGCTATTGTTTGTAAAACGATCACGAGATGCATGAAATAAAAAAAGGATGGACAGAGATACACACACACACACACACATCTACACACACACACACACACACACACACATCATAAACACATATGTATATGTGTGTAGATGTATATATATTGAGAGAGAGAGTGGAGGGATATATATATATATATATATATATATATATATATATATATTAGGAGAAAGAGAGAGAGAGAGTCAGGTGCTTAGGGGCACTTTTCATCTGAGAGAATAGGATCTTCAAAAAATAAACGAAAGAAGTGGAAAAATTAATTGATTAAACAGAGATAGACAACACACACACACACACACACACATATATATATATATATATATATATATATATATATATATATATATATATATATATATATTAGGAGAGAGAGATGCTTAGGGGCACATTTCATCTGTCTGAAAGAATAGAATCTTCAAAATAAAATGAAAAAAAGTGGGGAAATTAATTGATTAAACATAATGAACAGACAAAATAAGAAAATTTCCAGCAAAGAAAAACCAAAGAAAAGAAAATGGGAAGAACAACTGCATGGACACTTCAGAATAAAAATTAAAGACATTGAAATGTTATGCAGAGGAAATCTAAAGAGAGAAATTGAGTCCTTCTTAATAACCGCCAAGAATCAAATACATCAAAGCTAAAATAGATAAGTCAAGAGAAGAACAAATTTAGATGGATTAGTTAATATTGTCGGAATCACATTTCTTACTTGCCATAGTTCTTTTATTTCACGTAAATCTTTAGTCAGCTTACTGTAGCCTTGTCAGCTGGGGCTTTAGAATACACCGTCTGCACCTCTGCAGAGAGGTAAGACTCCCCCAATGGGGCCACCTGTTGGCCGAGGGTGGCAACCCCTGATGCTTAAGGATCGAACCCAGGCGGATGAGCAGTCCATGACATGTAACACTCCACTTTGGTCTTTACTTAGGCTATTCGGGCGGTCGGAGGGACCCCCTTTGATCAATCGGCAGGTCACTTCAAGCCCTAGCATCTATATGATTGTCCCGACGCTATTGCCCTTATAGCAATTCCCAACCCTTTTTATCATATATGTGCTAGAAGGCGGTGGCTGAGGGTGTTTATGTCCTGGGTATGACGTTAAACTGTATCTATTAGCGAAGTTCCAATTTTGGAGCTCTGGGGCGTGTGGAGCACCCCTTAATCACCAATACTCCCTGGTCTTCTTTGAGTGGTAGTACCTGTTAGGGTCCCATCTATGAGTTAAATAGAAAAATGTGTTTATAAAAAAATTGTGTATCCATTAGGAATGAATTTATTTCAAAATTTTGTGTGCATTAAATGACCCACTGAGGTTGATATGCCGTAAAACAAAATAAACCAAATCAATCAGCTTACTTACTGTGATCAACAGTGCCTTAACCCTTTGCACAGCAAATATTTTTGGTTGCTTCTGCAGCATTATGGTACTCAGTTCGAATTTGTAAAGCATAAGTTCCCAAATTAGACAACATTGCATGTGCATCTGTGTGGCTTTCAAATCACGCACAGAGGGAAGCAATACACAATGTACCAGTGCACCAACCAGCACATTACTACCAACCACAGCGGGTGCCTGTCACTGCTTGAACTGCTTCGGTCATGTGATATTCATGTCACAAACGAGTGCCTATCAAAATATTGCAAAATCTTTGTCGCACCCTAGAAGTATACATAATATTTAATATATGTCTGAGTATTTACTACTGGCTAAAATGATTAGAATAGAAAATAAAATTTAAAAAAAAAACACTTGCAAAATTATATGCTTCAACTGGAAACTGAACTCCAATCCCAAGCTGCAATATTCATGCACAACAAAAAGACAAAAAATATATTTAAATCTATAGACAAAATCTTTTTGAATCAGGCTTGTAATGGCAAACCCATGTTTTATACCATTAATACTTAAAGCATATTTCTCTGTGTATTCTTCTGTAAATTTCACATGGTTTACAATCCTCAGCCACCAAAACAGACCTGAAGCACTCTGTTTGATTTGCCGTCATTTTGAATAGCCTCAAAACAAATATTTTTACAAATAATTTTTACTATAAAAGATTTTCCAAAAAATAAGTTTACATTTATGGGGAAAAATTCTGAAGAAAAGAATTATATTGCTTTAAAAAATCCCCTTATTTATTAAACTAAAAGTGGCTACCCGACATCACCTGGGTAGAGGTGGGGGTGGGGTTAAAAAGGTAGTCTCGCAGGTCCATTATTGTTGGATCGCGAGTTGGACCCTCGCAGGATGCCCTATAAAATCCTTTCGTAAAAAAGACCTGACGTTGATCCAGACATTCTGAAAATAATTTAGTGTCTCCTATGTAGAATATTGAATACAAAAAAAATCTATGTTATCATTTATATTTTATATTTTAACTATCTTCGCGAATATAAATCAAATCTTCATTATTTTTACACAAAAAGCAAGCTCTGGTGATCGTGAAAGCGTATATATATTTACTTCATCATTAATTGCTTTATTTTCGGAGTTTCCTCCGGACATACATGCATACATACAACGGCCCTTTACATATGTATAGATGGATTCTTTTAAACTGGATTATTTGTTTCTGCTGTCATTTGATTGATTGATTTATTTATTGATGTCTACTCACCTTGGGTTATTTTATGCTTAGAGGTTAGAGAATTATGTTCCTTATATGTTCATATCTATTAGGAAGCGCGTGGTGTAATGGTTAAATTCATGGGAAATGGACTCGTCGCCCCGAGTTCAAATCCTGGACGTGGTAATTGCATTTCACTTAGCGCTAATACCCATGGGAAAGGTATGAATCCTACTCTCCCTCCAGCTATGGGTAAATAGCAGGGCAGACTGGGTTCTTTAACCATGGCTAGGTAACCAGTATAGGAGAAGGAAAACTCTGAATTCAAACCTGTTGAACTCCGCTTAAGAAATTGACCTTGTGTCACATCCTGCTCGTGCGGGGGAGTTGGTAAATATATATATGTTCATATCTCAGTGGGTAGAGCATCCGCCTAGGAACCACAAAGTTCCGGGTTCAATACCAGTCCTCCCCAATTCAGCACATGTGTAGCACAGCATGTATCTGTGGTAAAGTGGGGGAGTTGGTGGTAGGTTTGGCGCTATACATCAGACGCAAAAACAATATTCCTGGTCTAGGGCTAGTGAAAAGTGGATAGACTCCATCGCTGTCTGGCTGATACTGACCATAGGCAACAGAGTCGGTGGAGGATATGCCAAACATCCAGGATATGTCAAACACCCTGTACTGACAAACATATTCTCATGGAGTGTGGAGATTTCGCCCCAATCGGAAAGAAATATCTAAACACGAATAATATGAGTGAGCTGCTTGAGAATACTAACATGGATTCCTTCTTGAGAGAAAATAAAAAATATATTGAACATTATGAATCAGATATAAAATACGTCCATGAAACTACAAAAATATACCTGTAAAGGAAACTTGAGTACCAACTTTTATCTCAGACTCTAGCAGTTTTGGCATTAAATAACCCACAGAGTTGATATACCATTAAACAAAACAAACCAAATTTCTATGTGAAACCTTTAATTCACCCTAATACTAATCATAGCTGGAACTGTTGGAACAAACCCGAAGAACTAGGAAAATAGACTGTGAGAACCGGAAATTTGGAGGAAGAATTAAGACTGTCCAGACGACAGCACAACTGAGGGTCCTTGAGAGCTGAGTCGTCTTGCTATCAGACTCCGGTGAGACCACCAATTACTATTGATGCGAAAAACTCGTAAAGAGATCATAAAAATATTAATGTAAGTGGAACCAGTTTATAACCCCATGACAAGCTTAAAAACTAGGGATCAGTTAAAAACGTAATGAGACCCTGACTTTGTGCCCACCAGTAAAGAGTAATAACTCTAAAAGATATTTATGGCATCGCCTAAATGAGGGCTTGGGAGAGTTTAGCATCTTTCCTTAACCTCTTACTCCTGTCCCTCTTAAAAAGACTACCTTACCCACCCGACAAGACCAACCATCCATTCCCGGGGAGAAAATTAGGAAATGCATTCTACAGAGAGAGAGAGAGAGAGAGAGAGAGAGAGGGGGGGGAGGTGGCAATGAAATAGAGAGCTGGCTGAGTGGTCAGAATATACTGTGGTTGGAGTGGAGGGTTGGGAGTGGGTGAGTGGGATTGGCTTTTTAGAGTGAATGAACCGAGGCTGAAGGTGAGACTGGCTTAAGAGACAAGTGGGTGAGCAAAACGGCATCGATGATGAAAATGAAGAAGAAAAGGCCGAATCAATGGAAGAAGACACAGAGAGCAAAAAGGTTAATGGGGTGGATTTTGCTGTGAAAGCATTTACATCAAGAAAAGGGGTCGGAAATGGGGAAGGGGGAAAATGCTGGCAAGAAGGGATGGTCCAAAATAGCTAGGAAGTATATATATATTATATATATATATATATATATATGTATATATATATGTGTGTGTATGTGTGTGTGTGTCTGTGTGTGCGCGCGTGTGTGTGTGTGCGTATGTCTACGTGTGCGTGTGTATCAGAATATATGAATTAAAAAATCACACACGCATCTATAAACATTCATGTATTCAATATATATATATATATATATATATATATATATATATATATATATATATATATACTCATCTGTCATCCTATATATATACATGTACAAACAATTAATATATATATATATATATATATATATATATATACTTATCTATCATCTTACACACACACATATATAGATAAGTGTATATATATTATATATATATATATATATATATATATATAAAGTAGGCGGAATGGCCTATTGTCGATATCAGCAGGACCTATCCCTAAAGAGAGTCTATCCCTTTGGTCTGGCGTGGAGCGCTACACCTACCACCAGCTCTCCTCTTTACCGCACATATCCAAGCTGTGCTGTTCGTTGCAACTATAGTTGGCGATGGCCGATATCAAACCCGGACCCGTGTGGTTCTTAGA
>CM042151.1:49449101-49484101 GCA_023376005.1 Doryteuthis pealeii
TCTCTCTCTCCTCTCTCTCTCTCTCTCTCTCTCTCTCTCACACACATACACAAACACACACATGCAAACACACTCACGCTCGCACATACATACATACATACATACATACTCTCTCTCTCTCTCCTCTCTCTCTCACGCACATACACACATACACAAACACACAAACACACGCTCGCATGCACATACATTCATACATACATACATACACACAATGTTTTAATAAAATCTCATCTTTTAGGAAATGACCTGCTGATCCAAAGAAATGTGTGCAAACAGCTTATATGTTTAGAAAATTAAGTGTTAGAGCAGTCATGGGCAAACTGCGACCAGCGGGACACATGCGACCCGGGGTGCTTTCTGAATGGCCCGTCTCAAACTTTAATTTTCAAATAGAAAAGATCTTTTTACCGAAGAGAATAAAAACAAAATCAACTTTTCCCTATTTCTAAGGTAGATGCTTACGGGCATGGTCTTTTTTGTAGGGGAAAAAAAATGGTTGAGGTACCTACGGCGTAAAATTGCCTTGATTCTTCTTTTCTTTAATAGTTGCGGCAAAAGTTATAACTCATCTCTGAATTTCAGACAAAAAATAATAAACATTTTAATGCACACCTTCCCACACACACAGACTCATAGATACATACACATACACGCAAACACATACACATACATATACACATAAATATACACATACACACATAAATATACACAGATACAGACGCACAGACAGACTGAATTTTTAATAATAACTCACACATTTTTAAAGCAAGGCAAAAGATTGAAAAATATCAATTTTCTCAAATGCTGAAGAAGATGATGATGATGAGAGAAAGGGAATGGATGTGTGTGATTGATTTCACCTGAGAGAGAGAGAGAGAGAGAGAGAGAGAGAGAGAGAGAGAGAGAGAGAGAGTGTGTGTGTGTGTGTGTGCTTGTGTGAGTGAGTGTGTGAGAGAGAGAGAAGGGGGAGATCAAAAGCGGAGATAGAATTTCAGCACGAGGCGGTGATGGAATGTCAGATCCTAATATGCGTGAGATGATTGGTAATGCCTCACTGAATATCGTGTTCTGGTGATGGGCATTTAAAAGAAGCTAATCGCCAATATAAAGAGGGGGGGGAGGAGAGCTTTTCTCTTTGAGGTTTTCTTCTGCTTTCGCAGCTCAAAATTCCTCATTTTAATCTGGCTCGCAACCAATATTATTATGTATTATCTTGCTGAGATTGAATGCGGTAAATATAGAAACACCCTCTTTGTTCAAGCTCACCTAGTCGACTCTCTTCCTGGTTAGTCAGCTCGTAAGCAACTCATATTAGTCTCTTCCTATATTTGTCTCGGTCTGTTTGTTCATATCTTTATAGTGATCTTGTCCTGTTTTTGTCTATCATTAGTTAATAATCTGAGCTTTGTAAGGCACAAGGCAACACTGTCGGCTGGAGCTGTGCATCTCGGCAGAGGAGTAAGACCCCCCCCCCCTCATGGAACCCCATGTTGGCCGTAGGTGGCGATCCGTGATGCTTAGGGACGGAATCCTGGTGGATAAGCAGTGTCTTGCAACACTTCACTTAGGCCCTTACTTAGGCTAGACGGGCGGACGGGGAGGCCGCCTCTGATCAATCGGCTGGTTTCAATGATGATGATAATTATTATTATTATTATGATATTTAGTGAGTCATGTGTCAATTGGCAAGTGAGGAATAACGATCAGCTCTGTGCGGAACCTGGATGCCGTGCGGAGGACCTACCGGGAGCAATGATCGACAAGGGACGTTTGGCGAGAGTAAGTCATGGGAATCCGTACTAAGAGTGCTACTTAATGATGATGATGATGATGATGATATTTAATGAGTCATGTGTCAATTGGCAAGGGAGGAATAACGATCAGATCAGTACGGAATCTGGATGCCGTGTGGTGGACCTACCGGGAACAATGATCGACAGGGGAGGTTTGACGAGAGTAAGTCATGGGAATCTGTGCTAAGATTGCTACTTGATGCTGCTGCTGCTGTTGATGATGATGATGATGAGGAGGAGGAGGAGGAGGAGGAGGGGGAGGAGGAGGAGGAAGAGGAGGTTTAATGAGTGATGTGTCAATTGGCGAGTGAGGAATAACGATCTTTGTGTAAAAATATAGAATGATAAACAATTCAATCATGTCAGAAGAGTTTACTGCACTGCACCAATTAACCTTTCTGACAGGCTCTGTTTGTCGATTGACTTCTTGACGAGTCAAACTTTCACTTTCACTATCGCCAGACCCAGTTTTCCGATTACAAATCTTTCTGACTTATCACATTTGAGAAACCTGCACTCCAACACCACCCCTCCTCACCCCTTCATGACCAATGTTCTGAATATAGTGCTGAAAAGATTTTTTCTTTAGTCTAACACTACGATGCGGGTGAGGGGGATGAAAAGTTCATAGGCTGAAAAGTTCATAGGCTGAAAAGTTCATGTGATTACGTCATATCTGCTGTTGATGACTTTTTAGAACCAATGGGATCCATGTACTGCAACATCTATCGAAGAAATTTTCCCTTACGCTTCACCAAACTTATTTTTTCCAATTACAAACCCTTTTGACGTACCACATTTGAGAATCTATTCTCTACCCATCTCCCTTATTAGCAATATTCAGAATATCGTTAGTATATACCGCTGATGAGACTTAATAAAGTCGAAACAGTCTGTACGGTATTCTACACATCGAGCCATCCTTTGCTGGGATTACACTTGTCAAGTTTATTTTCTATAAGAAAAAGTATCGAATTTTATGCGATACATGCGTTGTAGGTGCCTTCAAGTAAAAATTTAATATATACTTTATTTAGCAACGTTTCTAAATAAACAAACATCCAAAAACCTTATTCACTTCGCCGAAGGGCATACAATCTGTTTGTTGTTATTATTCTCTCAATAACGCCCCCTTACCTATTATGGTAGAGGCGTGTAGTAGTATCATTTGACAAGCTTAATTTCGCTAGGATGGTCAGCTGTGTACTGTGGCCGAGGCGATAAAAGTGTTTCACTAGTGTTTCACTGTGTCTGCTGAAGTCCCGGTTTCGATTTCTGTCGGAGGAAATCGTTAGTATATACCGCTGATGAGACTTAATAAAGTCGAAACAGTCTGTACGGTATTCTACACATCGAGCCATCCTTTGCTGGGATTACACTTGTCAAGTTCATTTTCTATAAGAAAAAGTATCGAATTTTATGCGATACATGCGTTGTAGGTGCCTTCAAGTAAAAATTTAATATATATATAATATATATATATATATATATATATATTCCTCAAAAAGTTACTGCCACGTTTTCATTGTATTAGCCTAAGGTAGTTAATCCAAAAGGGCTCAATATATTTCGTAAAATATAGAGCATTTATAGTTGTAGAAAAAAAGTTTTTCTCTCTACCATGGTTTCGGTGTTCAAGGTACACCTTCCTCGAGAGAGCTATATATATATATATATATATATATATATATATAACCAACCCCAACGCTCAAGTAAAATGTGACGCAAGGTCATTTTTAAGCGGAGCTTAAAAGGTTTGAATCCAGGTTTCTTTCAATGGAATGCGTGAACTGCTATTTTTTTTGGGGGGGGGCGGTAAGGTGTTTCTTTTTCAAATAGACCCTACCATTTTTCAATCAGCTAGGCCTCTAATAAGAGAGAGAGAGAGAGAGAGAGAGAGAGAGAGAGAGAGAGAGAGAGAGAGAGAGAGAGAGAGAGAGAGAGAGAGATCTAAAGCAGTGGTTACTAACTTTGTTTGTACTCCATCTCACATCTCAAGGGCTAAAAGAATGTAATATGCATTTACCCAACCCCTTCGCTCGAGCAGGATGCGACACAAGGTCATTTTTTTTAAGCGGAGTTTAACAGAGTTTTTCCTTCCAGACTGTTTGCCTAACTAACGTTAAAGAACTCAGTCTATCCTACTATTTACCCATAGCTAGAGGGAGAATAGTTGGGTTCATACCTTTCCCTAGGGTATTAGCGCTAAGTGAAATGCAATCAGTCTCATCCAGGATTTGAACTCGTCTCACTTTCTCCATTTCCTTTTACTATAACCATTACACCACATACCTTCTATATAAGCCCACACTATAAAAGTAAAAAGAAGTGACCTAAAGTTGGTATCAACCGACTTTATGCCACCCCTTTTTACTTTTATAACGAGGGAGTCTATCCCTTGTTCACTAGCGCTAGACCAGGGAGATTGTTTTAGCGTCTGAGACGATGTGCCACACCTACGTCCTAGTGCTAGTGAACAGTGAAAACAAGAAGTATGAAATTCTACTCAATGTTATCGTAGGCTTATAAATCGCCTAAATTCGACAACAGCCATACAGCGAGGGGGTATATCCCCTTTTCCCTAGCGCTGGACCAAGGAGATTGTTTTTAGCGTCTGAGTCGGAGCGCCACGCCTACCATCAGCCCTCACTTTACCGCACAGATCCCTGTGCAACTCATTCGCTGAGTTAGCGAGGACCGGTATCGAACCAGGAACCATGAGTGCCGAACACTCTACCATCTCGGTTTAGCTCAGTCGGCAGAGCGTCCGACTAGAAACCACAAGGTTCCCGGTTCGATACCTGCCCTCGCCAACTCAGCGAATGAGTAGCACAGGGAACTGTGTGGTAAAGTGAGGAGCTGATGGTAGGCGTGGCGCTCCGACTCAGACGCTAAAAACAATCTCCTTGGTCCAGCGCTAGGGAAAAGGGGATATACCCCCTCGCTGTATGGCTGATGTCGAATTTAGGCGACTTATAAGCCTACGATAACATTGAGTAGAATTTCATACTTCTTGTTTTTACTGTTCACTAGCGCTAGACCAATGAGATTGTTTTGGCGTCTGAGACGGCGTACCACACCTACCATCGGCCCCTCACTTTAGCACACAGTTCCCTGTGCTACTCATACGCTGAGTTGGCGAGGGAAGGTATCCAACCCGGAACCTTGTGGTTTCTAGTCGGACGCTCTACCGACTGAGCTAAACCGGCCCTATAAGCCTACACTATAAGCCTATGATAACATTGAGTAGAATTTCATACTTGTTTTTTACTGTTTCCTAGTCTTTTGTGAGTGTTTTTCAAAAGAAGAAGTACACTTCCATACACAAATAGATTAGAAAACAAAATCTTGTTAATTAGTATTGATTTAGCGACTAAACATAGCTTAAGAGAAAACTACAAATAAAACTAATTGACGTCTTCCTCATCCCATTTTTCTTTATCATCTTTTTTTCTTCTTCTCTATCGGTTATTTGTGGACAATCCTTTCTGCCCACAGTTTTCTTATATAATTAAAATTGCTCTTAAAACAATAGTGTGTTTACTTGAACATACTTGGCTGATAACATTGTTAGCTTGCATCTGTCACTTTGATTCCAGATATTGGCAACAAACAGGCCAGGCCAATACCAGGCGCCCCCCTAACGCCCGGCAAACTTGCCCCAAGCACTGAGCAATGTTCACCATATATCCAGTAGACTTACCTAGGTACACACAATTTGTGAGTGCATTTGATTTATATCATTAACTTGCTGAAAAGCCACCTTCATACATTGTAAAATACAAAAACAATTGTCGCAAAAAATGACGTAAAAATTCGCTGGCTGAAAACAATCACAGTAATTAAAACTTGAGAATATAAATTTCAAGATTGCTGGTTCGGATTCGGAATGTTTTTAATTTGCTCATGGAGTCGGTCTGATTCCAAAATGGTATGATATGTTAGGCTACGGCCTCTCGGAGCAAAGTTGAAAAATGTGACACACTGAAACACTGACATTCATATTTATTATTAGAGAAGAACATGGATTGTAAATATGATTCCAAAATGGTATGATATGTTGGGCTACGGCCTCTCGGAGCAAAGTTGGAAAATATGACACACTAACACATTGACATTCACATTTAGAACTCAGTCGGTAGAGCGTTCGGCTAGAAACCACAAGGTTCCTAGTTCGATAACGGCCCTCACCAACTCAGCTGTGTGGTAAAGTAAGGAGCTGATGGTAGGTGTGGCGCTTCACCTCAGACCCAAAAACAATCTCCTTGGTCTAGCGCTAGTGAAAAGGGGATAGACTCACTCACTGTCTGGCTGATACCGACTTTAGGCCACCCCGACGGCTTTATATCATATTTACAAAAATCGCTTATCTTTATATCATATATTATGTTATACTAGCAGAGCTACTATGCGTTGCCTGAGGTTTAAAAAGTAAAAAATAAAACTTTATATATATATAATATATATATATATATATATATAAATATAAATAACAAAAGACTTAGAGATTTTGAATTATAGTCTATTTCGGGGAGCTTAGACAAATTCTCCCAGCTCATCAGATGCGAATGATGAATTCTTTATTACTTTTAAGGCATTTGAAAACAGATTTTGTTAATTTTTTATATTGTCCTGTTTCGCTCATCTGTAGGGTAATAAAAAAGATATCTGACCACTTGGCAGTAATTTGTTAGGAATTTCTGTTAAATCAATATATTCCAGATTACTGTTAAATCAATCCATTCCAGATTCTGTTAAATCAATCTATTCCTGAAATCTGGAATAGATCGATTTAACAGAAATTCCTAACAAATTACTAACAAGTGGTCAGATATCTTTTTTATTACAGCTGAGCGAGACAGGATAATAACATTTAAAAAAAAATCTGTTTTCAAATGCCTTAAAAGTAATAAAGAATTCATCATTCGCATCTGATGAGCTGGGAGAATTAGACACTTTGTCTAAGCTCCCCGAAATAGACTATAATGCAAAATCTCTAAGTCTTTTGTTATTTCTTTACTTATAAATTTGCTCTGTGACTCTAACAATAAGAGCACACATTGAGCTCTCAAACTGCAAAAGGTTGTTTAAAAAAAACTCCTATGTCGTATGGAAGATTTCTTCTCTGGACTTTTGGATTATATATATATATATATATATATATATATATATATATATATATATATATATATATATATATATATATATATATATATATATATATATATATATATATATATATATAAGCTAACAACTTATACATATAATAATATATTATATATAAAGCAAACAACATATATATAATATAATAAAAGCAAACAACTATATATATATATATATATATAATATATATGTGTGTTGTGTGTGTGTGTGTGTGTGTGTGTGTAATAAAAGCAAACAACTTATACACACACACACACACACACATATATATATATATATATATATATATATATATATATAATGAATAAGATATAATGAAAAAACAAACGATGTTTACAACTGAAATAGGCTCATCAGAAGAGAAAGTGTGCAAACCGTTTCGGGGCCAATTCTCTTGACGGTTTAAAAAGCAACACCCGGCCCATCCTCAACTAATATGAGGACCTTATTGCATTATAATGTATCAACCGCACGTGGGTCGGTCATCAACAAAAATAAGACGGGAAAAAAGACCGTTAGTAAAAACAGAACGCTGCTAGTCAAACGTTGGAATTAATCAAAAAAAAAAAATTGTGCTGTCTGTATTAAAAATAATATGAATTTTATTTAAAAAAAAAAAAATTTTATTTAAAAATAAAATGAATCTCATTTTTAATTTTGAAAATAATCAGAAGCATTATAGTAATGAAATAAGACTCAAAAAAGTCTGATGTAAAGTTATAGAAAAGTGTAAAATATGTATAAAAAGTGTATATAGAATATCAAAATTATTGTAATACAATCCAACTGTAAAATAAGTAGCCCACATTTATAGGTAAATCCGTGGTGTTAATGGATATCATCAAAAAGGGGTAAACATTCAAATGTAAAGTTTTTTCATGGACAAGTATGTGAAATATATATATATATATATACAAAACAATATATAAATAATAAAATATGATAAACATTTCCAGAAAAATAATTTTTTATTAATATATATATATATATATATATATATATATATATATATATATATATATCATAAAAAATATTATTCTGTAAATGTTTATTATATTTTTGTATTTATTTTTTTAATGGAAAATGAGGGGTAAAAAGTTTTTTAACCCCCTCTTGACAAATATAGGGTGTGCATTTTATTGAATTTTGGTCTTTGCTAGTTTCCATCAATTTTCCTTAATAAAAGGACGTGCGCTAGGTCGTTCTATTTACAGACAGACAGACAGACAGACAGACAGACATAATCTTTGTTTTATAGATATAGATTATATAAGAACTTTACTTACTATATTATACCCCCTGTGAGTTATTCCCGCCATTGTTAGCTGGTGGTCTTTCACTGGAGTCTGACTGACAGCGAGTCTCCACAGGTCTCCTGGACTCTTCTGAATATTCTAGCCGATCTTATCAATGCTGTTGTCTGGATGGTCTCGATTCTACCTCTGATTTTTAATTCTTCCAGTCTTTTTTCCAAACCATTGCGGACCGTTCCAAGGGCACCTAGCACAGAGCGAGTGCGAAGGTTAATTGGTCTTTTGACAAGGTTGTAAACGGCTGCAGTTGATTGTCTATAAGGCTGAATGCAGTCTCCAGGCTGCAGGTTCTCCATCTTTGGTTTTTGAACAGATCGCCGCCATGTTGGTCTCTGGTCTATTTTAGCGAGATAGCCTTTACTTGAACTAGATGCTTCCAGGCGAAGACAAGGGTCTGTATTTATAGGTTCTTTCGTGTTATTTTGGGGGCCTGTGACTCTTTCCTGTCACGTCATATAAGAGAAACTCAAGCAAGTTTGGCTCTTGACAGTGATCAGCTAATTTTCCATTCAAGCCAGCTATAGAATCTCCAATCATGGCTGCTGCTTTTGTGACACAACATTCATCTCTTATGCTCTTGATTGGTTAGTTTTGAATACCATTTACGTCGGTTTGCATTGGCCTCGAGTTTTTTTTTTGTGTGTAATGAGCATTTAAAAGTGAAAAGAATATTTAGATTCTATGAATCAAATATACAGGGGGTGCAAAAGTAGGTATACAGGAATATTGTTAGCATCCTTTCATCTACTAAAGACGATGGCGTAGTGTCCATTTTTTAAAATTTGCAACTGCGTGAGTGGCTGAACTAACCAATTTTTGAATGGCAACCTCTGGTGCAGTGACTGCAAACAAATAGTGATGCTTGCTGGAGTTACTGTTGTCTCTCCTTCCTTTTGTCTCTCTTTCTGTGGCGGCTTCTTTCCTCTCTTTTTCACTCCTTTGCGTTCCTTGTTTGACGAGGAGGCGCCAGTTCGCACGGTCTTCTGCACAAGCCTCCCATGTGTTGGTGTTCTGCAAATAATATAAGGTATACAGTAAGTATTATACCAGTATTATAATATTGGTATGTGGATTCATTTAATACCAGAATTCATTTAATTCATTAAAATCATTATTATCATTTTTGATATTTTTACTTTCATAATTTCTATTATAATATTTCTGTTATTTGCAGGCAAAGTTTTGTTCTTATTACTGTACACCTACTTTTGCACCCTATCCCCTGAAAAAAAAGGAAGAAAAAGAATACACTACATATCATAGAGAAAAAGAAAGCAAATTTGATTAGAAAGAAAGAAAAAAAGCACAGGAAGAGTGATAGATAGATAGATAGATAGTTAGTTAGAGAGAGAGAGAGAGAGAGAGAGAGAGAGAGAGAGAGAGAGAGAAAAGAAGAGGAGAGAGAAATATATATAGAGAGAGAAAGAAAGAGGAGAGAGAAATATATAGAGAGAGAGAAAGAAAGAGAAGAGAGAAATATATAGAGAGAGAGAAAGAAAGAGGAGAGAGATATATAGAGAGAGAAAGAAAGAGGAGAGAGAAATATATATAGAGAGAGAAAGAAAGAGGAGAGAGAAATATATATAGAGAGAGAAAGAAAGAGAAGAGAGAAATATATATAGAGAGAGAAAGAAAGAGGAGAGAGAAATATATATATATATATATATATATATATATATATATATATATATATATATATATATATATATAGAGAGAGAGAGAGAGAGAGAGAGAGAGAGAGAGAAAGAGGAGAGAGAAAGAACGTACAATTATGTTTTGATTGTGAAGAAGAAAAAAATGAAGAAAAAGAACACACTACATATCACAGAGAAAAAGAAAGCAAATTTGATAAGAAAGAAAGCACGGGAAGAGTGAGAGATAGATAGATAGATATATAGATAGATAGATAGGGGGAGATAGAGAAGGGTGATGCTTATTGTCTAATTCAATGGAAGTGGGTAGAAAGAAAGAAGAGAAAGAGAAAGGAAGGGAAGGTAAAAAGAGAGAAACGGAAGATATAAATAGAGAAAGAGAAAAAGATTGAGAGAAAGAGGAAAGAAATGAAATAAAGAATAGTTAGTTTGAAAACTTATTGTAGAATTTAGAAAAAAAAAGTGATATGATAAAAGTAATAACAAAATCTTGCGATGGTCAACAAGTCATTTTGTGTAAATCCCCGTGCTGTTGTGTCTTGCGTACTGAACTGCAACTTTTAAATCATCGATTGAACTCTAGTCGCACTATTACGTTCACTTTCGACTTATATCCTTGGTAAAGGTATAACTCATCCCATTCGCCACCAATGGGTTAGATAGTATCACTACTGTTCTTCTACAAGGATGGCTTTGGCATCAAATAACCCACGAAGGCTGATATGCCAGTAAACAATGAAATCAAACCAAACCATCTAAGTATGAAGAACTGTCTGTTAAACTGTCTCTTAAACTGCATCAAAAGTTACATTGTGGAGCTCTGGGGAGTGTGGAGTACCCTTTCATCGCTATTACTCCCAGGTCTGACATGGAGTGATAGCACATGTTAGGGTCATATCTATGAGTTAAATAGAAAATTAAAAGGTGAGTTTAAAAGCATGGTGTTTCAAAAATTAGTTTTAAAAAATTAAGTTAAAATAAAAGGAATATCCATCAAGAATGAATAAAATAAAACGACTTCGGCATAAAGTAACCCAATGTTGTAGATTACCCTGGCGTACCTAGCACAGAGGGTAATGCGCTAGTTCATGACTGTTTATACACGGCTGTCTGAGAGCATCGAGGTGATCGCTTAGCCTGCTTTAGAGCGCTTCGATCTCTGGAGCGGATAAGACAAATTAACAGCGTCGATCCTAGGGGGTTATCCCCCCAGTCAATACCTGCCCTCTTGATTTAAAGGGGCAGGGCTGGGTTTATTGCCCAGCGTCTGAGGCGCCCCCTTGAGAGGGAATGCCGACGGGATCGACGCAATTTTTATTCTTTCCTACCCATGAGCTTCGGCTTGTAGGTAGGCCCACGTTAAAACGAGGCATTGTGTCCAGCCCATACAAGTGGGGTATGAGGCAAATAAATTCCCCCAGGCAATACCTGCTCCCTTGATTTAAAGGGGCAGGGCTGGGTTTATTGCCCAGCGCCTGAGGCGCCCCCTTCGAGGGGGAATACCGACGGGATCAGCGCAATTTTCCACCTGCCACCCATGAGTCTCGGCTTGTTTGTTAAAACGTTAAAACGAGACCTTGTTTCCAACCCATACAGGTGGGGTATGAGATAAATATCAGCTTCGGTTTGTGGGTGGTCCCACATTAATAGGGCCTTGTGCCTAACCCGTACAAGTAGGGTACGAGGTAAATAACCTTAGCCTGCTTCAGAATGCTTCGGCCTTTGGAGCGGCTAAGTAAAATTAACAGCGTTGATCCCAGGGGCTATCCCCCCTGGCAATACTTGTCCCTTGATTTAAAGGGACAGGGTTGGGTTTATTGCCCAGTGTTTGTGGCGCCCCCCTTGAGGGGGGAATGCCGACGGGATAAACGCATTTTTGTGCCTACCACACATGAGCTTCGGCTTATGGGTGGATCCACATGAGAATGTCCTTGTGTCACGCCCTCATAAGTGGGATGAGAGGCAAATTCCTTGCTAAGCCTGCTTCGGCTTCTAAAGCGGCTAAGTAAAATTAACAGCGTTAATCCCAGGGGGCTATCCCCCAGCAATACTTGCCCCATCAATACTTGCCCCATTGATTTAAAGGGTCAGGGTTGGGTTTATTGCCCAGCACCTAAGACGCCCCTTGAGGGGAAATGCTGACTGGATCAACGCATTTTTGTGCCTAATACCAATGAGCTTCGGCTTGTGGGTGGGTCTACATAAAAATGACCTTGTGTCATGCCCTCATAAGTGGGATGAGAGGCAAATACCTTGAGACTTCAAGGATTACGAAAACCATTACGCGAACCATCTACCTCAAGGTTTTAGTACTCTGTTGCCAGTTACTATATGTCTGGCGCATATGTAGGTTGAATGTACTAGTATACAGAATACTGTATGATACAACACCCAACAAGGGTTTACATGCCGTAAAATACAAACAACAAACTGTCTCTGTCCAGTCGGCAGAGCGTCCAGCTAGGAACCACAAGGTTCCTGGTTCGATATCGGCCCTCGCCAAATCAGCGTATGAGTAGCACAGGGATCTGTGCGGTAAAGTAAGGAGCTGATGGTAGATGTTGCGCTCCACCTCAAACGCTAAAACAATCTCCTTGGTCTAGCGCTAATGAAAGGGTGATAGACACTCTCGCTGTCTGGCTGATACCGACTTTAGGCCACCCCGACGAATATACTTTATTTTCTACTAGTCTACTAGCATCAATAAGGAGCCGATAGTAGGTGTGGCGCTCCACCTTAGATGCCAAAACAATCGCCTTGGTCTAGCGCTAGTGAAAGGGGGATAGACTCCCTTGCAGATTGGTTGATACCGACTTTAGGCCACCCCTGACGACGAGCATCAATAATGAATAAAATAAAACGTCTTCGGTATAAAGTAACCCAACAAGGGTTTACATGCCGTAAAATCCAACCAACAAACTTTCTTTTCTCCAGAATTACTTAGAAAAGTCTACTAGCATCAATAGTTTCCGTGTTATTCTGCTTCGCTAATAGAATGTTAACTGGAGGTCCTTAAGTTTATGGCCTCACATCAATCAGAATTAAAATGCAAGACAGTTTCCAAAGTATTACCTTCTATTTCTAGCGTTGTTGATAGCCGGGTGAATGTGAATAGTCCATTGTATTCTTTGAGGCAAGCATAATGCTTTATCCGTTTACTGAACTGATTCATTTGATCAACAACAAGACACACTGACTTTGAGTTATTGATTTATTTGATAAAAAAAACAAAAAACAAACAAACAAAACTCAGCAAGTCAGTTTAATAAGACACAAAAGGAATCCAGAGAAAAAATCCTTTTGTCAAAGAATTAATGTGTGCTGGTCTCTTTGAAGAAGGTGATATTCATTATCAACTCGCATGACAATGGATCTGTGTCTGGATCTGGGTGCAAGCCTAGACATGGTTGAAAGATACGGAAGACTAGCAGCTGCCCATGCAGAATGACTCATCTATCTATTCACTTTTTTTTCAGACTGTTTTATTTTGAATTATTTGGATTTTTCGGACTGCTGTGCTCATCTTTATTGTTATTTACACAACATTTAAGCGCGTGGTGTAATGGTTAGAGTCGTAGGAAATGGACTCGTCGATCCGAGTTCAATTCCTGGACGAAGCGGTTTGCATTTCACATGGCGCTAATACCCTTGGGAAAGGTATGAAACCAATTCTCCTCCAGCGGGGCAGACTGGGCTCTTTAACCATGGCTAGGTAACCAGTCTAAGAGAAGGAAACTCTGAACTCAAACCTCTTAAACTCCGCTTAAGAAATAAACCTTGTGTCGCATCCTGTTCGTGTGGAGGGGTCGATATATATATATATATATATATATATATATATATATATATATATATATATTTCTTGTCGAGCTCGGGAACCTTCCCGAACTTGGCAATCTTCTCTTCGAACTCTGGAACCTTCTTGCCGAACTCGGGAGCTTTCATGTCGTAATCGAGAGCCTTCACAGAACTTCGAACCGAACCCTCTATTCAATCCACCGTGGTAGACTGTTCTCATTCCGTTAAACATGACCGGGTAGAAGTGTAAAGCTATGTTACGTATGCTATGTTATTATCATCCTTGGCCAGGACTGAACCTGAAACCTACAGATGATTGTTACTTAGAACTATATTAACTCAATTCTTATATCCGTTGCACTATGTGTCCATGGGTTTTATTTTTTCATGAAGAAAGCAGGCATAGGAATGCATGAAACCATATAACAGTGTGCGAATTATTTGTATTACATAGAAATACTTGAATGCATACACACCTAATACATTTTAGTTAGATAATGTTCCATCAAAATAATAAATCTGAACATATTAGCAGAAAATTAACTTTATATGAAAAATTGTTTGGAGTGTACTTATTCAGATTAGGTATCCTGGGTATGATATTAAACTGCGTCAAGTGATGAGGCTGCAGTTCTGGTCTGCTAGAAAGTGTGGAGTACTCCTCATTGCCAGTACCCCCAGCTTCACTCTGACCCGATGTAGAATCTGCTTAGAAATAGTTTACAAAAAATGTGTTTTAAAGAAAATTGAGTTTGAAAAAAAGATATTAATACACAACAAGAATGAATAAAACAAAACGCCTTCGGCATAATATAGTTATTTACTAAGCTTAGCTTAATGTGGCACAAGGCCAGAATTATGTGGCACCCAGTGGGAATCGAACTCACTATAAATGGTCATCTAATCTACTTGCTAACCATTATACTACGCAAGGCTTAATATAAACAAAGGGTTGACATGTCGTAAAATCCAACCAACCAACCAACCAACCAATCAAAATACATTTCGTGAAGTGTTATCCTTCTCCTAGACTGATAGCCTACTAAGATTAAAAAAACTCGTTTGTCATAGGAACATGAAACTCTGAAATTAACTATCAGTAAATACTAAGGTGAGTCAAAAGTTTTGCAATATTTTGGTAACTTGAAGACCAATTTATTGCATGTCACATCGTTCGAGGATCGCTACTGGTATCATGTAACCCAATGTCTACTGCCACATGGCCAAGTCAGTGACTAAGCCAGCTCCACCAAACACCCGCCTACCCAGCTTGTCAAATGAGAAGCGCAGACACACGAAAGAATGAAAAAAAATAGGACCTGTCAAAGTGTGAGTGACCTCTTCCTCTTCTAAGGTCAAGGGTCATCTAGCGCACGCGTGCAGTGAAATGCGAGAAAAGGCATCCCTGGCAGCGAGGTTTTGAACTGACCATCCACTGCAACTAATCTTCTGCTAGCGGTCCTGGCCCCTTACCTTACCGCTGGACCCAAGGAGGAGAGTGTCGAGAGCGTGGAAGTGGACTGTGCAAATCCTTACTAAATCTAAATCAACTCACGTACATGCCCTCCCCGCTAAAAATAAAAGGAACCAACGTCATCCCTTGGGTTGGATAGCTAACGATTATCTTTCCTATGCTCTCTAATCAGTAAGTCTTCTGTAAAATTCCAGGCAGAAGATCGCATTGTTTTTGGACATATCTGGACAATATACAGTTCCTTATTTTCATACGATTCTAATCTCCGACAATAACTCTACGTAAATTGAATTATTGTAAATAGCACAACCAATAAAAAACATAACAAACATTTATAAAAAAAGAAAAAAAAAGAAAAGAAAATACAAAAACAAAGACACTCCGAAAGTAATATATATTTAGTATGAATAAAGTAGTGTATATTTTCACGGAAACTAGAATAGATACAAAGAGCTCAATAATACTGTTTCATAGAGCAAGTTTTCAGCAACAAACCACTATTTTTTGCATGAAAACCATCACTGGCTATGCATTTTTTCGCAAGTGATGAACCACCGTAATTAGTCAGGTATAATACGCATCCCTAACTTTTGGTTACGGTATTCTGGGAAAAAAAACACATCTCGTATATACTACTGTGGAGATTAAAATAGAATTTAAAAAAAAACAATAACAAACTCCCATGATCCTTCAAACCGGAAGAACCCTCCGACCATTGCAGGAAAAGTACCCACTTCCGACCCACAAGATAATCTCTCGGACATTCGAACTTAGGCCTTAATTCGGACACTACTACTGTCCAGGAAAATATTTCCTTGTCACATGGTGGCTATGACCTGTGAATAAAGCCGAAAAAAAACACATTTTGTCTTTGTCTCTTCCTTTTATTTCCTTGAATTCCTTTTTAGCGCGACCACCAAATATGATGGGGTTAAAAGCAAACACTGTGAATACGAACTAGGAATAATCAGCCACGTTTAAACCTAAAACATTAAACCTTTTGCCAACCCACACTACGCATTGAAGTTTTGGAATTTGCATAAATATTTCTCTGAATGTTTGAGATGAGGCTTGATGATTAGTATTATCTGCGTTATTTGGACTATTGTCATAGTTATCTGTACAACGTTTCGGCCGATATGCCCTACGGCCTTCTTCAGGTATTTCTTGTCTGACTCGGGAACCTTCTTGGACTCGGGATCCTTCTTTTCGGACTCGGGAACCTTCTTTTCGGACCTTGGAACTTTCTTGTCGTAATCGGGAACCTTCTTGTAATTGGGAGCCATTACGGAAATTTGAACCCAGCCCCATATTCAATCCACAGGGGTATCCTGTTCTCATTCCGCTAACCATAGCTGGGGTAGAGGCGTTAAGCTTTGTTAATTTTATTCTATGTTACTGCTGCCCTAGATCAGGATTGAATCTGCAATCCAGAGATAACTATCCCTTAGAACTGTCTTAACCTAACTCCTTTATCCACTAGGCCCTGTGTCCAGTTGGACAATCCAGTGTGAATTTTGCATAAATCCATACTAAATTCAACATTTGTTCAACTTTTTATCCGGTTTGTATCGAGAAAAATTAGGAATTTACATAGTTTATATAACATTTTGAAACACAAAATTTATATTGTATTTAGGGACGAATGCAAAGACATGTTCACACAAAAATGTTACAAACATTCGGCGAAAATATGTTAGAAGGATAGAAGAAATAAATTATGAAAAAACATGCATTCCAGCGGCTATAAAAGAGAAGTGTTTGTTAAACATTACTTATTTGGATTAGATATATAACTTATTTTCAATCATGTCGTCTCAAATATGACGATGAACATGTCCAAAAAAGGTAGTATTTAGTTCTCATGTACAATACGCACCCAAACTTTTAGGCTTAAAAATCTGGGGGAGGGGTGCATTATAGCAGAATGATTATGGTTTTTCGAAGTTAAATATAGTTTAACACATAGATGGAGACAAGATTTTTAAAGCGAAGTACAGCTAGTTTGAAAAGAGAAGGAAAACTCTTAATTCAAACCAGCTGTACTTCGCTTTAAATATCTTGTGTCTCCTTCTATGTGTTAAACTATATTTAACTTCGAAAATACCATAATCATTCTGCTATAATACACCCCCCACCAGATACAAATTTTAATTCCAAGGCTAAAAGACCAGTCTGACCAACTATTTTACCCATAGCTGATGGGAGAAAAGATGAATTCATGCCTTTCCCTAGGTAATTAGCACACAGTGAATCGCAAACCACTTCGTCCAGGATTTGAACTCGGGTCACTGATACCATTTCCAAAGATGATAACCGTTACGGAACGCGCAATCCTCTAGATTTATTTTTGTATAATGTTCGTATAAATACAATCCAGGAACTGTTGTTCATAAAGCTTTTTTTTTTGGGGGGGGGGGGGGTCTGTATGAGGCGGGTTGTTTCAAATAGCCCTAACCCTTCTTTCCTCAGCTGCGCCTCTGATCTGAAATAGAAGTGATAAAATAAGAGAGGGAAATACAAATCTAAATTAGTGGTTCCTAACTTTTTCTTATCCCATGACCCATCTCAAGAGCTAAAAAAAAGTAATATGTATTTACCCAACTTCTCCACGCATACAGGATGCAACACAAGGTCACTTTTTAAAGCATTATGGAAGTAGGGAACCCATAGCCAAAAGGCCAAAGTGTATTTATAGCCTTAGAAAACTACAAAGTTCAACCTTATGAGAATTTTCTAGTCGATTTTGACAAAGTCTTACTGAAAATTATAGAGAACGCCACTTTCTTACCTATATTTTCGTTTAATGGTTAGCAGGCTATACTCACAGACTATTTTTATTAATTTCGATTCTCAATGGGTAATCCATATTCCAGGCCTTGTCAAACTCAGCTCAGTAAAAGACAAGTTCGTTTCTATATATTTCTTTTTTAAACATTTCAAATTTAATTTTCAAATATTTCTCATACAAGAGTTTTTCTTCGATACTTTTTAAAAAGAATATTATATATATTTACCAACCCCTCCACTCGAATAGGATGTGACACAAAGTCAATTTCTTTAGCGGAGTTTAATAGGTTTGAGATTTTGACTTCTAGACTGGTTACCTAGCTAAGGTTAAAGAACCCAGTCTGCCCTACTATTTACTCATAGCTAGAGGGAGATTAGTTGGATCATACCTTTCCCAAGGGTATTAGCGCTATGTGAAATTTAAAACCCTCGACTAGGATTTGAACTCGGTTCGTCGTGTCCATTTCTGATGACGGTAACCATTAGTGACGTAGCGACGCGCCTCCATTTTAGGAATATTATAACTTCTACGAAAAGTGATTAAATCTTTGATTGATGTGATTGAATAGTTTTGTTTCGGTGGGTGTTAATTTGCCGATAAGCGCACGTTCGTATCTATCGATTATTGGTGGCAAATTCGCACATAATCAAATCCGCGGAAAGTCGAGAGTCGATTGTACTTGTAAAAGTTGAGATCATCCCCAGGTAAAGGTTATTTTCCCAGGTTTACGTGCTTTGATGAAATTGAATGTAACAAAATAAAATTACTATTCAAAGGTTAATGATCATCATGGAAATCATTCGAAGTTGGGCAATGTGAAGTGAAAAAAAAAAAAAAAAAAAAAAAGAAAGAAAAAAGAAAAAAAAGAAAAAAAGAAAATGAAAAAAGATGGCGTCTTGCTCTCTCGTTCTCTTTTGTCTCACTCTGTCTCTCACATTCACACAGACACACACATGATTGTATTAGTAACTATATTTTTTTTTATTTAAAATTTTTTATTTATTTTTTTATTTTTTATTTTTTTATTTTTTCCAGGCATTCGTTTGCACCCGAGTAAACAAAAAGTGTGATGACGGAATAAATAAACGAATAAACAGATAAATAAATTTAAAAAAAAGCAACAACATACAATAAAATAAAGGGAGCGGGGCCCGTAGCCATGTTGACCTTTTCTCGGCATGGCTTCAGTTGACTTGGAATTGAGAAAATGGCGGGGAGCAGGGATGATTCTCAATATAAGAAATTCAGTAGATCAAATCAGAAAAGATGCAAAAATTAAAAAAAAAAAAAATAAAGAAAAAAAAATAAAACAGAAAAAAAAAAAATGACAGAAGTGAGAAGTCAAAGAGAGATCGGGATGAGTTACAAATGAGATAGTTTGTAGAGAAATATTTTCTTTTCAGACCAAATACCAGGGAGGGTGTGAGATTTGAGAGAGAGAGAGAGAGAGAGAGAGAGAGAGAGAGAGAGAGAGAGAGAGAGAGAGAGAGGGGGGGTGATGGTAGGGTACGTTATGAATGAAAGATCACAACAACTGCTAATTATTAGAGACAAACACTGTAGAGTTGAAAAGGGCGCGAAAGAAAATATAAAAAGTAAAAGAAAAAAAAAAAGAAAGAAAAATAGAAAAAAAAAGAGACAGAGAGGGAGAAATATTAAAGAACAGAATCAGGAATGTAGCTAGAGATCGGATGCCTGGGATAAGGCTTGTCCCCTTTGGAGTCCCTCTTCAACATTTTGTGAGATCTATATAATTCATAAGTGACGTTCTCCCGTGGATTTGAACTCGGGTCGCTGTATCCATTTCCCTAAAACTATAACCAGTGTGCAACTCGCTTCCTCTAATATATTATTATATAATATCAGTAGAAACGCAGTAAGTATATTTATGCACCAATGTAGGCCGACCAATAAAAACCTACATCAATCAGTTCTGTGTGGATTCTGGATGTCGTGCGGAAGACCTACAAGGGTGATGACCGCGAGCGAGTCATAGATATCCTTACCTTTGTTAATAAATTCACCAAAAACATTTAAGTTTCCGAATTTATAACGTCAATGAAAAATATAATTAAAAAATACTAAAACATACGACAGCACATAATTCATTAGCTTCTATCGAATTATGTTTTTATACAATTCAGTGCTATTTTTCTTATTAAAAAAATAAATAAATAAAAATAAACTAGCAAAAAATTAATTTTTTTTATAGTTTGATTTGATTTGGTTTGTTTTACGGCATATCAACCTCAGTGGGTCATTTAATGCCGATAAAGTTTTGAAATAAATTCAATAAATTCAATTCTTAATAGGTAATACAATTTTTTTATAAATAATTTTTCTATTTAACCCATAGATGTTTTTTTTTTTTTTTTTTTTAGCCTGGAACAGCACAGAATCCTAATATGCACTACATTCCAAGAGAGATTTACAGTGAAACATATACTGCTAGAGTGTGTAGACTTTGATCTAGTGCGAATAAAATACTACAGAGCAAGTAATTTAAAAAAAAAAAACATTTCATGAAAATAAGACCATCCAGGATTTTACATTTCCTAAAAGAAGTGGGATTGTACTAAAAAATATGAGTAATTTAACAATAGTTAAAATCTATACATAAATACATTTTTTTTCTACCAAAATATCGCTACGAATCCAAAACTTAGTCGGCATTAAATGACCCACCGAGGTTGATATGCCGCAAATCAAAACAAACCAAACCAAATCTGGAACTGATTAATAGCATTTCAATAAGGAAAATTGATTTGATATGCGAGTAAATTGAGTTACGAGAACGAATTAAACTCATAAATCAACGTACCACTGTACATGTGAAGATATTTTAATTTAATCAGTTAAGCCTTAACGCGACTCGGTTCTCAGTCAAGAGATGAAAGAAATTTCCAATTTCCCACGCATCAATATTCAAATTGCCCTCCTTTGTAGCATGCTCCCCACGTTTGGGATCACTGATCTAAAGTGTGTTGAAAAAAGTTAACGGCGATCAGAGAAGGAATTTGAAGATTTTTACAAGTAGACGCTGGTTTAGGATTATGAAATTCGACAAAACATATGACTCAAATGAACCAAAAGAAAATGTTTTAATAGGACAAAAAGAAACATTCAAGATGGTAGAAATTTAAAGAAGAGAGAGAGAGAGAGAGAGAGAGAGAGAGAGAGAGAGAGAGAGAGAGAGAGAGAGAAGGGGAGAGTGAGAGAGAGAGAGAGAGGAGAGAGAGAGAGAGAGAGAAGTGTGTGTGTTTCAATCGTACAGAAAAAATATTAAAGATAGTAGAAATTTAAAGAAGAGAGAGGGGGAGAAAGAAAATGTTTTAATAGGACAGAAAGAAAAATTCAATATGGCAGAAATTTAAAGATGAGAGAGAGAGAGAGAGAGAGAGAGAGAGAGAGAGAGAGACAGACAGACAGACAGACAGACAGAGACAGGGAGAGAGAGAAATGTTTTAATCGTACAGAAAAAATATTAAAGATAGTAGAAATTTAAAGAAGAGAGAGAGAGAGAGAGAGAGAGAGAGAGAGAGAGAGAGAGAGAGAGAGAGAGAGAGAGAAGGGAATCCGTGCTGTTGTCATGCCTTGAGATGATGATGATGATGATAATTATGAAAATATATAAATGAAAACTATCTGAGAATGCAGGCCTTTTTTCCGCTAGTTAAAGAAATAACGGTTATGAAAATTCTTTGAAATACGGTTGAGAAATGGAGATTGGGTTCTTTGTTTGATGTCATATCAACATATTTAATGCCAAAGGATTGGCAACAGTGGCAATTGTAGGAGAACAGTAGTGGTACTATTTAACCCATTTACCAGTGGGATACAACAATTCATACCTTTCCCAAGTGTATTAGTCCGAAAGTGAACGTAATAGCGTGACTAGATTTCTAACTCGTTTACTGAAATGTCAGTGTCCAGTAAGATAGCCACTATGACACGCTTCACCCGCTCGAGAGGGTATATCATTGAAGTAAAATGTATGTAAGCACTGGAATTATTTAAGGGAGCCTATAACGTTGTGTACAATGTTAGAATTGTCCTCACCTTCTGTCATTACTCCCAACTGCTGAACATGTCAAATCCTTTTCTGAAAGTTACCAACAAATACTTCAGAGTTGTAGTCTAATTTAAGCGTCTTACCACTCTGCAGAGGTGCAGTCGGTGTATTCTAAAGCCCCAGCCGACAGGGCTTCAAATAGACTTTGCAATAGAATAATTCCAAAAATATTGACATGCCATAAAATCAACCAACTTCTTGCTGCATAATGACGTCAAAATATGAGAGAATTCTTAAGAGAGAATTGAGATGAGGTGGGAGGAAGAGGATTGCGTAAAAAAAGAAAACAAAAATATGAGTGAAATAAAGCAGGGGGAAATAGGATGAAAAGGGAATATAGAAAAAGAAAATTGGAGGAAAGTGGGGTAAAAGAGGATAATATTAAAGGGAATGTAGAGAAAAGAAAATGGGAGGAAAGAGGGATAGAGGGTAATATTAAAGGAATGAGAGAATGGGAGGAAAGAGGATAGGAAGAGGAGGGTAATATTAAAGGGATGTAGAGAAAAGAAAATGGGAGAAAAGAGGGAAGAGGAGGGTAATATTAAAGGGAATGTAGAGAAAAGAAAATGGGAGGAAAGAGGATAGGAAGAGGAGGGTAATATTAAAGGGAATGTAGAGAAAAGAAAATGGGAGGAAAGGATAGGAAGAGGAGGGTAATATTAAAGGGAATGTAGAGAAAGAAAATGGAGGAAAGAGGAATAGGAAGAGGATGGTAATATTAAAGGGAATGTAGAAACAGAAAATGGAGGAAAGAGGGATAGGAAGAGGAGGTAATATTAAAGGGAATGTAGAGAACAGAAAATGGGAGGAAAGAGGGATAGGAGAGGAGGGTAATATTAAAGGGAATGTAGAGAAAGAAAATGGGAGAAAGAGGGATAGGAAGAGGAGGGTAATATTAAAGGGAATATAGAGAAAAGAAAATGGGAGAAAAGAGGATAAGGAAGAGGAGGGTAATATTAAAGGAATGTAGAGAAAAGAAAATGGGAGGAAAGAGGGATAGGAAGAGGAGGGTAATATTAAAGGGAATGTAGAGAAAAGAAAATGGAGGAAAGGGATAGGAAGAGGAGGGTAATATTAAAGGGAATGTAGAGAAAAAAAATAGGAAGAGGAGGGTAATATTAAAGGAATGTAGAGAAATGAAAATGAGGAGAGAGGAGGAGAGAGAGAGAACGGATAATAGTAAAGGGATGTAGAGGAAAGAAAATTGTAGGAAAACGAGAAAGAAAAAAAGGGAGCAATATTAAAGGGGATATAGAGAAAAGAGAATGGGAGGAAGGAGAAAAAAGAAGAGCGTAATAATAAAGGGTATATATATATATAAAAAAAAGAAAATGAGACGAAAGAGAGATGTGAAGAAGAGAGTAATAGTAAAGAGTGTGTAGCAGAAAGAAAATTGGAGAAAAGAGAGATAGAAAGAAGTTGGCAATAGTAAAGGGAATGTAGAGAAAGTAAAATGTGAGGAAAGAAAGATGAGAAAAATAACATGGCAGAGTGAGGTGCATGTAAAGTTGAGAAACGTTGGAGGGGAGGAGTATCAGGAGGAAAAAAAGATTTGATGAGGGATTGTGGTTATGCGAGTCGAGTGGCTGGTCCGTCTCAGGCTAACCAGATGCTCAGAATTGGCACCAGCTTCTAAAAATGGTAATCGAGTTTGTATTCCTCGTCTTGATTGTTGTTGTAATTTTATGTTCACTGCGAATAAAAAAAGTCTTTTAATTGGATTTTTGAACACTCAACAAACCATTTTTTTTCTTCAACCACCATTCCTTCACATTTTTCGAATGCGCAAATCGAAATAAATAAACTACAAAAAATGCAATCAGGCCACGTTGCAACTAACAATGAAACTTTTTTGTTATTTTAAAGGGTGTTATTTTCTTTCTTTTTTTTACACTTTATTCCTTCTCACGTTTTTCTTCTTCTTCTTCGAAGTTTTTTCTTCATAATTTTCTTTTTTTTTTTTCGCTTTCGCTCTCTTATTTACTTTCTTTTATCTCCATTGTATGTTACCTTTTTCGCCATCTTTACTTTACTCTCTTCATTTTTGTTTTGTTTAGTTTTGTTTCTTTCTCTTTTTTTCTATCTTTCTCTCCGCCATCTTTACTTTCTTCTTCTTTCATTTTTCGTCTTACAGTTTCTCTCTCTTTTTTCTATCTTACTCTTTCTCTTCGTTATCTTTACTTTACTCCTTCTTCATTTTTTTGTCTGCTTTTTCTTTTTTAACACTTTATTTCTTCCCACGTTTTTTCTTCATCTTCTTCAAAATGATCTTTCTTCATATTTTTCGTGTTGCAGTTTCTTTCCCTTCTTTTTTTATATTTACCTTGCTCCCCCATCTTTACTTTTATCCTTCTTCATTTTTCATTTTCTGTTTTTTCTCTTCTTTTCTCTCTTTCTCTTTCTTTTCACCATCTTTACTTTTCTCTTTCTTCATTTTCTTTCGTCTTGCTGTTTCTTTTTAATACTTTATTCCTTGCTACGTTTTTTCTTCATCTTTTTCGAAATTATCTTTCTTCATATTTTTAAGTTTTTCTTTTTTCTTTTCATTTACTTTATTTTCTCTTCATTGTATCCTTTCTTTTTTTTCCTTTTGTATTTTATTTTCCCATCATCTTTACTTCCGTCCTTCATTGTTTCGTCTTGCTCTTTCTTTTTTCTTTTTTTTTTTATCGTTCTCTGCTCTCCGCCATTTTCCTCTTTATCCGTTTTTCATCTCCCTGCATTCTTTCCTTTCTTTTCTCTTGCATTGTTGTACATCCATATATACCTAACGTCGTACATCGGGTATATAATCGAGAGACGAACTGAGAGAGAGAGAGAGAGAGAGAGAGAGAGAGAGAGAGAGAGAGAGAGAGAGAGAGAGAGAGTTGAGACTTGTTCTTCATTTCGGCTTTACTGCTTCGGCTATGTTCTTGCTATGGTCGTCATCTTGTCGTCTTATTATTGCTGCCTTTAACTAGGCGCTTCTTCTGGGCTAACACTTTAGTCATGCAAATTAATCAACTCACAATTTTATTTTCTTGATCAAGATTTATTTCTGCCCATGTTCCTCTGTGTGGGGAGATTCAACCTCATCAGAGCACGTCTACTCTGCTTCAGTTCTCAGGTTGAAACTGATTTTCTAACTAACAATCACGTGATATGCGAGATTCACGCTTTTGGGGTCAAGGTTACCAACGGACCTGGTATTTTTCCACTTGGCCCCCTTGAATTCTCGGTACAGGGTCCGTCAACAACCCACGCCACCACATAATTCTGTAACAACATGCCACCATCCCAACGTGGTACAATGATTAGCAAGCTAGTCTCACAGATCTATAACAACTAAATAGCGAGTTCGATTATTCGCTGGGTGCCCATACAACGATCTTGTAGAGGTGCCTGTATGTAATGTTTATCGTCGTGGGAAATGGACACGGTGACACTTGTTCAAATATTGGACAAGGGTGGTTGCATTTCACATTGCATTAATACTCTTGGGAAAGGTATGAATCCAACTATTCTCCCTTCAACTATGGGTCAATAGTAGGACAGACTGGGTACTTCGATACGGCAACTGGTCTAGAGAAGGAAAACTCTGAATTCAAATATCACTTAAAAATTAACTTGTTTAACATCGTATTCGTGAGTAGGGTTTGGTAAATACCTACTTGCGACCTTGTGTCACATCCTACACCTGTGAAATGTTTGGGTAAATACCTACCACCATGTTTCCTCCTTATGTATTATTGTTTATTGCTTCTTTCTTTTCTTCTGTATCTCCCATTTGCGCTCAATCGTCTTTCTTCTTCTTCTTCTTCTTCTTCTTCTTCTTCTTCTTCTTCTTCTTCTTCTTCTTCTTCTTCTTCTTTACTGTTTCCTTCTCTTCTTTCCTTTTGTTCTTTGCGCACCTCATCATGGTATAATGGCAACCAAGTTTCGCATATCAATTACTACTTCATTCCTCACTGGGTACACCATGCTTCTGACGCATAAAAATCTAAAAGGACGCAGTAAAATCGTATCCATGCGTCACAGTGTCTTTCTTTTTTCTTCCCTCACCATTTCAAGTTAACTGTAAATACATTTCAATAGTTTCATGGAAACGAATTATACAGGTTAGGTTTCAAGATAGCAGTTAAATGGCTTTAGTTGTTTCTCCAGATCATAGATAAAAGCCCTACAATTTATTAAGAAACTTTAGTTGGGGCCTATAAATTTTCCCGGGGGCTCATTCAAAGCAAATATGTGAGTCCCAAGACGCACTAAATCAAAAAGCTATCAGCATTACTGGGTTCTGGTCATGTACTGAATCTAAGCTATGCTTATTTTTAGGGCGCTTTGTGATGGGGTTATGGCTAGTGCACTGACTATTATTATTGTTCGACCCTCACTGGATGTATCGCACTTTCGACCTTATACCAAACCTAATATAATTATTGTGGTTTTTAGAGCACCGTTGTTTTATTATGTAGCAATCTAATTTAACAGAAGTGAGTTTGATCCTCTTTGACTGTCTTTTAATTGTGGCCTAATCAAAAACTGGTACCATAAGCAATCTGGGTTCTATATCCTATGTCCCAGATAAAACTAAAGGTTAGTAAATACTAAGTCTCGCAGATCAATTATTATTGTGCAATCAAATCGATTCTCATTAAATCTAAACTATGTTTGTTTTGTTTTTGTAGGGCCTCCATACGTGGTGTATTGGTTTGATTTTTTTGTTTAATGGCATATCACTCTTTATGGGTTATTTAATGCCAAAGCAACCATTGTAGAAGTACAGTAGCGATACTATTTAACCCTTAACTAAGACGTGGTGTATTTTTAGTGAGATAATTTCGCTGAATATTACTGGTGAGTTTGATTCTGAGTACGCCATAATTCTGGCCTTGTGCTAAACTAACTTCAGCTTAGTAAATGAGTATACTGTTGCTATTTTCCTTCTTCGGCTTGCATGTCTTTTTGTCTTTTTTCTTTCTTTCTATCCTTATTTATTTTTTCATCAGCTTGCTTCTTTTTAATCTTTTCAATTTTCCCTTACACTTTGCTATCTTTCTATCTTATTCGTTGTTTCTTCTTTTTTACTCTTGCTGCTTCATTCTCTTCTTTTCCATCTTTTCTTTGCACTTCGTCATTTTTCAAACTCATTCATTTTTTCATTTGTCTATTTCTTATTCTTCTTTTCCATATTTCCCATTCCAAGTTTGGATTCTGTGGAGTGTAAAATACCATTTCATCTCCATTACTCCCAGGTCCACACTCACACGGCGTGGTAGTACCTGTTAGGGTCCCATCTATGGGTTAAATAGAAAAAATGAGTATTAAAAATTGAGTCTAAAAAAAGAATTGAATATACCTATCAAGAATGAAAAAAAAAAGTCTTCGGCATAAAATAACCCAACAAGGGTTGACATGCTGTAAAATCCAACTGACCAACCAACCATATTTCCTTACACTTTGCCATATTTCAATTTCATTCATTTTTTTTTTACTCTTCCCGATTCTTTCTCTTCTTTTTTTCTTTCCTTTGAGACTTCGTATTTTTCAACCTCATTCATGTTTTCATTTGTCCGCTTCTTTTTTCTATCTTTCCCGTACACTTCGCGCTTTCAATCTCATTCATTCATTTTTTCTTTTTCTTCTTTTTTCCCTTTCTTCTGGGATTCGACCTCATTCATTTTTTCATTTGTTCGTTTCTTTTTTTCTCTATCCTTCTCGCGTTCTTTCAATCTCATTTGTTCTTTTTACTCTTGCTCCTTCTTTATCTTTTCTACCTTCCCTTACACTTCATCATCTTTCAATCTCATTCATTCGTTTTTGTTTTTATTTATTTATTTATTTCGTCTTTCTTCTTTTTTCTCTTCTTTTCAAGCCTTTCCTCTGCACTTTGTCATTTTTCAAATTTTTGCATTTATCCGCATCCTTCTCTTCTTTTCTCCTTTCCCCTTGCACTTTTTTCAATCTCATCCATTTTTTGCTCTTGCTAATTATTTATTTTCTTTTCCTTCCTTTGTACTTTGTCATTCTTCAAATTCATCCATTTTTTATTTCCGATTTTTTCTTCTTTTCTATCTTTCCTTCCCACTTCAATATATTTCAATCTCATTCATTTTTACTCTTGTTGCTTCATTCTCTTCTTTGTTGTCTTTCCTTTGCATTTCTTCAGCTTCATTCATTTTTTTCCTTTGTCAATCTCATTCTTTTTTAGTTTCATTCAGTCTCATTTTTTTCGTCTTAATCCTTTTTTCAGTCTTTTCATTGCACTTCGTCATCTTCTAGGCTCATTTATTTTTTTCATTTGTCCGTCTTATTCTCTTCTTTTTGATTTTCCCCTTACACTTCGCCAGATTTCAGTCTCATTCATTTTATTTTTCGTCTGTTTCTTTCTCTTCTTTTTCACTTCATCATCTTTCATCCTCATTCATTTTTTTCGTTGGTCAATCTCTTTCTCTTCTTTTCTGTCTTTCCTTTACACTTCATCATCTTTCATTCTGTCTTTGCTTTACACTTCGTCATCTTTCATCCTCATTCATTTTTCGTTGATCCATCTCTTTCTCTTCTTTTCTATCTTTCCTTTACACTTCATCATTTTTCAACCACGTTAATTTTTTATCATCCCGCTTCTTTTTCTTATTTTATATCTTTCCCTTACACTTCGCGCTCTATCAATCTCATTCATTTTTTTTATTCTTGCTGCTTCTTTCTCTACTTCTTTGTCTTTCCTTTGCACTTCTTCATTTTTCAACCTCATTCATTTTTCATCTGTTTGATTCTTTTTATTCTTTTTTACTTTCCCTTGTACTTCTCCAGATATTCTCTTCAATTATTTTCGTCTTTCTCTTTATTCCTCTTTTTCTTTCTACCTTTCTCTTATACTCCGCCATTTTCAACCTCATTCAATTTTTACTTTTGCTACTTCTTTCTTTTTCTTTCTATCTTTCTCTTATTCTTTGCCTATACTGTTACTATTTTCCCTCTCCTTCTTTATTGCCTGATTTCTCTTTCTTTCATTCATTTTCTTCTTCATTAACCTTTCATTTTTAGCCTTCCATTCCAATCCATTCTTGCATCGAGACAAGCATTTTTTTTTCTTCTATTTTCTTTTATCTTATTTATTAATTCGCTTCATTCATTTAGAGTTGAAAAAAGCCAGTGCTGTCCTTTTCTCAGTACCTCACTTCATTATTTCTAAGGTTATTTATTCATTTATTTCGCTCTTGGTATCGTTAATGTCAATGCTAATGGTGCTGAGGATGCTGGTGTGCTGTTTATGGCAGCGTGAAGAAAGCTAGGTTGGTAGGAGAGAAGTCAGGATCAAAGAACAATAGTAAAAAGCCGTTAAGTCACGAATTACTATTTCTTATTTTTTTCTTCTACTTTTATTATTATTATTATTATTATTATTATTATTATTATTATTATTATTATTATTACAGATCAGTCGCCCATATCGATCCCCCTTCTACTTGCCTTGCAGACCTTTCGAAGATCACCGCTCTTTCCACCGCACCCGCCTTTTTTTTTAATTCGCTTTCAACAACTTTTTTTTTCTTTCTTCGGTCCTGCATTCTTCCCTGCTCTTTGAGTAGCGTAAACCTTGGTCAACATAGAAGAGAAAAAAGAAGAAGAAGAAGGAATAAAAAGAGATGATAATATGCGTGACTGAGAGAGAGAGAGAGAGAGAGAGAGAGAGAGAGAGAGAGAGAGAGAGAGAGAGAGGAGAGAAGATAAAAATAAATCAAACGAAGTGACTAAGAAACGAGGCTCTGAGAAGCTCTTTAAAATAACGTTAATCATGATGAGGCAAACGACGAAGAGAGTCCTTTGGAGTGGCTGGCCAGGCTCGTCTGACGAAGAAAAATGTCGGATTTGTATTTAGTTTATTCACTAGTTTTAAAAATAATAATAATGATGATGATAAAAAAAATTAAAGAAAAATAATGGAAGAATAAAACAAATTTTCCACGAAGAAGAAGAAGAAGACCAAAAAGACACAAAAAACAATAATGCCATTAATAATTGCTTGTACTTGTTTCGATATTAATTTCTTCAACTTCACCTTTTTTGCATTCATTTGTTACTAAAAATCTCTTTCTCAACAACCATATCTCGTGTTTGCAGTATTCCAGAAACTTTCATAACCATTATTTCTTTAACTAGCTGAAGAAAAAAGAAGCCTGCATTCTTAGATTGTTTTCGTTTATATAATTTCACGAGTTAAAGAATCATCATCATCACCATCATCATCATCATCATCATCATCATCATCAAGGCGTGCCGACAACACAGATTCCCTTGAATCGCTCTCGCTTTCTCTCTGTCTCTCTGACCCCCTCTCTCTCCTTCTCTCTCTCTCTCTCTCTCTCTCACACACTCTCTCTCTCTCTCTCTCATTCTCTGTCTGTCTATCTCTCTAGCCATCCATCCCTTTCGTCTATCGTTCTTGGTAAGTCCTCCAGACGGCAACTGGTATCCACACAGAGCTGCTGAATGTAATTTTTTGCTGATCAGCCAAACACTGGTGTGTCCACAGGAGAACATCGCTTATAAGTTTGACCTTACTTCTCCAGCAGTACCCGGCATGTTTTGCGTTTTACTTGGACGGGTTCAAATCCTGGACGAGGCTGGTTGCATTTCACATAGCGCTAATACCCTTGATAAAAGTATAAATCCAACTATTCTCCCTTCAGCAATGGGTAAACATTAATGAAGACTGGGCTCTTTAACCTTGGTATGACAACCGGTGTAGAAGGAAAACTGAATTAAAATGCTCAGTCGGTTAATTCCTGGTTCGATACCCGCCCTCGCCAACTCAGCGTATGAGTAGCACAGGGATCTGTGCGGTGAAGTGAGAAGCTGATGGTAGGTGTGGCGCTCACCTCAGACGCAAAACAATCTCAATTGTCTAGCGCTAGTGAAAAGGGGATAGACTTCCTCGCTGATTGGCTGATATCGAAATTAGGCCACCCCGTCGAATTTAAAAAAAAAATCTCCACTTAGAAATTAACCTTGAGTCATATCTTGCTTGTCCAGGTGGGTGAGGAGAATACTTACTTGGACGATTTGTGAGATGGGAGTTTAGTGGCCGAACAGTTGCTGTTTTGTAGGATTGCTCAAAACAGCACGCATTTCTGTATTTACCATCTAACTTTTTTCTCCAGACATTTCGTTTCGTTTGTTTATTTGTTTTGCTTTACGGCATATCAACCACGGTGGGTCCTTTAATTGTAAGAACTCATTTTTTGTTCCTCTTTTTATGTATGGACTTTTTATTGTATGGACTCATTTTTATTTCTTAATGTAATATGTACACAATATTACATCCCTACAAATAAGGACACATTCTTAATTCTTAACTTCTTTGTAAAAACAAATACATTTTTTGACTGTAACTCAACAGGCAATTAAGAACTGAACTAAAATGTTTGTTATATAAGGACTTTTTACACACACACACACACACACACACACACACACACACACATATATATATATATATATATATATATATATATATATATTGATAATATAGTTTGCTATATTTTTGAGTAAAGGCTGCTCAATATCAAGGATCCTCATTATCATGTCGCGCAATTAGCACGAGTATCCATTACAATCTCTCGCCAACCTTCTCTATCCCTCATTGCCACCCCCTGGTCCTCTGCGCAGCATCCAGTATCCGCGAAGAGCTGGTCAATGTAGGTCCTTGCTAGACGACCCAGATTGGCATGTTCATGTGCTGAGATCCTGTATATCTAAGAGTAGCAAATATATTAAGTCAACAGCACTTGGTAAGTGACAGTTATACAATTTTCAAACCGAATGAAGTATTTGTGTTCGTGTTTTTCCTTGTATGCAATAGTGTGGTGCATCATGGGAAGAGTCAACAACTTGATGCTAGTTTATGTTGTGGGGCATGATGCATTGGTTCTCTTTGTGTAGTACATAGGAGTCAATCACCTGACTCAGCTTATTTTAAACCCCGTCTACAAGTCATTTTTAGTTTGGTTTTGTTTTAGCGGGCGCCAGTATTCATAGTTTGTTACTGTTACGAACCGACTCTTGCCACTAAACCTCCTTTCAAAGCTCCACTGCTTATTAACTTTCCAAGCCAGTCGCTGGCTATAGCAGCAGCCGAAATTCGTAACTAAAAACCAGACAGGCGAATATTAAGAGACACAATAAGCAACAACAATAACATGTAGACCAGAAAAATTAAACTTTATAACAGAAATATATATATATATATATATATATGTGTGTGTGTGTGTGTGTGTGTGTGTGTGTGTGTGAGTGTCTGTGTCTGAGTCTGTGTCTGTCTCTGTGTATCTCCGTAGGTGCGCGTGTATGTGTGTATGCGTGTGTGTATATGTACATATATGTGTGTACGTATAAATACATATGTATGTATATATGTTTGTGTGTCTGTATATGTATATGTACATGCATATATAAGTGTATCTGTATATATATACATATAAGTGTATCTGTATATATATATATATATATATATATATATATATATGTTTGTCTGTGTGTATACATATGTGTGTGCGCGCGTATATATATTTGTGTGTTAATGTATGTAGGTGTATTTATTATTCTTTACTCTATACGTGTTATTGTTTTGTTTTTTCCCCAGTTAGCGCAACTGTCTGCTCCAATGTTGATAAGAAATTTGTAGACCGTATTTTTTTTATCGATTAGCAGGTCCCGAATGTTGAAAGACATTTGCAACTGAATGATAATATTTTGTGGGGTCTGCGATCGTGCTGAACGCCATTTTCTTTATTAATCATCGAAATTCTCGATATAATGGTACTAAGATTTATATATTCGAAGGTGAGACGTCAATTTATCGGTAGTATCGAAATCGGCAAACATTCGTATGTTGATGTCTCAGAAAGCTGTATTTAGAAAGCTGCATTTTATATATTCTGAGTCCAGTCACCAATTTGTAGATGATTTGACAACTCAGCTTCACCAATTTGTGGTATTTCACACATCGTGGTCTCCAATCTGTAGTGAACACTCCCTAATTTCACACGGAACAATATATATGCTTCCCACTCGCATGGTTGAGCACTGTGGGGGGACATTAATTGTAACTTCACCGTTTGGTATTAACCGTGACCCGTCTGTTTACAGATTAGAGTTCTCTGGTGATTGTAAAAACATACCGCCGTAAAGTATGTAGTAATTAATTGTTCACCCTAGACTAACGGCCCGCTGATAGCCGCAAGGGTAAGGAACTTGGTAGACGAAAATTCTGTCGGGTTTCGATCCCGGCTAGAGGTAGCAGTTAAAATGTCGAGCCGCACTGATGAGAAGTAAACTTTGAAACACTTGTCTGTTGATGACTGATATATATATATATATATATATATATATATATATATATCCACAAACACCATGTTTTGACGTATCACGTCTCTTCATTTGAATGGTACCTCGAACCGGAATGGAAAACCCGATCGATTCATCATCAGTCAGGCTTCTTAACCACTCGGCTATCGTCACCTACAGACTGGGAGGAGGATTTTCACTGATAAATACGCACATCTGTATATATGTATATATGTAAAGGTCGCCAGAGAGTACTCCATCTGTTTTATAGGAGAGCGTTGCATATATATATATATAATATATATATATATATATATATATATATATACTTCGTGGTTTGAAGTCTATCACAATCCAAGTGTAAGAAAAATGAGGTAACGAGAATGTTGTTTATTTACCTGTGATTTATTGTTTTCTTAATATTTCCGGATGCAATATCCCTTCGTCAGAAGAGTCCAAAAGGCCGGATAGTTGTCTCCAGTGGTTCCTGGATAGTTGTCTCCAGAGTGAGGGGGCATATTGGGCTAGTTGTATGTCCAGTCCCTCTTTCCGGATAGCCTTGCATATCGCAGCGGTTATTCTTTCACTGAAATGTGGTGACCTCAGGAAGCAGGTGTTAGAGAAGGTGTAACGTCTTGGGCTTGTCTACTCTAATAGGTTGCCTCTTCTATGCCGGCCGGACATCTCTGCAATCTCTTTTATGTTGGTCTGATTCTTCCTGTGTTCTTCTGTTCTACTTTCTTCCTTATCATTATGTTCTTTGTTGTTCTTAGTAACCAACTCATGACTTGATAGTTTTAGATTTTTTTTATTCAACCCAAGTAAAACCAACACGCCTGCCGGAAATAGACATCTTGGAGACACGTCTGTTTCCTTCGAAAAAAAACCTCTCTAAACTCCCTTTTTTAAGTCTACTTCCTGTTCTCACGAATAGCTTTAACCAATCAGATACCAGGAACAAGGTCAACGAAATGCCCAGCCATGCCAATTTACTTTTATGGTTTCTTCCATGATTCAGAATTACCGTTATTTTTAATTTCTACTCTACCGGGTTAGCTCAGTCGGTAGAGTGTTTGGCTAGAAACCACAAGGTTCTTAGTTCGATACCGGCCCTCGCCAACTCAGCGTATGAGTAGCACAGGGATCTGTGCGGTAAAGGTAAACTGATTGTAGGTGTGGCGCTCCACCTCAGGCGCAAAAACAATCTCCTTGGTCTAGCGCTAGTGAAAAGGAGATAGACTCCCTCGCTATCGGGCTGATACCGACATTAGGCTACCCCGACAACTTTCCTTACTTTACTTACTCCACCGTAAATAATTTATAAGCAACCTATGAATTGTGTAACAAAATACTGTACTTTTTTTTCTTTATTTCTTTTTGAGTCGGATACAACAAATCTTCGTTGTTGTAAAAAAAACTGGCTTTGAAATGTCACAAAGATGAACTTGCATAAATGAGATCAGAGTTTGGTGACACAAAATAGATGACAGCCGTTGAACAGGAATAATTTCTACAAAGTAATGATATCACCGTTTTACAATGTGATCGCTGTGATGTGCTGTTTTTGCTGAGTTACTGTAACATACATACATACATACATACATACATGATGGCAG
>CM042151.1:49491601-49549218 GCA_023376005.1 Doryteuthis pealeii
GTTTGTTACTATTCAAATTTTTCTTTCTCTTAGACCGGTTGCCTACCAAGGCTAAAGGACTTAGCCTGCCCTACTATTTACCCATAGCTGAGAAAGGGAACTAACAGATGGATTCATGCATTTCACAAGGGCATTATTATCAAGAGTTCATTAAACGATAGAATGATTTAGTTTGGTTTCTTTGTTTAATGGCATATAAAACTTCGTGGGTTATTTAATGCCAAAACATCCTTGTAGAAGAACAGTAGTGGTACTATTTAACGATTAGCTGGGTGTTGAGGGGGTTCATATCTTTCCCAATGGTATTAGTCCAAAAGTGAATGTAATAGTGCGACTGGATTTCGAACCCACTGCCAACGATTTCACAGTCCAGTACGTTACCGACCACGCCAAGGAGACACTCCCACGATATACTGAAACTTGGTAACATCATAACAGTATTCAAAGAAACTTATTAGTTTCGGAAGATAACTTTCTAATTTGAATGGTGATTGTGTGTATGTATGTATGTATGTATATGTATGTGTGTGTGTGGTGTGTGTGAGAGAGAGAGAGAGAGAGAGAGAGAGAGAGAGAGAGAGAGAGAGAGGGGGGAATAAGAAGAAGTAACTAAATTACTAGCTTGGATATGTGCGACATAGACAAGGAAGGATCCGGGAATCACCACTACTGTGTTTAAAATAAACCACATATTGTTTGCAATCTATGGTAGGAGGGAGAGAGCGCTTACGGGCATTCCTAATACTTCATATATTTGGTGTCGCTAATATGCATTTGAGATTTCTTTTGATGTTCTTCCTACATGACTGATATCAACCACATATTATCATTATCTCTTTTACTTTACCAACTTCGTCAGTAATGTACATAATTATCTAGTGCAGACCACTTATAGCCACTGCTACTCGTTCGGTCTTTTAGAATTATAGAATCTCAAATAATACAGAATTATGGAACAGAAAAAAAAGCCTATAGAAAACACTGTAAACTTCGCCATCATCCTCATCATAATCATCATCATCAAATTCTGCTGATAGCACGGATTCCCTTAACTCTCCCTCTCTTTCTTTACCCCTCTCTCTCTCTCACCATCCGTCTCTATTAGCTATCGCTCTCAGTAGGTCCTGTAGACTGCATCCAGTATCCACGCATATGTGGTCAGCCAATACTGGTGTGTCCATGTGTAGTAGTTCACAGTAGAACGTTAAAATCAACCAATGAATCAATATAAATTGACATTGGCTTGAATTCCATTCATAAATAGATATTCAAACATACTACTAACATACTAATATATTTCTATTAATTTCTACTAAGATATTCTACTAAGATATTTCTACTGAGATATTCAAACATACTACTAACATACTATAATATTTCTGCTAATATTTCACTGGTATAATTTAACTCCATGTCAATCTATTCTATACTGAACCCAGATAAACACTATCGAGTCAAATGCCCCTACAGCCGTAACAACACACACACACACATGCTATCTCGATCTAAAAATACGAGAAATAGGAGAAGGAGCTCTCAAAATAATTTTGACAAACGAGAAGGGAGCCCCTCTGGTTTGAATTCAAAGTTTTCCTTCTCCTATATGCCAAGGTTAAAGAGCCCAGTCTGCCCTACTATTTAACCGTAGATGGAAGGGGAATAGTTGAATTCGTGTTTTTCCCACGGGTATTAGCACTATGAAATGCAAACAGCCACATCCAGGATTTGAACTCGTCACGCCGTGTCCTTTTCCTACGACGGTGACCATTGTACCAGGCTAACCTTGCAAATTGGTCGGAAAATTAAAACGGAAAGTTTTTGGTAGTCCCCCATGACAGTTTAACTACAGTCTATGAATGAACTTTTTGCGAATTGGGTCACGGTTTAGGGGTTTGGGGATTAAGGTTGTTTTTTTTTATTACGTATTGCTTAAAAAACAAACAAAAAAAACCCCCAAATTACTATACATTTAATGTTGAAAAATATTCTTTTAAAACCAAGTTTAATTGAAATTATACATTGCAATACTAACAGAAACGAGACTAATGTGTCTACCGTTGGGTTCAATAATTAATTTCAATGGTTAATTAAATGTATAGTAATTTTTTAAAGCAATACGTAATTAAAAACAACCTTAATCCCCAAACCCCTAAACTGTAACCCAATTCACAAAAAGTTCATTCATAGACTGTAGTTAAACTGTCATGGGGGAACCACCAAAAAACTTTCCGTTTTAATTTTCCGACCAATTTGCAAGTTTTGCCGAAAGATTTTACATGTTCGTATTTCATTCAGCGAAATTCATTATATTTGTTTTAGCAAACTTTATAGCATTTTTCTATAAGGCTTTTTGTTCTGTCTGATTTTGTTCTGTATTATTTTTGATTGTATGATTATAAAGTCTGAAGGAGTAGCAGTGGTTTTAAGTATTATGCGGTAAATTCTACAGCACTTGTTTATTGCGTACATTACTGACGAAGTTGTTATAGTAAAAGAGGTAATAAATATGTGGTTGATATCAGCCATGTAGGAGGAACATCAAAAGAAATCTCAAATGCATATTAGCGACACCAAATAGATGTAGTATTAGGAGTGTAAAAATGCCCGTAAGCACTCTCTCCCGCCTTCCGTTGCAAACAATATGTGATTTATCTAAAAATACAGTCAGTAGTGGTGAGTGAATCCCGTTGTCTAACGTGTACCGCACACATCCAAGCTTCTCCTCCTTCTCCTTCTTCCCTCCTCGTCTCCCTTTCTTCGTCCTCGTCCCCCCCTTCTTCTTCTTCTCCTCCTCCAGCTTCTTCTTCTACTTCTTCTTCTCCCCCTCCCCACTCTTCTTCTTCTAATACCAAGCTAATTTTGCCCACACCCACTGCTTAATAAACGTTCTTCTTCTTCTTCTTCTTCTTCTTCTTCTTCTTCTTCTAATACCAAGCTAATTTTACCCACACCCCACTGCTCAATAAACGCCGCAACTTTAGGGGTAAAAAACCCAATCAAACAGATTTTGTGATTATTCAAAAACCTATGACCAGTACCTTCTATAAAGTCTACAGGAAGTACTGCTCATAATAATTTGACTAGACACAAAATACTATTTTTATTGCCTAAGATTCTCGGGGCCATTAAGAATTTTGAGCAGGGTCATTGAATTTAACTTACTAGTTTAGCAACTCTTCCAAACGACAATTTGGAGTCGCCTTTTCAATCTCTTTGATCAATTTTAAACAACATTTTTGATTGATTGTTTTAAAAAAGACATTTTGTTTTTCATTTGATCATCTAATTCTATCAAAAACATTTTCCACATCGAGTAATGAAACCTCCACTTTTCTCACCAGTAAAACCTGAAAACTGTTTGTGGGGTTATTTCCTATAAGTCTAACATAAACAAAGGGGAACCACTCTTAACTGATAAATTATTTATTTATTGATCTACTAGGAAAAAAAGAAGACGGGGTTTAGGGTTAGAGTTGGGTTAGGGTTTATGGTTAGGGTTTAGGGTTAGTTTAATGGGAAAATAAATAAATGATTTATCAGTCAAGAGTGGTTCCCCTTTGTTTATGTTAGACTTATAGAAAATAACTGTTTGTGGTTGTGTTGTGATTCAGAACCTTTCTTCTACTTGTAGTATACTGGATCATACAATATTCAGTATACTCGTACATCCAACATACAGTTTGCGCCAGACATAGAGTAACTCGCAACAAAGTGCTAAAACATCGCGGTAGAAGGTTCGCATAATTGTTCCGTAATCTTCGCAGTCTCAGGGTATTTGCCTCTCATTCCACTTATGACGGCGTGACACAAGGTCATTTTATATGGGCCCACCCAAAAGCCGAAGCTCATAGGTGGTAGGCACAAAAAAGGCGTTGTCATCATTCCCTCTCAAGGGGGCGCCTCGGGCGCTGGGAAATAAACCCAGCCATGCTCTGCTCTGTCCTGCTCTGTCCTGCCCCTTTAAAGGGGACAGGTATTGCCTGGGGATAGCCGCCTGGGATCAACGCTGTTAATTTTACTTAGCCGCTCCAGAGGCCGAGGCACTCTGAAGCAGGGTCAAGCAAGGTATTTGCCTCTCATCCCACTTATGAGGGCATGACAATGGCATTTTTATGTGGGCCCACGCACAAGCCGAAGCTCATAGGTGGTAAGCACAAAAATGCATTGATCCCGTCTGCATTCCTTCTCAAGGGGGCGCCTCTGGCGCTGGGCAATGAACTCAGCTCTGTCCCTTTAAATCAAGGGGGCAGGTATTGCCTGGGGGATAGCCCACTGGGATCAACGCAGTTAATTTTACTTAGCCGCTCCAAGATCCTTCAAAGTAGAAGACGTATAAACCTTTACATTAATTACCCTTTATATCATCAAACATTTTTGGTTGCTTTTTGTAGCACTGTGTCAAGTTTGTTGTAAAACCATATATACCCAACAACGTATGTCGAACATCGGGTATATACATAAGAGAGGAGACTCGGTGATAGAGAGAGAGACAGACACAGAGTAAAGACTTACTTGTTACTTCATTTCTTTCTGCTATCTTGTGTGGCTGTTTCCTTTTCTTCTTCTCTAGCCGTCATATTGTCTAGTCTCTTCTAAGGGGTTCTTTTAAGGGCTAGTTTTTAGACATGCAATTAATCAACTCACCAGACTTTTATTTTCTTGATTAAGATTTATTTAACCCATCTGATTCACCGCGTGGGGAGTTAACAATACCAGCAGAGAGATACAAGTTCTCCCTGCTTCAATTTGAGGTTGAAACTAACTCTAAATTGTTACGTTTTTCTCATGACGCGCGAGATTCGCGCATCTCTAGGAGTCAGTTGGGGGTCATCCAACGGAAATCTACCTGCCTACGCTTTTAACGCCAACGAACCCATTTCAAACTAACTACAGGGTCTTGTCAACAATTTATGTTACCATATAAATTATGTAACACAGTTTACCTGTACATATATGTTGTGTGATTATATTATTACATGTTGTACGTGTTCATATGTGCATTGTTCATGTGAGTTAGTTGTTTTTTGTTTCCATTGAGAATGTTTAGTGTTAGCGTATCCATAAGAGACAGATTGGTCGCCCCCCCCCCACTGCGTTTCAAGGATGTCTGCAAGAATGACCAGGTGCTTTTGGCATTGCCCCTTCCAGCTGGGAAAATTTGTCTCAGGACCGCCCTCAGTAGCGGTAGGCTCTCCGTAGAAAACTGTTCATGTCTGAAGTCACCCTGGAGTAACACCATGAAGCTAGGAGGTCCAGAAGAAAGCAGCGGCAATAAGACACCGGCACATCAACATCTTCAGGACAGCTTTCACATGTGACATCTGTGATCGAGAATGTTTTTCAAACGTTGGACTTCACAGTCACAGGGGGGCGTTGTAACTTCAGGGGCACAAACACTATATTATAGTCTTCCAAGACTGAAATGCCAATAATCCATGGATTCACTAATGCATTATAAGGACCTAACGTTGGTTATATATTAATGCGCACAGTTCTTATCAACTTTTTATTCCTCTATATCGATTTATCTCACTTTAAAACATAAATTAATAACAATATACTTAAAATGTAAGGTTTTGATCATTTGAGTTTTCCTTCTCGGTGCTCACTGATAAAATAAAGCGAACATTCTTCCAAACTGTAGCCGTGTCAGTGCTACTGTACGGCAGTGCCACTTTGACTCTAACGAAGCGCTCAAAGAAGAAAAAAAAACAGATGCTAGCTACACAAAGATGCTCCGCGGTGTCTTGTGTAAATCCTGGAAGCGGAACCCCACAAGAAAGCAGCTGGGTAGCCACTTTCCTCCTCTCATACAAACCATCCGAGTAAGACGAAAAAGACATGCTGAACACTACCAGAGAAGCAAGAACGAACTCATAAGTGACGTTCTCCTATGGACACCTACACATGGACACACAAGTGTAAGCTGACCAGCAAAAATCTACATCAATCAGGTCTATGCGGACACTGGATGCTGCGCGGAGGACATCCCCGGGGCGATGACCGATAGGGATGGTTGACGAGAGGGAGTCATGGATATCCGTGCTGCCAACACCTGATGATACTTGAAAGAGGATTGAAGCTCACTGTGAAATCTAAGTGTCCGCCCTGACTGTTTGGGATCTTGTGTCCCATTGGTGGCGATAAAGACCTTTCAAACCTAACTGGTATTAACCTTTACAGTAATTACTCTTATAATAAAGGAGGATGGACAAAGGCCGCATCCCGAAAGACCTACTGTCTGGGGAATTAGTAGAGGACATCCGACCAGTAGGGAGACCACGCCTGCGCTTTAACATCAACACCAACACATGGGAGGCTTGTGCAGAAGACAGTGCAACCTGGCGCCTCCTCATCAAACATGGAACAAAAAGGAGCGAAAAGGAGAGGAAAGAAGCCGCCGCAGAAAAGAGAGCCAAAAAGAAGGAGAGACAACAGTAACTCCAGCAAGTATCACTGTTTGTTTCCAGTCACTGCACCAAAGATTGCCATTCAGAAATTGGTCTGTTCAGCCACTCACACAGTTGCAGATTTTAAAAAGTGGACACTACGCCATCGTTTTTAGTTGACGGAAGGATGCCAACCAAAACAAATATAATCAAACATTGTTTGCTTGCGTATAGTTTGCTGCGTACAGTTTACCTGTTTGGGACAGAAAATATTATTACGAGGTTGAGTCAAAAAGTAATGCCATTTTGTTTAGGACAGGTATAATTACCAACACAGGAATATTCATCATACATCAAAATGAAGCTGGTCATCTGTGGATAACATCCCTACTTCTCCACAAAGTCAGATAGAGTTTAACGTCATACCCAGGACAAGAAGACTCTCAGCCACCGCCTTCTAGCACCCATATGATAAAAAGGGTTGGGGCTTGCCATAAGGACAATAGGGCTGGAACAATCATATAGGTGCTAGGGCTTGACATGTCCGGCCAATTGATCGCAGGGGGCCTCTCCGACCATTCGTCTAGCCTAAGTAAGGGCCAAAATGGAGTGTTGTATGTCATGGATTGGCGATCCTTAAGCATCACATGTCGTCACCCACAGGCAACAGGTGTCCCCTTTAGGGGAGTCTTACCCCTCTGCAGAAGTGTAGTCGGTGTATTATAACGCCCTAGCCGACAGGGCGGCATAGGTATGTTGTTATAATGCATAAGAAAGAATTCAAACTGACACGATGACTGATTCGTAATTTCACTTGATTTCAGGTGGTTAGGCTTGATAAACAGTCTTTTAAAAAATCAAGCCTTAGTTTCAATAGGTCCAGTAAACCAGTGCAGGTTGAATAATAGAAGTAAAAAAAAAAAAAAACAAAAAAAAACTTTGAATGGAATGCAAATGAACTGCTGGTGAAGGGCCCATAAATGATGTATTTATTTGGCTTGCGTAAGGAAAGATGATCATTGTCGCGTCTGAAGTAGCGCGTGAGGGGAGATGGGTAGAGCTGAATGACTGATACATCAGAAATCTGAGATAGATTTGTAATCAGGCTTATTAAATATATATATATATATATATATATATATATATATATATATATATCTGTGGGTTGTTCATATAAATGTTCTGTGTATATATATAGGTGATATATATGTATATATATATATATATATATAATATTATATATAATAAAGTATACATAATATATATATATATATTTATATATATATATATAAGCATATATATATGTGTATATATGTTTATATGCGTATATGTGTATATACAGCTAGGTGAAATTGTAATTAGATCCATTAAATTAGTTTTCGGGTTATATATAGAGTATTGCCAATGAATAAGTACACTATATATATATATATTTGGTGGGTGAATATACATGTGTGTATATATGGATATAGGAGTATATATATATTCATATATGCGTTAAATATGCACATATATATGCACATGTATGTGTATATGCTCATATTTTTACATATAGTAATTATGATTGTAATTAGGCTTATTACATTAGTCTTCGGATTATATATAGAGCATCGTTAATAATTAAGTATGCTATATATATATTATATATATATATATATAATATATATATATATGCCTGCGTTTTGTTTATGTGTGTTTATGCATATGTGTAAAAGAAAGTGTCAATGTGTATGGATATAGGTGTATATATGTATGTGCGTGTATATATAAAATGTATATATATATGTGTGCGTGCGTATATGATATATTATATATATACATATTATATATATATATATATATATATATATATATATATATATGTCTGTGTGCTTGCTTACTATATATATATATATATATATATATATATTATATATATATATATATAGCTGAGGAAAAATTGTAATTAGGTTCATTAAATTATTTTGGATTATACAGCAATACAGCATTACCTATATTATCTATAAGTATAATACACACACACACACACACACACACACTATATATATATATATATATATATATATATATATATATATACATATTGTATATGTATATATATATATATATATATAATGCTAATTTACTACTAAACTTAAGTTACTGGGATATAATTATTTTTTGTGGATCACTAAACAACAAAAACGGATTAAGTTTGGAGTGTGACAGACGAATTTAATGGGATCTTTCTTCGGTCTCTACAAGCATGGGCAAGCTCTTTCGAGAAGCAGGACAGATGACTCATGCATCCTTAACTGGGTCCCAATACTGAAGACATGCATTTCACATTTAACGTACCACAACCATTTTTACTACAGAAGACATTACTGTTAAAATCAATTGATCAATCAATGTATTAGGGTCCCATCTATGGATTGAATAGATCTGTTTAAAAAATGATTTGTATTTGATAGGACCACATGCGAATAAGAACCTCTTAAGAAACATCTACACAATCTATATAATAATACTGTATACCCTGCAGAGAGATAAACCCCCACCAAAAGAAGGGTGTCCTGAATATGGATCTGCATCTGATAGTAAAGTCGTAAAGTCGTCCGGGTGGACTAAAGTCGGTATCAGCCAGACAGCGAGGGGGTCTATCCCCTTTTCACTAGCGCTAGACCAAGGAGATTGTTTTTGGCGTCTGAGGTGGAGCGCTACACTTACCATCAGCTCCTCACTTTACCACACAGATACCTGTGCTACTCATACGCTGAGCTGGCAAGGGCCGGTATCAAACCAGGAGGTTGCCAGCCGAACTCTCTACCGACTGAGTAGGTTCCAATTCTGGAGATCTGGAGACTGTGAACTACTCCTTCATTGCCATTACTCCCAGGTTCACTCTGCTCCTTATGTAGTACCTATAAAAATTATTTTTGAAAATTGGTATACATCTACACAAATATATATATATATAAATGTTCAATGAACGTGCTTTCCTGATCTCTAGGCATCAAATATCCCCGGACGGGTTGACATACGGCTCAAATCAATAAAATCAATCAATCGGAATGAGAAACAGTCTGGTTTGATTCAAAATTCTCTGAAGGCTAACGACTGCGATAAAAAGTCACATGAAGAAGGCTGGAGAGTACAGCGGCCGAAACGTTGTGAATAACAACTAAGACGAGTTAATAGTCCGAGACGTGAAAATATTGTTCCATGTAGGGAAAGAATTTCCCTGGTTATGATCTGTGGGTTTGAGGCGAATGTATGACCTTTTTTTTTTTTTTTACGTTTTCCTTAAACAAGTTTTACTCAATGTGACCACTAGCTTTATTTATTTATTCTATTTCATTGTATTTTATTTTATTTACAAATATACTATACAGAATAAGCTCTTGCATCTTTGAGCTAAAATATAGCCTACAAGCAGATGGATGAGTATGGTCGGTCATGAGAAATTCTTGAATTTACTGGAAAATAAAGCAATGCACTGGTTTTTTGACAACAGTAAATTTGGCAAATGTCCATGAAAATGTTTTGTAGAAGAAACGGCGCCTCCTCTTGCCAGTATCTGTATCTCACGCAGCCTCGTTTTGACTATTGACACTGTAATGAGTTTTACTTTCATGATAAAAGCACACAAACAAAAACAAAAAAAAAAAGCAAGCAAACAAAAAACAGTCTACCTCTTTTAAAAACTGATATATCAATTGCTTAGTATTACCTTAAAGCGCTAAAAATAACTTTAAGTTAAAGAAAATTTCGATACTTAAATCTTAGGAAAAAAAAGGCCAAACAAAAAGGGTGAGGGGTGTGTCCCGGGTATGACGCTAAACTGCATTTGATTTGGAGGCTACAGTTCTGGAAGTCACAGATTCCTGTGTCTGAGGTTAAACTGCATCTAGTGGTAAGGTTCCAATTCTGGAACTCAGGGGAGTCTGGAGAACCTCATCCTTTCCATTACTTCCAAGACTACTGTGACCCGGAGTGGTAGCACTTGTTAGGGTCCCATTTATGTGTTAGATAGATTTAAAAAAATGAATTTTAAAAAGGTGTGTTTAAAAAAAGATTGTTGGACCAAATGACCTTTAGGCACCCCTTTTGCTTTGCTGATTCATAAGTACATTTTTCATTTACACCGTCAACATCCAGTTGTTTGTTAGGGGTTAGGGTTAGGGGTTAGGGGTTAATTTTATAATATTAAAAAAACCCTCTAAAAATCGTTTAACAAACAACCGGATGTTGACGGTGTAAATGAAAAAAATGTACTTATGAATCAGCAAAGCAAAAGGGGTGCCTAAAGGTCATATGGGCCAAGTTGTTTGTAATTGAATAACCAACGAGAATGAATAAAAAAAACAAAAACTTATTCGGTATGAAATAGCCCAAGGATTGACATGTCCTCAAATCCAACCAACCAGCCAGCCAACCAACAACGAACTTGAACTCTGGAGAGTGTTAAGTTATCTCTTTGTTGCCATTACTTCAAGAACTACTCAGACCAAGAGTGGCAGTACTGTGGGGATTACATCTCTTGACTAATAGGGGGCACGAAATGTAATTACTTCCTGTGTCTACCAGTAGGCATTTGGTGGCTTAGCAAGCAGTGATAAAAAAGGTGAGAGCTCTAAAATAGAATTCTCTTCGACTCTCCAGCCTTCACAGAGATAACGCGCACCAGTTGCGTCTCCTGTCTTCAGAACAAGGGGGATTTGAACCCCCAACATTTCGTGTCGCATGGTATATGAGAACATACTCAACATGTGAATGTTTATAATTTCCTGTTTTACCAGCTGCCTCAAAATTTATCTACTAATTGTTTTGTTTTTTTACATTATTATGACATTTCTCTTATATAACTACTATCAGCGGCTACCCGGCGTCGCCTGGGTAGATGGGAATTTTTTAAAGTTAGTCCTGCAGATCCATTATTACTGAATCGTGAGTTGAATCTTCGTGGGATGCTCCATTTAAATCCCTATGTAAAAAAATATACCTTGCATTGACCCAACTACTCTGAAAAGAAATATTAATGTCTACTATCTAAAATATTAAATGAAAAAAAAATCCATGCTGTTATCATTTAAAATTTATTTTTTAATTATCTTCACGAATATGAATCAAATCTCAATTATTTTTGCTCAAAAACGAAGCCCTGGTGATATTTAATGTGTATATATATATATATATATATATATTTACTTTATCGTTAATTGTTTTATTTTCGAAGTTTCCTCCGGACATACACATTCACATAACTGCCCTTTATATATGTATAGATAGATAGATAGATAGATAGATAGATAGATGTATAAACTCTTCTTTGCATCTCCTGTCATGTTTGTATTTTCTTCAATTAAGTTTTCTCAGGCAATGAAATATCCTTCATCGTAAATTATTCTTAACGAAGAAATGATACATTTAGCCAACTGTCATTCATCAACACATCTATCGGTCAAATAGATAAGTTTGAAAATTATTAGGGTGTGCATCGCATTTGTATGTTCTGTCCTACTGCCCCCCCTAAAAACGCAAAGCGGTGCCTGCTGAAAAAACGAATCGTGCTAGTTATGAACCACTTCGCTGTTTGTAAGCATTTAAGTTATTTTTTTTGTATATATATATATATATATATATATATATATATATATATATATATTAGAGAGAGAGAGAGAGAGAGAGAGAGAGAGAGGACATTTGTTTTGAATTAAAATAAAAAAGAATATTTACATATTCTGATTTTTTATTTGTACTTGTTTAATGTATTGATTGCTTTTATTTTCGAAACTCGATCGTATTTATTTAAAAATACGTGACAGTTGTTTTGAAACCTGGGAGGTGGCTGTAAAATATCGCTTTCTTATCGCATTAACTTGTTGGTTTTAACGCCTTCAAAACACTTAAAATAAAAGATATTTGTCGATAAAAATGCCTTCAAACTGCTAAAATAATATTTAAAGAAGGGGAAGGGGTAAAAAATTTACAATTACTTGTCGATAAAAAATTTGGTGGTGGGGAGTAAAATATCGCTTTCATATCGCATTAACTTGTCGGTAAAAACGCCTTCTAACAGCTAAATGGTTCATAACTGGCATGGTTCGTTTTTTTTCAGCTGGCACCACTTAACGTTTTTTTTAGGCAGGAGACCAGGACGCACGAATGCGATATGCACCATTTTCATGTATGAATACTTTATACCATATAAATGTAAGTATAAATAGTTCAATAAAGTTTCCTTAATTCCTGCGGTAACGTTCAAAGAAATTATATAGGAATGTAATACTTACATTCACCATCCAGATAAGAACAAGTTTCAGTCATTTCCTTCTTTTACTTAACAATTGAATCCCAAAAGTAAATATTTACCCAAAGATGGGTAGGATGTGACACAAATTCGCAAGAAGAGGATAGGAGTAGGAGGTGTAGGAGTTCTCAGAGCAGTTTTGACTAACGAGTCCCTTCGGTTTGAATTCAGAATTTTCCTTAAAAGAGTTAAAGAGTTCATTCTGCCCTACTATTTACCCATATCTGGAGAGAGAATAGTTGGATCCGTAGCTTTCCCAAGGGTGTTAGCACTATTTGAAATGCAAACAGCCGCCTCCATGATTATGAACTCGTCTCGCTATGTCCATTTCCTACGACAATAACCATTACACCACGTGCCACAATCGAGAAAAACTGACTATTTAATAGAAATGGATCTGCGAGATTAGCTGGCTAACCATTACTATCCGGATAAGAATAAGTTTCAGTCATATGCTTCATTTTTTTTTCTAAAAAAATTAAATCCCAATAATATGTCTTCAAATTGTTAAAAGTCATCCATCGGTCATATTTCTTTATAAATCTGGTTTGCATACTCACCCCCCACCCTAAAAATTTCTCTCGTGGGTTAAAAAAAAAAAGGAGTTTTCAAATTTTAAATTCCAAAAGAGGATACCCTAAGATTTCAAAAAATGTCAAATTTAGTTTTGTAACAATTTTTTCCCTGTCCAGACTAGATTAGATTTGCATACTCATCCCCACAATAAAAAAAATTCCCTATAGGGTCCAAAAGACGAGTTTTAACATTTCAAAAGAGGATACGCTAATATTTCAAAAGATACCAAATTTAGTTTGGTAACAATTTTTTCCCTGTCCAGACTAGATTAGATTTGCATACTCATCCCCACAATAAAAAAAAATTCCCTATAGGGTCCAAAAGACGAGTTTAACATTTCAAAAGAGGATACGCTAATATTTCAAAAGATACCAAATTTAGTTTGTAACAATTTTTTCCCTGTCCAGACTAGATTAGATTTGCATACTCATCCCCACAATAAAAAAAATTCCCTATAGGGTCCAAAAGACGAGTTTTAACATTTCAAAAGAGGATACGCTAATATTTCAAAAGATACCAAATTTAGTTTTGTAACAATTTTTTCCCTGTCCAGACTAGATTAGATTTGCATACTCATCCCCACAATAAAAAAATTCCCTATAGGGTCCAAAAGACGAGTTTTAACATTTCAAAAGAGGATACGCTAATATTTCAAAAGATACCAAATTTAGTTTGGTAACAATTTTTTCCCCTGTCCAGACTAGATTAGATTTGCATACTCATCCCACAATAAAAAAAATTCCCTATAGGGTCCAAAAGACGAGTTTTAACATTTCAAAAGAGGATACGCTAATATTTCAAAAGATACCAAATTTAGTTTTGTAACAATTTTTTCCCTGTCCAGACTAGATTAGATTTGCATACTCATCCCCACAATAAAAAAAATTCCCTATAGGGTCCAAAAGACGAGTTTTTAACATTTCAAAAGAGGATACGCTAATATTTTCAAAAGATACCAAATTAGTTTGGTAACAATTTTTTCCCTGTCCAGACTAGATTAGATTTGCATACTCATCCCCACAATAAAAAAAATTCCCTATAGGGTCCAAAAGACGAGTTTTAACATTTCAAAAGAGGATACGCTAATATTTCAAAAGATACCAAATTTAGTTTGTAACAATTTTTTCCCTGTCCAGACTAGATTAGATTTGCATACTCATCCCCACAATAAAAAAAATTCCCTATAGGGTCCAAAAGACGAGTTTTAACATTTCAAAAGAGGATACGCTAATATTTCAAAAGATACCAAATTTAGTTTTGTAACAATTTTTTCCCTGTCCAGACTAGATTAGATTTGCATACTCATCCCCACAATAAAAAAAATTCCCTATAGGGTCCAAAGACGAGTTTTAACATTTCAAAGAGGATACGCTAATATTTCAAAAGATACCAAATTTAGTTTGGTAACAATTTTTTCCCTGTCCAGACTAGATTAGATTTGCATACTCATCCCCACAATAAAAAAATTCCCTATAGGGTCCAAAAGACGAGTTTTAACATTTCAAAAGAGGATACGCTAATATTTCAAAAGATACCAAATTTAGTTTGTAACAATTTTTTCCCTGTCCAGACTAGATTAGATTTGCATACTCATCCCCACAATAAAAAAAATTCCCTATAGGGTCCAAAAGACGAGTTTTTAACATTTCAAAAGAGGATACGCTAAATTTCAAAAGATACCAAATTTAGTTTGTAACAATTTTTTCCCTGTCCAGACTAGATTAGATTTGCATACTCATCCCCACAATAAAAAAAATTCCCTATAGGGTCCAAAAGACGAGTTTTAACATTTCAAAAGAGGATACGCTAATATTTCAAAAGATACCAAATTTAGTTTGGTAACAATTTTTTCCCTGTCCAGACTAGATTAGATTTGCATACTCATCCCCACAATAAAAAAAATTCCCTATAGGGTCCAAAAGACGAGTTTTAACATTTCAAAAGAGGATACGCTAATATTTCAAAAGATACCAAATTTAGTTTTGTAACAATTTTTTCCCTGTCCAGACTAGATTAGATTTGCATACTCATCCCCACAATAAAAAAATTCCCTATAGGGTCCAAAAGACGAGTTTTAACATTTCAAAAGAGGATACGCTAATATTTCAAAAGATACCAAATTTAGTTTTGTAACAATTTTTTTCCCTGTCCAGACTAGATTAGATTTGCATACTCATCCCCACAATAAAAAAAATTCCCTATAGGGTCCAAAGACGAGTTTTTAACATTTCAAAAGAGGATACGCTAATATTTCAAAAGATACCAAATTTAGTTTGTAACAATTTTTTCCCTGTCCAGACTAGATTAGATTTGCATACTCATCCCCACAATAAAAAAAATTCCCTATAGGGTCCAAAAGACGAGTTTTAACATTTCAAAAGAGGATACGCTAATATTTCAAAAGATACCAAATTTAGTTTGTAACAATTTTTTCCCTGTCCAGACTAGATTAGATTTGCATACTCATCCCCACAATAAAAAAAATTCCCTATAGGGTCCAAAAGACGAGTTTTAACATTTCAAAAGAGGATACGCTAATATTTCAAAAGATACCAAATTTAGTTTTGTAACAATTTTTTCCCTGTCCAGACTAGATTAGATTTGCATACTCATCCCCACAATAAAAAAAATTCCCTATAGGGTCCAAAAGACGAGTTTTAACATTTCAAAAGAGGATACGCTAATATTTCAAAAGATACCAAATTTAGTTTTGTAACAATTTTTCCCTGTCCAGACTAGATTAGATTTGCATACTCATCCCCACAATAAAAAAAATTCCCTATAGGGTCCAAAAGACGAGTTTTAACATTTCAAAAGAGGATACGCTAATATTTCAAAAGATACCAAATTTAGTTTTGTAACAATTTTTTCCCTGTCCAGACTAGATTAGATTTGCATACTCATCCCCACAATAAAAAAATTCCCTATAGGGTCCAAAAGACGAGTTTTAACATTTCAAAAGAGGATACGCTAATATTTCAAAAGATACCAAATTTAGTTTTGTAACAATTTTTTCCCTGTCCAGACTAGATTAGATTTGCATACTCATCCCCACAATAAAAAAAAATTCCCTATAGGGTCCAAAAGACGAGTTTTAACATTTCAAAAGAGGATACGCTAATATTTCAAAAGATACCAAATTTAGTTTTGTAACAATTTTTTCCCTGTCCAGACTAGATTAGATTTGCATACTCATCCCACAATAAAAAAAATTCCCTATAGGGTCCAAAAGACGAGTTTTAACATTTCAAAAGAGGATACGCTAATATTTCAAAAGATACCAAATTTAGTTTGGTAACAATTTTTTCCCTGTCCAGACTAGATTAGATTTGCATACTCATCCCCACAATAAAAAAAATTCCCTATAGGGTCCAAAAGACGAGTTTTAACATTTCAAAAGAGGATACGCTAATATTTCAAAAGATACCAAATTTAGTTTGTAACAATTTTTTCCCTGTCCAGACTAGATTAGATTTGCATACTCATCCCCACAATAAAAAAAATTCCTATAGGGTCCAAAAGACGAGTTTTAACATTTCAAAAGAGGATACGCTAATATTTCAAAAGATACCAAATTTAGTTTGGTAACAATTTTTTCCCTGTCCAGACTAGATTAGATTTGCATACTCATCCCCACAATAAAAAAAATTCCCTATAGGGTCCAAAAGACGAGTTTTTAACATTTCAAAAGAGGATACGCTAATATTTCAAAAGATACCAAATTTAGTTTGGTAACAATTTTTCCCTGTCCAGACTAGATTAGATTTGCATACTCATCCCCACAATAAAAAAAATTCCCTATAGGGTCCAAAAGACGAGTTTTAACATTTCAAAAGAGGATACGCTAATATTTCAAAAGATACCAAATTTAGTTTTGGTAACAATTTTTTCCCTGTCCAGACTAGATTAGATTTGCATACTCATCCCCACAATAAAAAAATTCCCTATAGGGTCCAAAAGACGAGTTTTAACATTTCAAAAGAGGATACGCTAATATTTCAAAAGATACCAAATTTAGTTTGGTAACAATTTTTTCCCTGTCCAGACTAGATTAGATTTGCATACTCATCCCCACAATAAAAAAAAATTCCCTATAGGGTCCAAAAGACGAGTTTTAACATTTCAAAAGAGGATACGCTAATATTTCAAAAGATACCAAATTTAGTTTGGTAACAATTTTTTCCCTGTCCAGACTAGATTAGATTTGCATACTCATCCCCACAATAAAAAAAATTCCCTATAGGGTCCAAAAGACGAGTTTTAACATTTCAAAAGAGGATACGCTAATATTTCAAAAGATACCAAATTTAGTTTGGTAACAATTTTTTCCCTGTCCAGACTAGATTAGATTTGCATACTCATCCCCACAATAAAAAAAATTCCCTATAGGGTCCAAAAGACGAGTTTTAACATTTCAAAAGAGGATACGCTAATATTTCAAAAGATACCAAATTTAGTTTGGTAACAATTTTTTCCCTGTCCAGACTAGATTAGATTTGCATACTCATCCCCACAATAAAAAAAATTCCCTATAGGGTCCAAAAGACGAGTTTTAACATTTCAAAAGAGGATACGCTAATATTTCAAAAGATACCAAATTTAGTTTTGTAACAATTTTTTCCCTGTCCAGACTAGATTAGATTTGCATACTCATCCCCACAATAAAAAAAATTCCCTATAGGGTCCAAAAGACGAGTTTTAACATTTCAAAGAGGATACGCTAATATTTCAAAAGATACCAAATTTAGTTTTGGTAACAATTTTTTCCCTGTCCAGACTAGATTAGATTTGCATACTCATCCCCACAATAAAAAAAATTCCCTATAGGTCCAAAAGACGAGTTTTAACATTTCAAAAGAGGATACGCTAATATTTCAAAAGATACCAAATTTAGTTTGGTAACAATTTTTTCCCTGTCCAGACTAGATTAGATTTGCATACTCATCCCCACAATAAAAAAAAATTCCCTATAGGGTCCAAAAGACGAGTTTTAACATTTCAAAAGAGGATACGCTAATATTTCAAAAGATACCAAATTTAGTTGGTAACAATTTTTTCCCTGTCCAGACTAGATTAGATTTGCATACTCATCCCCACAATAAAAAAAATTCCCTATAGGTCCAAAAGACGAGTTTTAACATTTCAAAAGAGGATACGCTAATATTTCAAAAGATACCAAATTTAGTTTGGTAACAATTTTTTCCCTGTCCAGACTAGATTAGATTGCATACTCATCCCACAATAAAAAAATTCCCAAAAGACGAGTTTTAACATTTCAAAAGAGGATACGCTAATATTTCAAAAGATTTTTTCCCTGTCCAGACTAGATTTGCATACTCATCCCCACAATAAAAAAAATTCCCTATAGGGTCCAAAAGACGAGTTTTAACATTTCAAAAGAGGATACGCTAATATTCAAAAGATACCAAATTTAGTTTGTAACAATTTTTTCCCTGTCCAGACTAGATTAGATTTGCATACTCATCCCCACAATAAAAAAAATTCCCTATAGGGTCCAAAAGACGAGTTTTAACATTTCAAAAGAATACGCTAATATTTCAAAGATACCAAATTTAGTTTGGTAACAATTTTTCCCGGTCCAGACTAGATTAGGTTTGCATACTCATCCACCCCCCCAATAAAAAAATTCCCTAGAGGGTCCAAAAGACGAGTTTTAACATTTCAAAAGAGGATACGCTAAGATTTCAAAAAATACCAAATTTAGCTTGGCAACAATTTTTTCCCTGTCCACGTTATCTACTAGACTATTAGTCTTTCCCTCTCAAACAAAATTATATAGGAATCTAATACTTACATTTACTATCTAGATGAAAATAAGTAAAGTCATCGGGATGGCCTAAAGTCGGTATCAGCCAGACAGCGAGGTAATCTATCCCCTTTTCACTAGCGCTAGACCAAGGAGATTGTTTTTTAGCGTCTGAGACGGAGCGCTACACCTACCATCAGCTCCTCACTTTGCTGCACATATCCCTGTGCTACTCATACACTAAGTTGGCGAGGGTCGGTATCGAACCAGGAACCTTGAGGTTCCCAGCTGAACACTCTACCGACTGAGCTAAATCGGTTCATATTTACCTCATTTTATTTTACTAAACAATCCCAAAAGTCACCGAAACTCATTAAAAGTGACCTATCAGTCATATTTCTTTAGTCTTTCCTAGGTATATCCAAACAGCTACGAATTTTAAAAACGAATTAAAATTAATTAAATCGATTATTTAAGGTCAAATTTTTGTCTGTCGAAAAGTAGTAACATAATGAGCATCAATAAAAAAAAAGCAAAATAATCTTACCCATGATTTATTTTTAATACATTTAAAACGATTTTTTCGGTCAATTTCAATTGCGTTCGGTCTGAGACGCTGTTTAAAACTAACATTCGTGATTGAAAAATAAAAAAGAAAGAAAAGATTATAAAAAATCTGATGCATTATAAAATTCATTCATTGATAAATCAACACTGAAAATTTCATTAAAATCGGATAATTCCCTGATTTTTGGTAATTCTTTTTCAACCGGAGGGGGGGGGGTAAAATTGTATTGAAAAAATTCGACGAATTGGGTCTTTCCCTACACAAAGTTTATATAGAATTGTAAGAGTTTCATTTGCCATCCAGATAAGAGTAAGATATTGTTTTAGCTCCTCACTAAGCTAAAATAGACACAAGGTGGTTTTTATTATGGAAGCCACGCACGAATCGAGACTTATGTGCAGCAATTTTAAAAATTGTTTGGGCATGCACAGTCTGAGCCCCTTGAAACCAAGCTGTAAATATTTTCTCATCCAACCGGCACGGCTAAGAATAAGTTTTAGTCATTTGGTTCATTATTTTTATTTAACTATTTTTATTATTATTTTTTACTGATCAGTTATTATTATTTTTATTTTATTGATCAGTTACATTTAAACCCAAAAGAATTGTGATGAACATTCCTCCTCCTGTCTATCTTAAAATGGACTGTTCATGCTTATAAATTAGTCATCTTCATACTACTATACTAATGTGCTGAATAAAGCCTAAATAAGTTTTTTTTTGTTTTGTGTTCATTTTATTACAAGAATTATATATCGACAATCGACCGGAAGTCGACCTCTTTTTCGTGACTGACGTGGGAGGGGAACTAATGAAAGTGACGGTTTCAAGACGTAATTTTAAAATGTAACTGTTCGATAACAAAATGAAGCAAATGACTGGAACTTACTCTTATCTGAATCGTGAATGTAAGTATTACATTTTTATATAAATTTTTTTGCGGGGTTGGAGGATGAAAAGACTAAAAAAAATATGACCGATTAGTGATTTTTAATGAGTTGAAGACAAACGTTTTTTATTTAATTTATGAAAGAAAATGATTTGTAAATGAAAATGAAGCAAATAACGGAAATTTCTCTTATCTAGATCGTGAATGTAAGTATTATATTTCTATTTAATTTTTGGTACATTACCGCATAATTTTTCTTAGTTGAATTAATTTATACAAACACCAGAATTTTAACTGAATATGAAGCAGAGAGATAACAACACAATCAAATAAAACAAAAGAAAGATGGAGAACAAGTGAAAGAAAATGGTAACAATAATGAAGTAAGAGAAAAGATGAAAGAAAATAATACCGAAAAAAGACAAAGAAAAAGGGACAATGAATATAACAAAAACTAAACGAATAGACCAAGTTATAAAAGATGAACAGAAACACGAACAAAAGAAAGATGGCGGACAGAGACTAAGTGACAAAGAGAAATTAAGGACAGAAAAGATAAAGTTTTTAAAAGAAGTTTGTGAAAAAAAAAAGAAATAAAAAGAATAATAGAACAAAGAAAATAAAGATGGTGGGAAAGAAAATCAAATTCAAAATCTGTTTACACTACATTAAGGCTTTCTCAATAATTTAATGCTGCACAAGACAGACAAGTTAAGAGGGGAATTGTAAAACAAAACATGCAAACAAAGTAATCAATATTGAAAGTAATTCAAAAATTAAGACTGCACCCCTCCACCCCCCGTCAACCACCACAACCCTCTTCCCGACCCTCCCAATACCTCCTCACTTACCTCCTCCCACTCCCCAACAAAAACAACAAAAGTGAACATGCAAAATAAAAATTTTAAAAAATTAAAAGTAAAGGCATTAAAAAAAAGTGAGATAGCTACAGCACAAGACAACGTAAAGACGTAACAACCCCCTCCCACCCCTCTTCTAAAATCAATAAATTTCCACAGAATATATCGATCCTATTTTTCTTTATTCTCACAGGGTGGATGGGCTGGGGGCGAGTAGAGAGTAAATAATCATTAATATCGATTTTTTTCGATCGCGATCGCTAAAGTTGTGTCCAAAGTTATGCTTTCGTGACTAAGCACATACACACAAGATATTGACTTCTGTTGGTGGTGCTGCTTTCAGAGTGGTTGGGCCGCTGAGAGGGTAGCGTGGGAAGAGTTGGTACGACACAAGAAAGTGGCATTAACCTCGACCCTTTTACTCACCCTTAACTACCAATAAAACACGACGAGTTTCTCCACTGAGTTCTCTTTACGAGAAAAAAAAAATCACCGAGAAAGAGAAATAAATATGGAGAAAGAGAGTGTGTGTGTTTGAAAGAGAGGGGGATGATAGTGTAAAATAAACGTTCTGTTTTCCTTGTGTTCATATCCACGGGTGAGATTCAAAACACGTTCAATTAATTGTCTAAGATATTGTTCGTGCTCGCGTACTTCTTTCACTGTGTCTTGGTTCGCTGGCATTGGTGAATTTTTGGTACTATGTAATTTCTCTAGTCCTGTTCGAAGAGTGGCTACACGGACTTATGGCTAAGATCAAAGTAAAGAATCGGTATGCACCAAAGGTTTCTCTGTTGGTTCTAGGGATTAGGGGACCTTACACCAGGAAGCACCTGCCTCTTAACCTAAAAGGAGTAAGAATTGGGTTTATTGCCCGGTGTTTGAGATACCTCATAAGGGGAATGTCGAAGGAATTTTAAGCAATTTTTAAACCCACCACTGCGGGTGGCTTGGTTGCTGTATGGCATCCCACATCCTCGGGTCACATTTGGCTTGGTGGATAGCCAATAAACAAATATGCCTTATCCATACCAAAAGGCCGGAGTGCAACAAAAGATTCTCGCTTGGTTTCAGGGAGCCGCCCCAGGGAATAATAGCCTAACGGGGCTAAGGACTGGATTTGCTGCCCAGATTAAAATGACCTTGTCATATTTGGCTCGGTTGGTAGGCAATAAGTAACACGGTTTTACAGCTAAGATCGAAGTGAAGTATCGGTACCAAAAGACCGGGATGCACCAGAAGCTTGCTTGTTCTTGGGGGGGCTCAAGAGCAACTCCGCACCTTCCGCAGAGGGGTAAAATTCCCCAATGGGGCCACCTGTTCTTGTTGCTGAACAGTAATGACATGCAACACTCCACTTTGGCTCTTTCTTAGGCTAGATGAGCGGTCGGAGAGGCCTCCTCTCCGATCAATCGGCTCGTCATGTCAAGTCCTAACACCTATATGATTGTCCCAATCTCTATTGCCCTTATGGCAAGCACCAACCCTTTTTATCATGTATGTGTAAGAAGGTTGTGGCTGAAGGTCTTAGTGTCCTGGGTATGGCGTAAGACTCTATCTGGTGGTCAAGTTCCAGTCCTATTTATGGCTCAAATATATATGTTTGAAAATATTACATAGGAATACTTGATATCATATCACAGTAAATTATTTATAGTAAGAGTAGCTATTAGAAGCTATAATTGTTTATTAAGGATTATTAGTAGTAGTTATTTGAAACTATATAACTGCGTGCAAACAAATGATTATTATCAAATACTTGAATCGGCTACTCAGCGTTACCTGAGTAGAGAAGTATTAAAAAAAGTTAGTCTCGCAATTTAAATATCTTTCCAGATATAAAAATCTTCATTATTTTTATACAAAAAGCAAGCTCTGGTGATAGTGAATGCGTGTATATATATTTACATTGTTGTTAATTGTTTTACTTTCGTAGTTTCTTCAGGATATACACACGCACACACACATACATACATGCACATAGTTGCCCTTTATGTATGTATAGATAAATAATTAGTCGAAATCATATAACTGTGTATAGATTAATTTTAGATAAAAAATAGTTAAAACCATACAACCGTATGTAATTAATTTGTATTAGATAGGAATATTATATCTTTTAACTGTGTGTAAACAAATGAATATTGATAAAATTGGCAATTGAATAATAAAAACATAATTATGATTAGAATCAGATATTTACAAACAAATTAAATTTTGGCATTTAACGAACCAAAATGTGTTATGTCGTTAAGAAAAAAAAAATACCAACAACCATCCGAAATCTGGCCTGACTCTCGCATTTTGGTTGGTTGGTTGGTTAATTGGTTGGCTTTTATGGCATGTCAACCCTTGTTGGGCTATTTTATGCCGGAGACGTTTTTGTTTTATTCATTCTTGAGTATTCAAATTATTTTAAAAAAAAATTGTAAACTCATTTTTTGATCTAACCCATAGATGGGACCCTAACAGGTACTACCACTTCTGGTCAGAGTAGACAGAGGGAGTCTATCCTCTTTTCACTAGCGCTAGACCAAGGAGATTATTTTAGCGTCTGAGGTGGAGCGCCACACCTACCATCAGCTCCTCACTTTATCGCACAGATCCCTGTGCTACTCATGCGCTGAGTTGGCGAGGGACGGTATCGAACTAGGAACCTTGTGGTTTCTAGCCGAACGCTCTACCGACTAAGCTAAACCGGCCCTTAGTTAACAATTTAGTTTCGCAGATCCATAACTAACTTATTCGATCCTTTCTAGAAATACAATGAATACGATTTTATGCCTAATATAAGATTCAAAGTTTCAATACAGTACAGTCTGGTAATGAATAATGTTTTGAAGAAAGAAAAAAAATCAAATTTGTTTTTTAAGATATACTTGCTATATAAAATTAGGGTGTCACATCGTGATGTAATGGTGAGGAAGCTAGTCTCGCAGATCCATTAGTACTGAATAGCGAGTTCGATTCTCGCTGGATTGCCCCATACTTGCGACCTTGTCACATTCTATCCGTGAGGATAGGCCATTCAAAATGACGAAAAGTCGGTGCTCCATGCTTGAATAGAAGTCTGTCATCAAATTGGTGATGGGGAGGGGGGGGGGCTAAGAAGTGAAAACATTGTGAAATTTACATGAGAATGTGTGATGTCTAAGGAGGAGCATTTTTTTTTTTTTTTTTTTTTTTTTTAATAAAAAAATAAAATTACACTAAACAGTGGTTTGCCACAACGAGCCTGAGTCGAAAAGACAATCCATGGAGTGAAATCACACTGACTCCCCGGTAAAGAAAAGGATTTGGGCGCAGCGATCATTAAAGAAGGTTATGTCGGGATCGGGGTAACAAAATGATTGAACACAATCTCCGTGTTCTGATCTATAAGAACTATGATGGAAGCGGAGAGGGACAACGTCCCAAAGAAGAAGAAAACCCAGACAACTCAACACGGCCAGCAGAAGATACGATAAGAAGATATGAAGATATCTATTTACTGATATCCCACAATGTCAGTTTAACACAAGGTCCGATTAAAGTGGTGAGCCACGCACAAACCGAAGCTTATGCGGTGGCCAGTGCTAAAAATTGTGTTTATCCCCTCGGCATTCCTAGCTACACACATAACAGCCATATCCGACAAAGAAGAAATCACAAAAATGTTTTCGGCATAAAATAACCCAATGGGTTGACATGCCGTAAAATCCAATGTAATGCAAGAACCCATCCCTATTAATGTCCTTGAAAAAGGTGCAACTATAAACAATACTTCCTATTGTCAACTACTTAGGTAAAACTCTCCTTATTTATTTTTAGGCCACATACGTACTTATGTGCTATTGTTTGCATCAGTTTCTTTGGTTTAGTTTCTTTGTTTGGCACATCAATCTTCCAGGGTTATTTAATGCTAAAGTCATGCTTGTAGAAGAACCATAGTGGTATTATTTAACCCCTACCTGGCGTCTGAACTTGTGTGGCCATATTAATATGCTGAATTAATGGGTAATCTGAACATTAGCTACATAAATGAGTAACACCCCCCTTGTTTATTTCACTTTGAAGAAGCCATATATTTTGTCCGGCCATCTTCATTTCACCGTAAATCAGTACAACTACATGTTTTAACACGAAAATATCATAAAATGTGTTCTTAATAACAATTGGGTTAATTTCAAATAATGCACAAACACAATTCAGAACACATTTTATGATATTTTCGTGTTAAAACATGTAGTTGTACTGATTTACGGTGAAATGAAGATGGCCGGACAAAACATATGGCTTCTTCAAAGTGAAATAAACAAGGAGGTGGTTACTCATTTATGTAGCTAATGTTCAGATTACCCATTAATTCAGCATATTAATATGGCCACACAAGTTCAGACGCCAGGTAGGGGTTGTATTGATTCGAACAAATTTGTATTTTCAATGTAGGTTTATGGTAAAATGAAAATGGCCGACCAAAACATGGCTTCCTCAAAGTGAAATAAATAGGGGGATGTTACTCTCATTTATGCAGCTAATGTTCAGATTACCACTTAATATTTCTGATATTTGCCCCTGCATTTTAAAATGTCGATTTGTACATTGATAATAAAGAACAACTACTATATTCATATAAAGTTGTTAACGGAGTGGTCTATTGTCGGTATCAGCCAAAAAGCAAGGAAGTCTGTTCCCTTTTCGCTAGCGCTTGACCATTAAGATTTTTATGCTGATATGGAGCGCAACACCTACCGCACAGACCAGATTACCCAAACTAAATTGAATGACCCTTATACATAGAGTACTAGCGGGGAACCGTTGGAGCGGGAGTGACTAGCGGACGACACCACGAAAACTGGAGGAGGGCATGGTCTTCTATTGAAACAGGACTCCAATAACTAAGTAGTTGTTACAATAAAATCAACACCTCATTTACTAAGCTGAGCTTCCAACACTCCCCTTTGACTCTTAGTACATGCTAGTAGGCGACGGCTGAGGGTCTTAGTGTCCTGTGTATGATGTTAAACTGCATTGAGTGGTGAAGTTCCAATTCTGAAACTCTAAGGAGTGTGGAGTATCCCTACATTGCTATTACTTCCAGGTCCACTTTGACCCGGTGTAGTAGTACATGTTAGTGTTCCATCTATTGGTTAAATAGATAAAGAATGAGTTTTAAATAATTAGACCGCCCTGTCGGTGGGGCGTTAGAATGCACCGACTGCACCTCTGCAGAGGGGTAAGACTCCCCCAATGGGACCACCTGTTGGCCGTGGATGGCGACCAGTGATGTTTAAGGATAGAGCTCACTTGGCACAAGGCCGAGTGTATGAGACACTCGGTAAGAATCGGACTTACTAAAAATGGCCTGCTAGCCGAGCTAGCTAATAACAAAACCTAAATTCCCGAACAAACTTAACAAAGTTGCCTACATATCAATTTTCAATTATAGTGTTATGCATTAAACCTAAATTATCAGGCCTCGTGACACTAGCCTCCGATGTTCAGGATATTTACCTCACATCCTACATATGCGGGTATGACACAAGGTCGTTTAATGTGTGAACACCCACGAACCGAGGCTCATGGGATGGCGGGTGCAAAAAATACGTGGATTCCGTCGGCATTCCTCCTTAAGGAAGCGCCTCAAGCACTCGGCACTAAACCCAGCCCTACCCTATCAAAAGGGCAAGTGTTAAAACATGCAGTTGTATTGATTCGAACAAATTCATATTTTCAATGTAGATTTATGGTAAAATGAAAATGGCCGACCAAAACATATGGCTTCCTCAAAGTGAAATAAACAAGGGGGGTTACTCTCATTTATGTAGCTAATGTTCAGATTGCCACGTAATGGAATCACGTGGTTAATTTAACACTAGTCCAGTGGCCGAAGCCAACGGACCCCGACCCGAAGAGTTGGTTATCAGTGTGTTTCTACCCCCCTCCCCCGATGTTTATAGCCTTCGGCAAATTGACAATATGTCGCATACCTCGGCCATGACGATATAGTTAGACACCCGCCTTGGAAAAAAGATTTTCCATGTGTGGCACGGTGCACGCGTCACTGCCATTCCCAACTTGTGAGATGAAAATGATAACACCATTCAAAATGTTATCCAATGAAAAATTATGACGTCATGAATTGTTTCGGTTTCCTCGATGATAGTAGTATCCGCCAACGCACCACAGAAGGCACAGTTGAAAATAATTCTTACTTTTAGGATTGAGTTATGTTTGAAAAAAAAACAATATTTTAATTGGTTCTAATTAGTTGTAATTTACAATTAAGTCAAAAACTGACCAATCTTTCTCTTTACTCTACCCTCAATCGGAGGATAGAGAGAGATGGGAGAATTTGAAATGTATTTCTAAGTTACATCTCATAAGTAGCAACCAGTAGCTTAAATTAGGCCAAAGCTTGCCTTTCTAAGAAATCTTACAAAATGATTTTAATGTTTTATACAGCCGTATTTATTTAAAAAAAAAAATTTATTCGTTTTGAAAACTCATTTTCTCCGAATCTCAATTGGCTATCCAGAGCCGAATGGGTGAGTCAACGGGTCACGTTTTATCTAGTCTTTTGATAAAAAGTTAATTTCCTTAACCAAAGATACCAAGATGTTATTATTTCTAATGGAACATTATATAATCAAAAAATGGATATTAAGTTATTATTGAGCAGGGACGTAACAACCGAAGCCTGGATGTGGCTGCCCCTCTCCCAATTTTTACAACTTGTAATATTTTTACTGGGTTTTATTTTTTTAAAAGTGCAATTAAAACATCAAATAATATCAGGCCCAATATCGTATTATCAAATTTCCTTTATGTAATACTAGAAGCGACTACTCGGTATTGCCTGGGTAGAGAGGGGATAATAAAAAGTTAGTCTCGCAAATCCACTGATTGCTTTGGTCTTACGTAATTGATTTATGTTTTAATTAATAACGTAACCAATGACGTCCCCTTCTTTTACTATTCAAATATTAATTCTTAAATATTTTCTCAGATATAAATAAAATCTTAATTATTTTTGTACATAAAGCAAGCTCTTTAAATATACGCTCCTAAATTGAATGTGTGTATATGTATTTACTTTGTCATTGTTTTGTTTTCGTAGTTTCCTCCGGACATACACACAACTGCCCTTATATACATAGATATAAAGTTAATCCAGACACGTGTTTAGAGGTTTCACCTCTCATCAGTGTGACTACACTTTAACAGCTACCTCTGGTCGGGATCGAGACCTGACTGAATTTTTGTCTGCCAAGTCTCTTACCCATACGGCTATTAGCGGCTGTCAAATTTAGAATATTTAATTGATACATTTCTAAGCGGAAATGAATTCACGAGAGTCCTCTAACTTTGTAAACAAAGTGAGGGTTAGCTATACGCCAGACGGTGAATTTACAATTAAATCCCTATTTAGAGAACTCAACCAAGTGAGAGTATATATGTGTGTGTGTGTGCGTGTATATATATATATATATATATATATATATATATTAAAGCTGAGTTAATCAACTTTAGCTTTGTAAAGGCTTTTTTTACTGTTTAGGTTAATGACACGAAAATTATACAAAATCATTCCTTACTTTTAGGATTGAATTGTTTGAAAAAAAATTGTTTTAATTGGTTCTAATTAGTCGTAATTTGCAATTAAGTGAAAAAAACTGACCAATCTCTTACTTTACTCTCTGTTTATCACTTTCTTTCCCTCTATGTATCTTTTGACTACCCCCTTGTTATATAATGTTAGTTTCTCTGGAGAGAGGGGGGAGAATTTGAAATGTATTTCTATGTTAAATTTCACAACTATCAACCCGTAGCTTAAATGAGGTCAAAAGCTTACAAAATGATATTGAGGTTTCGTCCGGCCGTATTTATTTATTTATTTTAATGTTATTCGCTTTACTAACTAATCTCAATTATCTACCCAGAGCTGAGCCATCGGGTCACATTTTGTCATATATATATATATATATATATATATATAAAGATAATAAACAGAACAAAATCATTTACTGTCAAAATTTAGCTTTTAAATTATCATCATCATAAAATCGTGCCAACAGCACGGATCTCCATAATTCTTCCTCACCTCCCGCCTCTGTCGGCCATCAGTCTTGGCAGGTTTTTTGCGCTGCATTCAGTATCCACTCAGGGCTCATCAACGTAACTTTTTGCTGACCGACCCGCATTGGTTTATCCATGTGTAGGTGCCCAGAGGAGAATGTCACTCATGAGCTCGTTCTTGATTTCCAAGCAGGATTTATTCTAAACCACACCCAGCATCCTTGTTTATATCCAGCTTTTTCCCCAAGGGTTTTGTTAGAGTCCAGGTGGTACAGCCTACTGTCTATGTTGGTTGTGATTGTTTTTCTTCTACTGCGTTGTTTTTCAAACTTTCTGTTGATATAATAATCTAATAATTACAACGTTTGATCTGTTTACTTACGAGCTATTACAAAATAGTTGAATATGTAAAACGTATAATATCCTTGATTTAGCCCTCTCACTATTTTTTTGTCTTTCCTTTGCATCATGTTCGATTGAAACAAATTAGCGTTATCGCTTCCGCGCAGTCTTCCCTTCTCTCTATCTTTCACCTATTCTCTTTCTCTCTTATATTTTTTCTGTGAAGCATGTCTTTTTCTTACCTTTCTTTCTTTGTAATAAAAACGGAATGGTCCATTATTTAGCTGAGGTGACGACACCCATAAGAAATTAAAAAAGAAATCGGTGGATAAGCCAAACCAGACTATTAGGATTTACATTTTTCCATTTCATCTTGGACGATTTGAACGGTTTCATTTTTAACCAGAGGGTGTTGCAAGATGATAACGGTCGTACAATTAAGGAACACGAGTATTTGGTTTTGTGACCCAATTTATTTATTTCGCGACCCACTGAAGCGTCTGGACCCATAGTTTTGGTGTGTCCTTTCTTTTTTCTTTTTTTTTCTTTTTTTTGTAGGTGGGTAATTCCATGTCAAATCATTCAGGCCATGTCACCCACCCCCTTCGATTTTTCTGAAATTTTGTCTACGTGTGGATTAGGTTAAAGTTAGGCAATCCCCAACATTTGAGCTTCTATTTCCAAAAAACTGGCGGAGTTATGTCGATTTTTAGCTCTCCATCAATAACTTGCAATTGGTTGACTTTAAGACTTTTTGATAGCAGTTTTAGATTTCTTGGTCTAAAATACTTTTATAAAGCAATTTTTAGGAGTAGGGAAGCTCTCTAACTCATTTTACAGACAAAAACAGTTTACAAAAAGTCGCCAATTATCGCGGACCCAAAAGATTTGGAGAGCTAAAAATCGACATACCTCCGCCAATTTTTGGAATCGGAAGCTCAAATCTTGGGGATTGTCTAACATAATCCACACATGGACAAAACTTCAGAAAAATTGAAGCGGGGTGGGTGACAGTTTTACTTCGTTACTGGATGATTTGACATAGTTACACAGGTTTTAGTTAGTTCTATCATGGATTTTAAAAGATTCTGTCCATTGGCGTTTGTTTGTTTTTTTTTATTACGTAGGGATGGTTTTTATGTTCTTTTTTTTTTCTCTAACTATTTTTGACTTCAATGGAACTGTATGTTTGGCTCTTTGTTTGGTCGGTATGCTACAGCTTCTAGATGGACGGTGACATATTCATCATTTGGTGTACTATTTTACTTTGAAAAACTGAGAGTAAAAGGCATTTTAGATTTTTTTAATACTTTTATTTTCACCAAAAATCTATTCAAGTTCATTTGTTTCTAAGGCTGTTTTTCATGAGCTCGAAATGATTTTCCACTTTCTTGTTCTTTGTTTTTTTTTTTGTTTTTTTTTTGTTTTTTTTTGTGTTTTTTAGGGGGGTGTCAGAAAAATGTATCGAAATTAAACATTTTATGACATGAAAATAAAACAAAGCTATAAAATTTAGTGACTTAAAATAATTATTCGTGATACTTTGAGTCAGGACCTTGAGTCCAACCAAAGTTAAGGACAAATGACTGTTATTGTATTGCTTCGAAATAGATAGTATCACCACTGATATGTACATCTTATTATAATGGAGATTCGGTGTCTGTCTGTAACCGAAACTACGTCACTGCTTACGTTACAGTACGCTCAGAAATTGAGTAAGTTTATCAATGAGTATTTAATTATAGAAAAAAAATCATTAATTCGTAAAATAAATCTTATTTATTAAGGATGTCTCAATGAAAATCTGAGTTAGATTTGCTTCTAAACAGTCCATGTTATAAGTGCGTTTAAAATACTGCAAGGTGTCTTGTATATCATTAAGAAATAAAGGTTTACATAATATATGCTGTGGTTACTTTGCACACTGGTTCTAACAAAACCGGGCTCAATAAATAATTACTTGGTGTTATTGATCTTTAATATTGTTTTATTCTCTAACGTATTAAAATCAATCCTATGAATGTTGTTGTCTAGTCCACGTATGGTTCTTTGTTATATGTGTGTGTGTGTGTGTGTGTGAAGCATGGGTTATTCTCTATTTATTTCAGACTAAATCCAAAATATATAACACATATATACATTGAGAATTAGACTCGCCAAATATGCACGCCTAATTCATTTAGTTATAATTAATTAACAAAATTAGGTATGACTTTAATTAAGCACATAATCTCCCCCCCCCCACATATATATATATATATATATGTGTGTGTGTGGGGGGAGATTATGTGCTTAATTAAAGTCATACCTAATTTTGTTAATTATAACTAAATGAATTAGGCGTGCATATTTGGTGAGTCTAATTCTCAATGTATATGTGTTATATATTTTGGATTTAGTCTGAAATAAATAGAGAATAACCCCTGCTTCACACACACACACTATATATATATATATATATATATATATATATATATATAATTTGCTGATTCAATTTACCTTGTCGATAATCGTTATTCTACTCGCATATCAAAATATGCTTTTTTCTAAACTTCTTCTTCAGTGCTGTCTGTTCATATGCATTTCCTTTTTAACGTGCGTGATTAACTATGCAATATTATGCGAGGGTAGTTTGTCAATGCTTTACGTCGGCATTCTCTTTAATAGGCCTTCTTGTCATGTAACAGATGACAGCTGCAAATGATTCCGATATAGTCGGATGCAGAATAAGGAAAGTGGAAGTGTCATCTGAAAACACCTACAAAATTTCTAACGTAAACAGATGTCATATGCCCGGAAGCGAAGCGTCGTACACCGAGTATCATGTGACAGGGGCTCTAGAGAAGACACAGATACAGAACGATAATCGTGATAGCTCAGTGAGTGAGTGTGTGATAGTGAGTAAGAATTCGGAAGCGGGATACGGGCTCTAGTCGGGGTTAGTAAGGTTTTTCTCCTTTCAGGCCTTGAAAACCTGCGACCCGCATTCAAAGCCGGAATCTGAAAGTAATAAAAAAGTTATTCTCGTTTTCAATCGTCTACCAGTATGTTTCCCCTTTTTAACCACTCCATTTCTTTTATGTTTGCACTATATTTTAGACGCAGATGACTGAACAACAAACGTATTTCACCACACTTGCAAATAGGTCGGAAAATTAGGGTGACCCAGAAAAAACGGAACCCACAAATTTTGTAATAAAATTGTTAAATTTAACTAGGGGGGGGTTAAGGTTAGTTTAATGGGAGAATAAATAAATAATTTGGGTTCTTTTTTTTCTGGGTCACCTTGTAATATGTTTTAATTTTCCGACCGATTTGTAAGTTTAGCCGTGGATAGCATTGTTGTATGTTGGTTGGAGGTAATTTTTATGTGAAATATAACATTGTAGCGTTAGTTTGTATTCGCCTTGTGGAGTTGTCTGCCCCTTTTAGTTTGATGATGCCCGCCAGGGCAACACCAGTATTTAACCGCCGGTTTCAAACACCTTCGCTCTCTTTATAGTTTCAGCAACTACGAGCCACATGGGGTAGATTCTATCTAAACCCTCTCGTGGGGCTCCGCCCCCCTTACATTACTGTAAGTCCTCACAGCATGGACTATTCCTAGTCTCATGTCTGTGCCTTTTATTGTATATTTGTATCATTCATGAATGTGTCTATCTTTATTTGTGTACCTCTTTATATGTACTCTTTACTATGAACGTTGTACCAACTGTTATCCATGTGCTGTGTTATTAAATGTTTGTCTATTAACCTTTGTTGGAGTTATTTGTATCCAAAGTATGTATAACTTTACACCTACGTTACAACATCAAATAAACAAGCAAAACAGTATAAGTAATGAACAAGGAAGTTTGAGTCGTAACAAAATTGTCCTTTATATGTATAATAAAATGTATCAAATGAACGAGTTACAAAGATTTGGTTTGGTTCATGTATTTTCCTTTTTACTAAGTCTTATTAGTATTAAAGCTTACTTGTATTTCAGTTCACTCGGTTCTAGGAGGGTCGAATTCGTGACTCGTCCCTTCGCTTGCCACTGCTTTTCTGTCTCTGTCACTAGAAAAATCCCGTTTCTGTTCTCCCGCTCTCAGTTCTTTGGCGGGAGTTTTGAATTTGGCATCGGTCAGTCTGGCTTTGTCTATTTTCATAATACGATCCTTTTTCCCTTCTATTCCTCAAACCTGCCCTAACAGGAATCTACAGCATATGAACGACCCTAACGAAGCGCCTTGAGAATAAGCTAGATGGGAGCTGCACAAGAATGCTGCGAGCGGTCCTGAATAAGTCGTGGAAGCAGCACCCCACAAAGAAGCAACTGTGTGGCCACTTGCCCCCCCTCTCACAAACCATACGAGTAAGACGGACTAGGCATGCGGGACACTGCTGGAGAAGCAGGGATGAGCTCGTAAGCGACGTACTACTGTGGAAGCCAGCACATGGGTACGCTAATGTGGGCCGCCCAGCCAGAACCTACATCGACCAACTACGTAAGGATGCTGGCTGCTGCATGGAGGAGCTCCCAGAGTCGATGAATGATAGGGAAGGTTGGCGAGGGATTGTCATGGATATCCGTGCAAACAGCGCGTCATCATGATGATGAATGAGTTATATGATCGCTTCTATTGTTTGGATTGACCGTTCATTTGTTTGAGAAATATTTGCTTTCAATTAGGTATGCACAATGCTTGCTGAGCTCTGCAAGAACTCTTTTAACTGTACACCAATTTACATATATAGGCTCTTGCTGGTATTTAATTTAGGAATGCAAATTGCAAGATCATTCCATATTTTTTCTTCAGCATTGGGTTATTCCATAATATTTTTCTCTGCGTGATTTGTCGGGTAGCTAGAGGTATGTTTTACGTTGATAAATGTAGCTGGTTATTCTTAGTGCGTGTTCCTAGAGTTTGCTTTTAACCCCATCTTATTTGGTGGTCGCTCTGAAAAGGAATTCAAGGAAAGAAAAGGAAGAGACAAAGACAAAAGGTAGTTTTTTATTTATTTATTTAGGCTTTATTCTCGGCGTATAGCCACCGCTTGATGAGGAAATTTCTTCCTGACCAGTAGTCGTGTCTCGCCCCAGTTAAGACCTATGGCCGAGATATTATTTTGGAGGGCGGAAGTGAGTCCTTTTTCCTGCACATGCTCGGAGGGTTCTTCTGATGTGAAGGGTCATGGGATTTTAAAAAAAAATTATTTTAATCTTCACAGATTTAGAAAAAGATTATATCACTAATTTAAATAAGTCAATCTAGCTTGTTTAAGTTATATTTTATGAAACCAGAATTGTCACTATTAAAAATATTTTTCGTCTTATCTATTATTAGTTTATTTACTGCTAAATGAAAAAATGAACATCCTCTAAGTGTGCTAAGTCTATATTTTTTTTTACAAAGTAGTACAATTGTTAAAACGATTTTGTTATATATTCCTTTCTACCCCGAACCCATCATCCATCAGCTGCCAACTATGTACCCCTTAATTAGTAATGGGCCTTTCTCTGCCACGTTGAATTGTTGCTAGGATGTTTCAATTCAGGGTTGTCTTTATCTTACTCTGATATTGTGGTGTAATGGCTAGCAAGCTAGTCTTGCTGATCCATTACAACTGAAAAGCGAGTTGTATCCTCACTGGATGCCTAATACTTGCGACTTTGTACCACATCCTACCCGTGAGTGAACGGGTTGGGTAAATACCTATATTGTCAGATGTGCTAACATTAAGAATTTTACTATTTTGTTTTTCCATTTTCTTCCTCTTTACTGTTTTTTGATGTTTTTTTGTTTTTTTTTTTGGGGGGGGGTTAATGGGGGGGTTAAAGGGGGCGGGGGGGGGGTTCTTTATCACAGTGCTTCAAGCTTGCTCAAGTGTTTGTTGCATCCAGTTTTAGCACCTTTTCTTCTCTTTCTTTTGGTCTGTCCAAGTTCTATATTCCAGTCCAACGGAATCGCATGACTGGATGTTACGGTCCCATGTCAGCAGTGAGAACAATTGGTCTGTTTTATAAGTTACTTTAGGTGTGGCACTCCACCTCAGACGCTAAAATAATCTCCTTGGTCTAGCGCTAGTGAAAAGGGGATAGACTCCCTCGCTGTTTAGCCAATACCGACATTAGGCCGCCCCGACGACTTCTTAATCATTAATATAAGTGAAAAGTAAAGTCCTCGGGGTGGCCTAAATTCGGTATCATCCAGACAGCGAGTGAGTCTATTCCCTTTTCACAAACGTTAGACCAAGGAGATTGGTTTTGGCGTCTGGTGTTGAAGGGCACACCTACCATCTGCTCCTCACTTTGCCGCACATATCCCTGTGCTATTCATACGTTGAGTTGGCGTAGACGGGTGGTCTATGATCCAATCAATTAGTTAGTCATGTCAAGCAACTATATGAATTTCCCGACTGTAGTCTTGAAATTGCCCTTATGGTAAATACCCCCTTTTTATTGTATACGTGCTAGAAAGCGGTATCTGAGGGTTATCCATCAGTGTTTATTAATATACATGAAGTTAATGAAAATTATTTCTTAAACACACACACATATACACACACATATATATATATATATATATATATATATATACATTATAAAGTGAAAAAAGGCGGGGAGGAACATTGTCGGTATCAGCCGGACAGCGTTGGAGTCTTTTCCCTTTTCACTAGTGCTAGATCGGAGATTGTTATTGCATCTGAGCCGAAACGTCACACCTACCATCAGCTTGCCACAGATGCTGTGCTCCTCATACGCTGAGTTGGCGTATACCTGGACCTTTTGGTTCCAAGGTGGACGCTCTACCGACTGACCTTAACCGGCCATATATATATATATATATATATATATATATATTTCTTAGGTGGGGTACCAAGTAATTTGGTATTAGGATGATTCTCAGCTGGTCCTTTCTTCCAACTGTACGGTGTTGAAGAGTTCAGGTCCGATTTGAGAGCTCAATGTTTAATTTTTATAAACAGATCAAAATGATTAGTAAAAAGCTTAAAAATCTGGTATTAAGCTGAATTTATATGTATACCATTTTCAATAAAGCACGTGATCTGACGTAACTGCTGGGTTTTTCGGATACCCAAGGGTGGAAATGGACCATAATCACTTAATACCCGATTTTTAAGCTTTGTGTTATATATTATATATCAAGCTTTTGTCTAAGAGACCTACAAGGGTTGATATGTCATTGAACCAACAAAGTGAATGCAAACAGCTCACCGGTGCCATTTTTCGTAACTGTAACCATTAATGTTACCCTCACATCCAAACTGAATTAGTTATCCCTAAATGTCTCATTTCTATCGCTTAAAAAGAACCAACTTATCAGCAATGTAAGTAGTGCCATTCCAGGATTGGAAAATAGCGAATTCCGAGGACGTGACTGGCCTCGAGGATCTTGGGCAAAAACTCTGTATTTGGACTATTGGTGGTGGCAGCACGAACACGGCGTAACTCAATCATGATTACACTTGCACCTTCGACATCATACAATCGCCGCCACCGCCGCCGCTCCCCATTTCGGGAGATGTGTGTGATAGTGTACTAACGGGCTCTTTGGGGATAAAAGTGCCCGTTGTACCTGAGGCGTTTGCCAGAATTTCAGTCTAAGAACTTTTGAGTCCGTTCTGAATCTTAAGGGAGAGAGAGAGATAGAAAGGGGGGGGGCTAAATAAATTGGTAAATGCCCGCTGGAAAATGGTCGGTGGCAAAGCTCCAAAATAGGCGGGAGAATCTCGCTATTTCATTTTGCGTCTTCGTGTTTCCAGTGACCTGGCAAAACTAGTTATAGGAAGAAAGAATAAAAGCGGTTTTTGTGTAAGACAGCTTCACCACCATAATTTATCTTAAGACACAATCTTTCAAGATTAGAGGACTGACGACGTATGCCGAAAGAGCTGTGGGTGGGTGCGTGTATATGAGAGAGGGGGGTGCTAAGAAAAAGAGGCAGTCAGAGCTAGAAACATATATCCATAGTTTCTTTTTTTATTTTAGAGAGAGGGGGAAGAGAGGAGGGAAGAGAGGGGCTAAGAAAAAGAAGCAGAGCCAGTTTCTTTTTTTTTATTTCCGTTTGAGAAATAGAGGAGAAAGTGAGATGAAGCTAGAGCTTCATCTTTCCCTCTATTTTCTCTTCCCTCCCATATCTCTCTCTCTCCTTATGTCTTTGTCTCTCTCTCTCTCTCTCTCTCCTTATGTCTTTGTCTCTCTCTCTCTCTCTCTCCTTATGTCTTTGTCTCTCTCTCTCTCTCTCTCCTTATGTCTTTGTCTCTCTCTCTCTCTCTCTCTCCTTATGTCTCTCTCTCCTCTCTCTCTCCTTATGTCTTTGTCTCTCTCTCTCTCTCTCTCCTTATGTCTTTGTCTCTCTCTCTCTCTCTCTCCTTATGTCTTTGTCTCTCTCTCTCTCTCTCTCCTTATGTCTTTGTCTCTCTCTCTCTCTCTCTCTCTCTCCTTATGTCTTTGTCTCTCTTTCTCCCTCTCCTTATGTCTTTGTCTCTCTTTCTCCCTCTTCTTATGTCTTTGTCTCTCTCTATGTCTCTTTTCTCATTCTCTCTCTCCCTATGTCTCTTTTTCTCATTCTCTCTCTCCCTATGTCTCTTTTTCTCATTCTCTCTCTCCCTATGTCTCTTTTCTCATTCTCTCTCTCCCTATGTCTCTTCTTTCTCATTCTCTCTCTGCCTATGTCTCTCTTTTTCTCATTCTCTCTCTCCCTATGTCTCTTTCTCTCTTATAAACAAAAAGTGCACATGTTAAGCATGCATGTTATGTTTTTATTTGTATTTAATTAGAGAGGGGGGAAGAGAATGTGGAGAGAAAGATGAAGCTAGAGTCTAACTCTGGCTCCATTCAACTTTCTCTTCATCTCTCTCTCTCTCTCTCTCTCTCTCTCTTCTCTTTTTCTCTATCTCACAACGCTCAGTTTAGATATGTGTTCATTCTATGCATGCATCTATCTATGTATGTATGTACGTTTTTATTTGTATTTAATGTGTATTGTGTAAGGGGTAATTTTCATGTTTACAAGTACACAATGTAATGCGCTTCTGGTCGAAATGTATATGTGCTTGCAACCGTGTGCCTGCTTACACGCGTGTACTGTGTATGTATGTGTACGCTCTTGCACGCACAGAAGAAACTTTTTAAAAAATAATTCTCTCCGTGTGTATTTTTGTATGCGTGTTTTCTTGTTCGTTTTTTTATTACCTTTATTGTAAAAAGAAGAAGAAAAAACGCGTCTCAGATGCGTGTGTATTTATTTAAGATGTGGGAAAATGTACATTGTCATTTCTTTACGTGCGAGTGAAAGACGAAGGGAGAGAGAGGAAGTTTTTGTTACACGCTCACGAACGCCCTCTCTGCCGCCAAGCCTCGCTTGCCCGCCCGACTGGCCCGATCGTCCGCCCGCCCGACGGGCGGGCGACTGTGTAATGTGTGTGTTTATTGATTCGTTCGTTCCGCCAGGAGAAACAACCTTTAACTCCAGATTTTGAATACTCCAAAAGTTGTTGTTTCTACTCCAGACTCTGGGTCGGTATCGCCGACTCTTTTCAGCAAGCTGGAGCAGTTCGGCACGTAGTATCTAAATTGGTTTTTCTTCGACTGCTATGGCTATTAACAGAAATGTCCTTCTCTTCCAGTTAAACCTCCACTACCCTTCGAGCCAACAATCACAACATATAAATACAGCTCCTATCCATACATCCACTTTCTAAACACGATTAATACTTCTACTTTTTTCTCTTTTTTTTATTTTGGTTCATATTTATTACCTTTTCTTTTCCTTTCTTTTTCTTTTTCTTTCTCTCACTTTTTCCTTTTTCTTTCTCTCACTTTTTCCTTTTTCTCACTCTTTTTCCTTTTTCTCTCTCTTTTTCCTTTTTCTGTCTCTTTTTCCTTTTTCCTCTCTCTTTTCCTTTTTCTCTCTTTTTTTCCTTTTCTCTCTCCTTTTTTTCCTTTTTTCTCTCCTTTTTTTCTTTTTCTCTCCTCCTTTTTTCCCTTTTTCTCTCTCTCTTTTTTTTTCTTTCTCTCTCTCCTTTTTTTTCTTTCTCTCTCCTTTTTTCTTTCTCTCTCCTTTTTTTTCTCTCTCCTTTTTTTTTCTTTTCTCTCTCTCCTTTTTTTTCTTTCTCTCTCCTTTTTTTTCTTTCTCTCTCCTTTTTTTTCTTTCTCTCTCCTTTTTTTTTTTTCTTCTCTCTCCTTTTTTTTTTTCTTTCTCTCTCCTTTTTTTCTTTCTTTCTCTCTCTCCTTTTTTTCTTTTCTTCATTCTCTTTTTCTTTTCTTCATTCTCTTTTTTCTTTTCTTCATAGTCTTTTTTCTTTTCTTCATTTCTTTTTTCTTTTCTTCATTCTTTTTTTCTTTTCTTCATTCTCTTTTTCTTTTTCTCTTTTTCTTTTCTTCATTCTCTTTTTTCTTTTCTTCATTCTCTTTTTTTTTTCTTCATTCTCTTTTCTTTTTCGTTTATATTTATTACCTTTTCTTTCCCTTTCCTTTTCTTTATTACCTTTTCTTTTTTGTTTCTTTCTCTTTTTCTTTCTTTCTTTTTTTCTTTTAGTCTGTATATATTTCCTTTTCTTTTTTTTTCTTTCTCTTTTCGGTTCCTTGTTTCTGTTCTTATTCCTCTTTTCTTCATTCTCTTTTTTCCCTTTCTTTTTTGTTTCGCTTTTTTTTCTTTATTTCTTTTCACTTTTTACTGTTCTTTTGCTTTTTCTCTTCATTTTCTCTTTTTAATTTCGTTTATTTCTCTCGTTTTCGTTTTTTTCTTGTCCTTTTCCCTTCCTTTTCCTCTCCCCTTTTTTTCCCCATACCTTTTAATTTCTTTCTTTTCTTTTTTCCTCTCCCCCTTTTCCCCCATACCTTTTAATTTCTTTCTTTTCTTTTTTCCTTCTCCTTTCATTTTTCCATTCCGTTTTCTTCCCTTTTCTTTTCCTTCATTCTTCTCTTTTAGTTTCTTCTTTTTTCTTTTTCTTTAATTTCTTTTCTTCTCCATTCTTCTTTTTTCCGTTGTCTTACCTTTTCTTTTCCTATTATTTTCTTATTACTTTACATTTTTACTTTTTTTTTTCATTTCTCCTTCTTTGCATTTCTTTCCTTTCATTTTTGTTTTCTTTCTTTTTGATTTTGTTTTCTTGATGACTTTTTCACTATTTATATACACAGACATTTTATGTTTCATGAAATTATATTTATTGTCAGTTTTTTTTCTCCCTTGTCTCATTCTCTCAATTCATCATACATAGACGTTATCTGCATAATCTATCTAATGAATCAGGTGCACTCATATATATATATATATATATATATATATATATATATATAATATATGCGCTTTAAAACACCTTCAAATTAACTATATTTCTGGATGGTTATTTACTATTTTTCGTCTGGTGCAATTTATGATATTACACACTGGAGTAAGCACAAGATTTCACGCTTTGTTTGTTGGTGACTGAGTTTCATTAACTTAGAATTACTCAACACCTGTTGTTGCAAGCCTGCCTGCCCCCCTCTCTCTCTCTCTCTCTCTCTGTCTCTCTCTCTCTCTCTCTCACGCGGTCTTCAGACTGAGATTGGAGTACGTTCATTTCCTTTAGCTATGGTCTTATTTTAGTGAAGTGTCGCGAACAAAAATGAGCCCTGGGGTTACAAAATCTGCTGCAGCACCTTTCCGATTGCACTAAAATTAATTAATTGATTTTAACGGTATATTAACACGTTTAGGGCTATTTTATGCCAGTAGGTTAGAGAATCACATTCATTGTATGTTCATATCTACATTTTTTGTGTAGCTGCTTCTTAAGTTTTAGTGGGGTTTTTTTGGGGGGGGTGGTTTGTATACGGTCCTATCAACTACAAATAATTTTTAAACATTTATTTGACCCATTGTATCTTAACATGTGCTACCACTTTGAGTGAGTGGACCTGTGAGTATTGCCAATGCGAGGATACTCAACACCCCCATAGCTCCAGAACTGTAACCTCGCCATTAGATGCCGTTTATTGTCTTACACAGAACACACCCTATAGTGGGATCTTATCCCTCTACAGGGGATATAGCTAGCATATCCTAAACCCCGAACGGACTGGTTAACTCGAGTCTCCCTGACAGTGGTCGTGGACCCTACGGTCGTAGGCTATTTCTATCCTTGTCTATTTCTTTAAGTTTTTTTCCTTGGTAGATAATCTGGTCTTCTTCAAATAATACTGTAGAAGAACGATAGTTGGTTGAATATCGTTTCGTCGTGCAGAATAAATGTGAGAACAATTCATAACGGAGTAATGATACTATTTTTATTGTCTGGACAAACAACAGAAGAGAATACAAACATATCAGGAGAACTTATACAGAACTATGTTGGCGATATATGCTAATATGAAAAGAGCCTTTAGTACAGAAAGTATTGAGTCCTTGATATGTAAGTAAAAATGTCAAGTCGTCAGGGTGGCTTAATGTCGGTATCAGCCAGATAGCGAGGGAATCTATCCCCTTTTCACTAGCGCTAGACCAAGGAGATTATTTTAGTATCTGAGGTGGAGCGCCACACCTACCATCAGCTCCTCACTTTACTGCACAGATCCCTGTGCTACTCATACGCTGAGTTGGCGAGGGCCTGTATCGAACCAGAAACCTTGTGATTCATAACCAAATGCTCTATCGACTGAACTAAACCGACCCTTACATTTCGAGCATGTTGTTGTATTCATGTGACACGATGTTGCAGGGGATGCAAAGTCCTCTGTCTGTGGACAGGAACGCAACTGGTGCGTTGTTACTTCTGTCGAGGCTGGAAGATGGTTTTGGCTTTGTCGCTTTATTTTTCATAATGCTGCTTGGTTCGCCACCAAGTAGCTATTGGAAGACATGGAGGTAATTACCTTTCGTGTCCCCTAGCGACAAATAGAACTATCGCAAGTAAAAAAAAAATGTAAGTAGTCATCGGGGTGGTCTAAATCGGTATCAGCCAGGCAGCTTTTCACTAAGGAGATTGTTTTGGGGTCTGAAGTGGAGCGCCACACCTACCATCAGCTCTTTACTTTACCGAAAAGATCCCTGGGCTACTCGTAGTCTGAGTTGGTATCGAACCAGGAACCTTATGGTTCCCATGCGCACGCTCTACCGACTGAGCTAAACTCGGTACAATACAGTTGGATTTACTAAATTTGAGTAAAAAGCTCACTATTTAAGAGTCAGAAATTTACGCATCCAAAGTTGGTCTGTTAAGTGATGAGCCTAATTGCATATACAAATGATCAATTATATTACAAAGCGGCTTTATCGCCTTTTGAAATAGTTTCATAGGGAAAAAAACATTACAGCGAAGACGTTCCAACTGCTGGAAACAGTGATGGAAGTATTTCTTTAAATTTTTAAGATGAAGCTTGATTATTTGTATTATTCGGACTATTGTCCTCATCTTTATTGTTACCTACAAGATGTTTCGGCCGATGTGCCGTCCGGCCTTCTTCAGGTCTTTCTTGTCGGGCTCGGAAACCTTCATGTCGTAATCGGGAGCCTTCACGGAACTTCGAACCGAACCCTTCATTCAATCCAATTGGACACGTGGCACAACGGATATAGGCATTGAGTTAATACAGTTCTAAGTGGCTGTTATCTCTGGGCTGCAGGTTCAATCCTGGCCAAGGGTGACAGTAACATAGAATAATCAACACAGCTTAACACTTGTACCCAGTCATGGTTTGCGGAATGAAAACATCTGTCCTCGTGGATTGAATAGGTTCGGTTCGAAGTTCCGTTAAGGCTCCTGATTACAACATGAAGGCTCTCGAGTTCGACAAGAGATATCTGAAATAGGCCAGAGGGCACATTAACCGAGACGTTGTGTAGATAACAGTAAAGATGATGACAATATTCCAAATAATACAAGTGATGGAAGTGTTCAATTGACACTACTTGTATTAGGTTCGTTACGACTTATTACATCTTTGTGTAAATTAATTGAAACAACCGCTTTAGTTTCCTTTCTTTCACCATTCGGTCAGTTTTAGACCCACTGGAGTGACAAGGTGAAATCGATTTCTATTTTTCCTCAGATTAGGTCATTTGCAGCGGTTTGCAGTAATACGAATTTATTTTCGTGTTGTGTGATGAAATTTGTTTGGCCTTGAAAAATATTGTATCATATTTTTATCATGTCCAAACACTATTGTCTCGACAGTCGATTAGTTGTCCTGCGATCATTGTCTGCGATGGAGGTAACTCTAAGAAGCGTACGAAAATTGAAATGTTGCATGAACACACTCACAAGCCTTACAAAAAGATCGTGGGTGCCATAATAACGGAATTATTCGTTTCGTTTCAATTAATTTGCACAAGGGTGCATCAGCTAGTTGTAATATTATTTTACATTTATCACTTTCTAAACTTTGTTTAATTGTGGCACAAAGCCAGGAGTATGGGGCGCCCAGTGAGACTTACTATAATAGTCTACTAATCTAGCTTGCAAGCATTGTCAGTATTAATTTTTGACTACTTTTTCTTTCCCCTTAACTCGAGATTTGGGAAACTGAAATAATCACAAGGACTCAAATCAGAGGAGAAAGAGGGTTATTATATACCTCACGAATGCATGTATAAGATGAACAAAAGTGATAAGACAAACAGAATTATTTCTTTTGTTATTTTTCTTATTATTACTAGCAAATACATGCACCCTCCAGGTGCAAGCATTTAAGTTTTGATATAATATATTAAATTAGAAAGGCTAGTGAAACTAAATAAAAATGCAAATAAAACATTTGAAACTAAATTAGAATTCAGATAAAAACATTTGAAACAGAGGGGTGTATAATCGAAAAATAGAACTAAAACTTACTCTTCCATAACTCCCGTCTTTCATTACTAAATTTTCTAAAATTAACTATTTAGTTAAGATAGAAAGTGAAGAGTAAGATTATAGTCGTTTCTTTTTGTTAATTAATTTCTTTCAAGATTTATCCCCGAAATGTTTGCTCATATTTTTTAAGATAACACCAATCAATTAGAAATCAATAATATTAAACACATATTCATTAAAATCAAAATTTTAATATCAATATGCAAATTAGCCTTTCTGTTCAGTGTAACCCGCTATTTCGTTATATATACACACACACACATATATATAATATTACAATTGTATGTTATTAGTATGTAAATCAGACTAACAGTATTAATAATGTAAAACAATTTTTATTAATGATTGAGGTTTTAATAAAAATAAAATCATGGAGAATGTGATATAAATAACTAAAGGAATCGTGACTCAGGTAGTGATATAGTTTCGGTTACGAACGAACAAACACACAATCTCCATTATAATAAGATTCTCAATTAGTTTTGACATTAGGTCCTTAACAGAAAGTTTCTTTAAGTAGTTGATAAGCGGAAAAAAAATGGGAGGGGGTGAAATATCTACTAGCGAAGTGGTATATCCATTTGTTGAGTGAAAACCATGTTCTGGTTAAATTCTCTTTAATTACTATTATTACTTTGGTCTCTGTGGTGAAGGTCCCTGGCTAATTAATTTTTTTTATTAGGTTTGGGAGTAATTTATTATAAGTTGGATGCGGGGTGACCAGTGGCTGATACATTTATTTGTATAGGTGTTAGTGACAGCTAAATTTTATTTTATATATATATATATTAGAATAAACAAGTTTGTTAAAAATGTATTTCAAAAGACCCAAAAGAAAATGTTCAATACCGTCCAGCAGAACAGGATAAAACCTAAAATAAAAGTAGTTTACTTATCCCACTTTCGCTGCCCTATTACTTCTAGTTTCATACGATCTTTTTGAGGGAGTAAGAAAAAAATTGCAATCTTTAGATTAGTGGCAGTAATGGTACGTGAACAACATTTATTTTAGTTATATATACTAGAAAATATATGCACCCTCCAGGTGCAAGTATTTAAGTTTTAATATAATAAAATATCACATTAAATTAGAAAGGCTAATGAAACTGAATAAGAATGCAGAAAAAAATTGGAACAGAGGGGGTATGATTGAAAAATAGAACAACTTTGAAACTAACTCTTCCATCATTTTCCATTACTCCCGTCTTTCATTGGTAAATTTTCTTAATTTAACTATTTAGTTAAAATAGGAAGTAAAGAATAAAATAACAGTTATTTCTTCTTGTTAATGAATTTCTTTTAAGATTTTCGTCGAGATTGTTGCTCATATTCATTAAGATAAAACCAAACAATTAGAAATCAATAATACTAAGCATATATTTATTAAAATCACATTTTTAGGATCAATATGCAAATTAGCCTTTCCATTCATACTGTAAACCGCTATTTTGTAGTATATATAAATACAATTGCATGTTATCAGTATGCAGATATGGTCAACAGTCTTAATGATGTAAAACAATTTTATTAATAATTGAGGTTTAAATAAAATAAAGTCAGGTAGAATGTAATGTAAATAACAAAGGGAATTGTGGCTTGTATAGTAATATAGTTTCGGTTACAGACAGAATCTCCATTATAATAAGATATATATATGAGTGCTAATATATATCTAAGTCAGGGTAGCGAAGATACGAAGACAATTTCGTTTAATAACTGACCGTTTGCTAGAAACGGTCAGTTATTAAACGCGATTTTTAAAACAAGTTTGTTTAAAAATTGCATAGGCGAGAAACTTTCAGTTACCAAGTGTCGTTGACTTCATGTCTTCCCTACCCCAACTTGTGTGTGTGTGTGTGCTTTCCCAAAATTCATTTACAGAGAGTGAGGTTCATTAGAAACTGTTTCGAGTAGGTTCCTAGGTCTTTGATTAAAATGCCATGAGCAGTCTGGTGATTCAAATTTGATTCATCACCAACCATTTCCACGGCAAAATGGCGATCAAATCTGATGAGTCATCACTTTTGTCGTATTTTCCTCAGTTTTCTTTTTTGAGTGACAAGTCAAGCAGAATGCTTTTCATCTCTCTCTCTCTCTCTCTCTCTCTCTCTCTCTCTCTCTCTCTCTCTCGGCCGTCCTAAATGTCCTGTGACACCTAAAGACCTGACCTAAAACCCGAAATAGAACTAGATGTTCATAAGACTGTGTTAACTTGATAAACGTTTTTGTGGTATTGTCCTGAGGTTTGACACATAATTTGATCTTCGGTTCCATTTTCGTCACAAACTTAACCAAACATAATTGTAATGATCAAAGTTCATTCAGCTGAACGTCAAATCTGAGAGGCAAACATGAAATGAATGCCATTTCTCTGAATTTTTGATAATTAGTATTAGTTGTATTATTCGGACTATTGTCCTCGTATTTATTGTTATCTGTACAACGTTTCGGCCGATGTGCCCCCCCCCAGCTTTCTTGAGGTATTTCTTTTCGAACTCGGGAGCCATCACGGAACTTTGAACCGCACCCTTTATTCAACTCACGGGCGTATCCTGTTCTCATTCCGCTAACCATAGCTGGGTACAGATGCTAAGCTGTGTTAATTATTATTCTATGTCACTGTTGCCCTTGACCAGGATTGAACCTGCAGCCTAGATATGACTGTCGAACTGTCTTAACCCTTCGCCTCTATCCACTACGCTATGTGTCCAATTGGACATTTTCAATCACGGTTGCCAACCTGAAAAAAAAATGTTATTCTCATTATTTATTTTTTTTAAATTTTTATTTATTTATCTATTTTTAGCAGAAAATGATGGAACTCTGAAGGGTATAGAGTAAGTAACTGAATATAAGAGTCGTATGCTGCTCGTGCGAGGTGTGACCACGCGACGTTTTCATTATTATTATTATTATTATTATATCACTCCTTGTGAGTTTTTCACGCCAACTATAGCTGATGTTTATTCCCTGGAGTCTGAGTAACAGCAAGTCACCTCGGGACTCTTCACACGAATTCACGAAACAAAACGTATCTTGTTTTCTCCATTTTCTATTTTGTGTTTTGATTTTGAGGGTAGATATCAGCTCAGCGATGGTCTCGTTTTAAAAACCAAAGATCCCATACGATTAGATTCCTACGCTACAGGGACCTTAAGATTCTAGAGACCTTGGCCCGATTCTTATCTGTCACCACTTTCATCTTTCGACTCCATATATATATATATATATATATATATATATATATATATATATGATAAGAGTAAAACCATCGTACAAACGCAGGATGCAGGTTCTTGTTTATTGCCGGTAAAAACAAATAACTAATGACGATTATGCAGAAGAACCGTGTTTTGTAGCTGAAAACTTGCTCTAACGACATTATAACGCATACTATATGTTCTAGTTCAAATGTGATAACAACAAAATCAATCTCTTTCTTTTTACAGTTATCATCTTATTATAATGAAGATAGTGTGTTTTTCTGTCTGTAACCGAAACTATATTACTACTCAAGTCACAATTCCCTTAATTATTTACATCAAATTCTCCATGATTTCATTCTTTTAAAACTTCAATTATTAATAAAACTGTTTTACATATTAATTACTGTTGACCATATCTACGAATAATAACATGTAATTGTATTTATATATACAACAAAATAGCGGTTTACAATGTGAACAAGAAGGCTAATTTGCATATTGATATTTAAAATTTGATTTTAATAAAATACATATTTGGTATTATTGATTTCTAATTGTTTGGTTTTATTTTAATGAATATGAGAAAAAAATCTCGGTGATAAATCTTAAAAAAAATTATTATACCAGAAGAAATAACTGTAATTTTATTCTTTACTTCCTATTTTAACTAAAATAGTTAAATTAGAAAAATTTAGTAATGAAAGATGAAAGAGAAAGTTTCAGTTGTTCTATTTTTCGATTATAGCCCCCTCTGTTTCAAATCTTTTTTTTTTTTTTTTCATTCTTATTTTGTTAGTCTTTCTAATTTAATATGATATGTTATTACATTAAAACTTAAATACTTGCACCCGGAGGGTGCATATATATGCTAGTGTTTATAATTATTGCTTTTATACCTTGACTTGTGAGTGCTCTAGCTTATGAGTTTTCCGAGGTACCACTGTATAAAGCAATATGATAAACATTGTAAAAAAGAAAAAAAGTAAAGTCGTTGGGCTGGCCTAAAATCGGTATCAGCCAATCGGCGAGGGAGTCTATCCCCTTTTCGCTACCGTTAGACCAAGGAGATTGGTTTTGCGTCTGAGACGGAGCGTCAAGCCTGCCATCAGCTCCTCACTTTACTGCACAGATCACTGTGCTACTCGTATGCCGAGTTGGCGAGGGCCGGTATCGAACTAGGAACCTTGAGGTTTCTAGCCGAACACTCTACCGACTGAGCTAACCCGGCCCTATGATAAACATTATAATAACTGTAAAAAGAAAGTGATTTGGCTGTTATCACTTTTATTTCGCAGAACGTTATTGAAACGCATTCAACCACAATCCCTAAATATTATCAAGGAAAGAAAAAAGACCTCTTGCTTGAAAAGATTGTTATATATTGTCTTTCATCATCATCCCCATGGTTTGGCTTTGTGATCGAAGATTAAGAAGGGGGTAGCCCAAATTGACTGCAGGTCTGTTCGTAGTTGATAAGGACAATACGGACAGGCAGATACGGTTGTGACACGGTTGTAGTCTGTGGTTAATAACCACTGGTTATGGAGACGCGTGGTTTAATGGTTACCGTCGCAGGAAATGAACTCGTCGACTCTAGTTCAAATCTTGGACGAGGCTCTTTACATTTCACATAGCGCTAATACTCTCGGGAAAGGTATGCTTCCCGCTACTCTCCCTCCAGCTATGGGTAAATAGTAGAGCAGACTGGGCTCTTTAATCTTTGCAAGGCTACCAACCTAGGTGAAGAGAATGAAAAGTATGAATTAAAAACTGGTAAGATCTGCTTAAGAAATGGACCTCGTGTCACATCCTGCTCGTGCTAAGGGGGTTGGTGAATATATATATATAACGTTTAGTCCGTAAACTTTTAGCTATCGCTAATGAATACCAGCGGGTGCAATTTCTTTCCGGTTGACTCTTTGGTTGTGCGTTTTTTTTTTGGGGGGGTTGAGGCAGTTGACTACCAACAATCAATTTATCGAATTCTCGTCTCAAAATCACTGATCGGTTTCCGGCGCATATGTTTCAACCTGGTGGGCAGACTGTCTCTGACTTACTGTCTCTTCTTGTCTTGACTCCGATGTCCTTTTTTTTTTTTCATCGCGTGATTTCGCACCAATCACGCTCAATTTCCGGTCGTGGGAAACTCCACCCACGCTATAACTTAGCAGGTGCACCCTTGATGACATCCGCACTTACTTTGATTTATACTCGGAAGAACTGAGGTAAAACATGCCATATATATATATAATATAATATATATATATATAATATATATATATATATATATATATATATATATGAAGAGAATAACTAAATTTATGATGTAGAATATTATATATATATATATATATCTTCTCCATTTCTACATCATAAATTTTAGTTATTCTCTACATACATACATACATACATGTATGTATGTATGTAGGAAGAGAATAACTAAATTTATGATGTAGAAATGTTGAATATATTAGGGCCGGGTTAGCTCAGTCGGTAGAGCGTTCGGCTAGAAACCACAAGGTTCCTAGATCGATACCGGTCCTCGCCAACTCAGCGTATGGGTAGCACAGGGATCTGTGCGGTAAAGTAAGGAGCTGATGGTAGGTGTGGCGCTCCACCTCAGATGCTAAAACAATCTTCTTGATCTAGCGCTATTGAAAAGGGGATAGACTCCCTCGCTGACTGGCCGATGCCGACTTTAGGCCGCCCCGTCGACTTTATATATATATAAATATATATATATATATAATATATATATCATGTAAATCTTCAACATCATAAATTTAGTTATTCTCATATATATATAGTGTGTGTGTATTACTTCCATGCAATAGATATATCGTATTTGGCGGCATATAAGACGCACTCCCATTTCAGCAGGTCAGATTCAGGAAAAAAGTTTTTAGTGTATTTAAGCATATATTTTTTTTTCTTCGCCACCATACGCTCCTGTTAACCTTGATTATAATAATACCAGCAATAAAATAAGGATGCATAGGGTTCATGGTAAGTAAAAGTACTGAGCGTAAGGTGGGTTAGTGAGCATCATAGAGAAGATTAGCCTAGGACTACGGGAGGAGGTCTCAAAATTCACCTATGATGTATAAGATGCAGGGCAATTTTTTGAGCCAAGATTTTGAAAAAAGAAGTGCATCTTATATGCCGTCATATACGGTATATATATATATATATATATATAGGTCTATCACTGATAGTTACCACAAATAATACCCCCCACACATATATATATCCTTAATAGACCTGTCCCTTATCTCCAAAGATATATCTATGTTTTCCACTTCCAGACGTCTACACCGAGTGACTGTCAATGTAATTATGAATCTAATGCCCCCTGTTGTTACACTTTATATCTTTATTTCAAATGATTTATTGGTCACCGAAAGGTCACCCCCCGGCACAACTACGTTGTATGGGTAATCCACCGGGAATTATGCAAAAAAAAAACCCAACTAAATTTTAACCATACAAAAAATTGTATACGCAAAACCAGAATCTGTTCTTGAGAATGAAACATAGGATGCACATGAAAAGACTTGGACATGGTTTAGAAGGGGAAACACCAAGAGAAAAACCAAGTCACTTATAATTGCTGCACAAAACAATGCCATAAGAACAAATTATATCAAAGCAACAATTGATAAGACACAACGGAACAGTAAACGTAGAGTGTGTGGCGACAGAGAAGACCATAAAACATACATTAAGCGAATATAGTAAACTAGCACAACGAGAATACAAAGCTAGGCAGAACTGGGTTGGAAAGGTGATCCACTGGGAATTATGCAAAAAACTAAATTTTGACCATAAAACAAAATTGTATATGCAGAAACCAGAATTCGTTCTAGTGAATGAAACGTATAAAATTCTCTGGGACTTTGAGATTAAGACGGATCACCTTAGCCCAGCCAGAAGACCAGACCTCGTATTGATTAACAAAAGAAAAAAAAAAGAACTTGTCAACTGGTAGATTTTCCAGTTCTAGCAGATATCAGGGTGAAGATGAAGGAAAATCAGAAGATAGACAAATACTGGGACGTTGCAAGAGAATTGAAAAATCTGTGGAATATGAGTAAAAGTGATACCAATTGTTGTTGGTGCACTTGAAACGCTCCCCCAAAAGCTTAGAAAAGAGACTAGAGGAACTGGAAATCTGAGGAAGAATTGAGACCATCCAGACAACAGCATTGTTGAAATCGGCTAGAATACTCATGAGAGTCCTGGAGACCTGAGGAGACTTATCACTCAGATTCCAGTGAAAGACCATCAGCTTAGGCTGGTGTGAAAAACCCACAAGGAGTGAATTAAGTTACCCGACGTAACCCGTTCGTTTTGATATTATGCAGTCTATGAACCGAGACCATCCAAATGACAGTATTGTTAAGATCGTCTAGAATAACCTAGAGTCCTGGAGACCTGGGGGAAACTTGTTGTCACTCAGACTCCAGGGAAATACCATCAGCTTATGCTGGTGTGAAAAACTCACAAGGATCGAAATAATAATAATAATAATAATAATAATAGAGACCGGACCTAGTATTGATTGACAAGAAGAGAACCTGTCATCTCGTGTATTTTGCCGTTCCGGCCGATCACCGAATGAAAACGAAAGAAAGCAAAAAGATAAACAAGTACTTGGACCTTGCCAGAGAACTGAGAAAACTGGACCATGAAGGTGAATGTCGTACCAATTGTAATTGGTGCCCTTGAAACAGTTCCCAAAGCTCTGGAATTGGATGAATTGGAAATCGGAGGAAAAATAGACCATCCAAACTACAGCACTGTTGGGATCGGACAGTATACTCAGAAGGGTCCTGGAGACCTGAGGAGACTTGCTGTCACTCAGCCTCAAGTGAACCACCGGCTACGACATGTGTGAAAAATTCATAATAATAACAACTTCAGTAAAAAGGCTCCAGTAAATAACCATCAGCTCTCGCTGGTGTGAAAAACTCACAAGGAGTGATAAAATAATAATCAAATCGTCTCGTGGTCTCACCTCACACCAAGGGGCAGACGCATCCTACATTTGGTTACCAACGTTACACCCTTCTAAACTCCAGTCGTATATTTATTCCTTCCAACGCGTTTGTGCATATGCGCACGCGCACGACCGCCTCTATAGCGAGTATTAAAGATGATTGTCATAAAAATCAAAATGCGACACTTGACCTTTCTCTGGATTTGAACGTTTGATTGCAGTCTCTAAAAATAAAAGCCCACTTGCCACCAACGTGCCCACGGAGACCCGTCCCTGCTTGTATACCTTTCCCCTCAAATAGTGAAATGCGTCATAACGTGTGAAAGGGGAAAAAAAGAAAGAAAATGTTTATTGCCGTCCATATGGTTCAGTTGACGATGCCGGTCGTGAGGCATATATCCAATTTCAGTTCCCAGGAATTAATATATTCATACATTTTTATTCAATTATCTGGTCCGTATTCAGAAACAACTGTTTATTAGTGTAGGTGTTAGTGTGTGTAGAGACCTTCTAAATTTCTGGCTAGTAAGTGTAGTGACCAAGTAAAGCCACTTGGAACCTTTCACACTTTGGCCTCTGTACAAAAAAAAAGACTGTATAGTACAATAATAGTGTGTGCAAAGACCAGCTAAATGTATGCATTTTTACTCTTATTTGGCTGGTTAACAAAACCCCTATTTAGTACTGTAGTGGTTAGTATAAAAAATGACCAGCTAAATTCTGCATTTTTCCTTTTGTCAGACTTGTGTATAAAAACCACTGATTAGTACTGTAGTGGTTAGTATGAGAAATGACCAGCTAAATTCTGCATTTTTCCTTTTGTCAGGCTTGTGTATAAAAACCACTATGACCAGCTAAATTCTGCATTTTTCCTTTTGTCAGACATGTGTATAAAAACCACTGTTTAGTACTGTAGTGGTTAGTATGAAAATGACCAGCTAAATTCTGCATTTTCCTTTTGTCAGACATGTGTATAAAAACCAGTTTAGTACTGTAGTTGTTAGTATGAAAAATGACCAGCTAAATTCTGCATTTTTGCTTTTGTCAGGCTTGTGTATAAAAACCACTGATTAGTACTGTAGTGGTTAGTATGAAAAATGACCAGCTAAATTCTGCATTTTTTCCTTTTGTCAGACATGTGTATAAAAACCACTGATTAGTACTGTAGTGGTTAGTATGAAAAATGACCAGCTAAATTCTGCATTTTTCCTTTTGTCAGACTTGTGTATAAAAACCACTGATTAGTACTGTAGTGGTTAGTATGAAAAATGACCAGCTAAATTCTGCATTTTTCCTTTTATTTGGCCTGTGTACAAAATAAAACCTATTTACTATTTCTCTGAATCTATGACAATTGGACACAAGGCGTTAGATTAAGTGACAGTTATCTCTAGGCTGCAGGTTCAATCCTGGTCAAATGCGACAGTAACATAGACTAATAATTAACACAGCTTAACATTTGTACCCAGCTATGGTTAGCGGAATGAGAACGGGACACCCCCGTGGATTAAATAAAGGGTTGGGTCCAAAGTTCTGTGATGGCTCCCGAGTTCGACAAAAAATATCTGAAGAAGGCCGAAACGTTGTACAGATAACAATAAAGATGAGGACAATAGTCCGAATAATCCAAATACAAAATCTATTTAGTGATTACTAGGTGCATTGACTTATTTGGCCTGTTAACGAAATTCCTGTTTAGTACTGTAGTGGTTAGTATGAAAAATGACCAGCTAATTTCAACATTTTGACTCTTGTTTGGCTTGTGTATAAACCCCGCTGTTTAGTACTCGAGTTATTGATATTTTCCTAAAGAAAGCAAACATATACAACAAATTATAGAAGACAAGTCATAAAATCTCCCCATTAAAACCACTAAACTACAAGGAAAATCTTAAAGAAAGCAAAAACAATACCACCAAATGCTCTAACCATCAATCAGTAGACTAATCACACAAGTAACAAAATATACAATTTAGGAATAATGGCATATGCCATCCTGACCAGACTCCAAATCAGACATACTCAACTAACCCACTCTTACTTGCTTAAGATAAGAATATCCCAAATCTGCCCGTGGAGAACTGTTAAAAAAAACACTTCCTCAAAACTAAAACCTCTACGGAAAAGTACCTTAATTAAAGTAATCTGAAGGAACTCTTCCAAACAACAAATACCAGTAACATCATAAACTTTTTTTTTTTTCTTTTTTTTTTTGTTTTACGGCATATCAACCTCAATGGGTCATTTAATGCCGATAAAGTTTTGAAATAAATCAATTCTTAATGGATAATACAATTTTTTTATAAGTACATTTTTCTATTTAACCCATAGATGGGACCCTAACAGGTACTACCACTCCGGGTCAGAGTGGACCAGGGGGCAATGGTGATGAAGGGGTGCTCCACATTCTCCAAACCTCAAAAACTGGAACCTCACCATCAGATAGAGTTTAACGTCATTCCCAGGACATGTAGACCCTCAGTCACCGCCTTCTAGCACCCATATGATAAAAAAGGGGTTGGGGCTTGCCATAAGAGCAATGGGGTTGGGAAAATCATATAGGTGCTAGGGCTTGACGTGACCAGCCGATTGATCGGAGGGGGCCTCTCCGACCGACCGTCTAGCCCAAGATAGGGCCAAAGTGGAGTATTGCATGTCATGAACTGCTCATCCACCTGGGCTATATCCTTAAGCATCACGGGTCGCCACCTACGGCCAACAGGTGGCCCCATTGGAGGAGTCTTACCCCTCTGCAGAGGTGCAGTCGGTGCATTCTAACGCCCCAGCCGACAGGGCGGAATTATTTTAGTGTGTTGATATTTTTTTTTTTTTTTTTTTTAAGTTTGGGAATTTAAATGCTGCACACTTGTGGTAGTACATTCTAACGCCCCAGCCAACAGGGCGGATAAACTTTTTAAAAAATCAAACATATACAAAAAATTATAGAAGACAAGTCATAAAATCTCCCCATTACAACCACCAAACTACAAGGAAAATCTTAAAGAAAACAATAACAATACCACTAAACCCTCTTGCCATCAATCAGTAGACTCTTTATAAAAAGTCTCAAAACACAATTAACAACCATACTCTAATCATACAAGTAGCAAAATATACAATATAGGCATCATCATCATGTCGCGCTATTAGCACGGATATCCATGACAACTTCTCTGCCACCGACCCAATCACTCATTGTTCTCGTGAGGTCCTCTACGTAGCATCAAGTATCCGCACAGAGCTGGTCAATGTATGTCTTTGCTGGTCGGCTGCTGGAGAAACAAGGACGAAATCATAAGTGATGCCCTCCTGTGGAAGCTATCACATGGGTACGCCAGTGTGGGCCGACCAGCAAAGACAGTGGATTTAGGCATAAAATGACTAATAACAGTTGACATGCCGTAAAACCCAACATACAAAGAATAAATATATTTTCTAAAAAGAAGGAAAACCTACGACATAAAAAAAATATTAATTTATTCAAAAGACTTTAAAACGACTTTTAAGAAGACTTTTAAAATCCCTTTAGGCTTTAAATCCTTCAATTTTAGCGTTGCGTCATTGGGGAGGGCTGAAATCAAAATCTTGATCCAACTAGTAAAATTTCTTTTGGACGCTTTGCATGCAATAGGTAATGACGAACGAAGTGAAAGCAGTGTAAGTTGAAGACTTTCAGTACTGTTTCTAGTAGTGGGAACAACGTATCGTTCTTCAGATGCTGACAGGTACGCGTCCTGCGTCACTAACGCATGAAAATCTTAGACGCATCCATGTGTCCCAGTGTTTTCTTTTTTCTTTCCCCATCATTTCCTGCTAACTGAAGATACATTTCAACATTTTCTTATAAACGAATTACACTGTATAGGGTACAAGATAGGGGTTAGGCGGCTTTAACTGTTCATAAATAAAAACTGTAATTTATTAAGAAACTTTAGTTGGGACTCATTCAAATCAAATACATACGTCCCAGGACGCACTAAATTAAAAAGCTATCGGCATCACTGGTTCCTACGTAGCTTCTCAAGGGAAGTTGATTTGTAATTAAGCTGATGATTAAAAAGTCAAACCCCACTAGCTAATTGATCGACTTATTATGTTTTGCGTCTTATATTGTTATTAGGTTGTTTACTGCTAAAGGAAATTTTAAAAAACCGAAGTGAACTAATGTGGGCTAATTCTTTAATTTTTGCCAGGGGTAAGTATACAAACATAATGAAAATTTAAGTAATTTATTACACTCTGGTCTCCCTAATTTCCTGTATAAGAAACGTGTGCAAGGTCGTTGCACAAACAAACATACAGAAATAAAGAATCTTTCTTTTATATAGATATAGATGCTGTTGTTCTGCTTAAGTTATATGAACTGTATAAAATCTAATATCCATTTAGAATGCATGTAAATCCTTATTTAAGTGCGTTTTTTAATCAAATAAACTGCAGATTTTAATTGATTTGTATGGTAATTTCGCTGATTCCTTCATACTATCAGAGATATATAAATAGATAGATGGATGTTTATTTTCAAAAAGACGTTTAATGTAGTTTCTATAACTACATTTTCAGTAGCCCTCATCAGAAGACGATTTTTGAATAAGGTGCATTTACAATAACATATATAAAATGGAAGAAAGAAGCCTGTTCTTTTATTGTTCTGCGTGTTTACTGACATATATATATATATATATATATATATATATATATTGGAATCGTTAGAATCACTTGGAATTTCAATACGAACAATTAATGTTCGTTCCTTGTGCTTATTAATTAAGACGATGGCTGCCTTGATGGTTTCCAGGTGCCTGTCTGTCCTGATCTCCGCCA
>CM042151.1:49549318-49629318 GCA_023376005.1 Doryteuthis pealeii
AAATTCTAAAAACAAGAAAAAAGGGAAAAAAATGTCAGTCCAGGCATTTTTACACATATTATTTGGAACTTTATATTTTACTAAGTAAAAAAAAAAAAAATGCAAAGAATAACAACTAGGAAAAAAATGGGTTAAATATTATTTAGTTTAATTATTTAATATAATATTACAATATATCATTATAATATCATAATTTAGTTTTAATTATTATAAAATAATATTACAATAATATCAATATAATATCATAATTTAGTTTAATTATTATTAAAATAATATACAATAATATCATTATAATAATTATAATATCATAATTTAATATTCATAAAATAATATAATAATATCATATAATATAAATTTAATTTTAATTATATAAAATATTACAATTATATATTAGTTATTATTATTATAAATAATATTACAATAATATCAATAATTTAGTTTAATTATCATTATAATATTACAATAATATCATAATTTAGTTTAATTATCATTATAAAATAATATCATAATAATAAATATTGATAGTTTCATACTTAAAGCATAAGAAAAATTAAGTTAAAGGAATTATGAATTTGAATATTATTTGTCTGAATATTTATATAAAACAGTCATATTATTCAAAATGATTTCCCCAATTTTAATCATTCGTAAACATGGACAAACAAAATCTTTTAACACTTGGAACACTTGAATGAGAACAATCTACCCCAATGGATTACAAGAAACACCTGAAGAAGACCGGAGGGCATACTGGCCGAAATGTTGTCTGTGTATAGAACAATAAAGATGAGAACAACAGTCCAAAAATCAAAATAATACATGTGAATTTGGATATCATATATACCCACATTTCATGCAACTAATATAAGGGGTTTGTATCATACACAAGACACAAACTAGGCTTAGTCTTGGCTAACTATCTTCACACACACACACAGAGCTTGTATCTTGTGTATAATTCGACGACCACCTAATATTCAGCTAAAATTAAGGTCTCAGAAAGTTGCATGATAAATGAGTGTATGCAGTAAGAAAAATATAGAATAATTTGTTTCTCAAATATTGTACAAACTTTTTTTATTTGTCAGTAAATATGGCAACAATTTTACCAGCACATGTTTGGTTTGGTTTATTTGTTTAATCATATATCAACCTTCATGGGTTATTTAATACCAGACCCATCCTTGCAGAAAAACAGTAATGATACTATTTAACTTATAGCTGGGCACATTTTTGGAATATCTGTGTAATTAAAATGGATTGAATCAAATTTAAATTGAATTGTCTTCTGCTTCTTTAACGTGTATCAATATGTATGAATCTTCATTGAAGAATAAAGGGTTATTTCCTATAACTCCAACCTAAAAAAGGGGAACCACTCTGAATTAATTTTATAAATTCATTTATCTATTGATCTACTAGGAAAAAAGAAGGGTTTTGGGTTAGTTTAATGGAAAAATAATGGGTAGATTAATTAACAGATAAAATTCATTCAGAGTGGTTCCCCTTTTTTAGGTTGGAGTTATAGGAAATAACCGAATAAAGTTGTTAATGTTAGAATTTTATTATACTGTGCAGTTTTAACAAGAATAAAAAATGGCCATAAAATTTAAAATGTGAGCTAATCAATACTATATTACATACCCTCAAACTAAGTTATTTTTCATGAAATTGTGTATGTTTACCCTTAAGTTTCATAGTGACATATATAAGGTGTGTCAAAAAAGTATCGAGATTTTTTTGTACTTTTTGACACACCTTGTATTCTGAAAAAAATAACATTCCATTCATTAATTTTATCAGAATACAAGGTGTCAAAAAAAGTACCAAGTTTAAAGCTGTATTTACTAAGATAGAAATGAAGAATGAATAGGACTTCTTTTTTTTTCTCCAGAATACAAGGTGTGTTAAAAAGTACAAAAAGTCTTGATACTTTTTGACACACCTTGTATATACTTTTAAAAAGTGTAAAATTTGAGTTTTCTGGATATTTTTATTGAGCAAAGAACTAAAATGGGTGACGTAAATTCATCCTGATTTATGAGGTTTGATAAAAATGTACAAAACTGAAGATTTAAAAGTTGTTTGATTTTAAAATATAATTTTAAAACTTAAATGAAAGCCAGTTAACTTATATAATAAAGTGATGATATCTTGACTGCTGTTGAGATGTCTTTCAGTTAGATTAATGTCACAAGAAGAAATAACTTTAATTTAATCTTTACCTCCTAAATAGTTGAATTAGGAAAATTTCACAATGAAAGACAGGAGTGATGGAAGAGTGTTTCAGTTGTTCTATTTTTCGATTATACCCCCCCACCACCACTGTTTAAAATCTTTTTATCTGCATTCTTATTTAATTTCATAAGCTTTTCTAATTTAATATATTTTATTACATTAAAACTTAAATGCTTTCACCCGGAAGATGCATATATTTGCTAGTCTTATAATGGAGATTATGTATCTGTCTGTATCCAAAACTACATCACTATTCAATTAGATATTTATGTTATATTCTCAAGTGTAACACAGTACCTAAATAATGAGAATGGAATTTTCTTTTACCTATAAATAATATCTGACAAAACCTTGTAGGAGAGAAATGAGATCTTGCAGGACTTGTTAATTCAACCTAGCAATTGCTAATTACTCTGTTTACTTTGTATCTTTACTTAGTAAAGCTTTTTTTCCCCTATTCTTAATACTCATTGTGTTTCTTCCTATTATGTTTTCTGTTAACTCTGATACTAAAGTTACAGCAATAAGTCAATACTAATTTAAAAACAAAAAACTATGAAACTAAACTCAATGCTTTTTGTATTTTTGATTGGTTGGTTGGTTGGTTAGTTTAATGGCATATCAATATGTAGATTATTTACGGCTAAATCTTTTTTTATTTATTTTATTTTTTAAATATATATTGTGGAATAGCTAATACCTTTTCAGCAATCTACTAAATAGACTGGCTCATAGCCATAAAATACCCTACGATTTAAAGTAGATTAACTAGCTGAATAATATTCAGACTGACTTTAGTGCATTGGCTATACTGAACTGACCCTCCTCTTTTAGTGCAAGTTTGTCTTGTTAATTGTTTGTACTTATCTGTTCTGTGTTTGCATGTATCCATTTAGCACCGGATGTTGGTACTTAATAAATATATTAAGCAGACCATTCTTCTATGTATCTTTCCACTTCATGATACAACAATATATTTGTTTAAGAAATTTTCATTAACTTCATGTGTATTGATAATTGACCCTCAGTCACTGCTTTCTTGCACCTATATGATAAAAATGAGTGAGTGTTTGCCATAAGAGCAATTTGAAGAATATGATTGGGACAATCATATATGTACTAGGGCTTGACATGACTAGCCAACTGATCTAATGCTGCCTCTCCAAATGCCTGTCTAGTCCAAATAAGGGCCAAAGTGGAATGTTGTATATCATGGGACCACTTAGTACCTGGGTCATAGAATCACCCACCACAATCCTGTCCTCAGGAATTACAGGTCACCACCCATGACCAACAGGTGGACTCCATTGGGGAGATGGAGTGCTTACCTTTCTGCAGAGGTGCAGTTGGTGTATTCTACAGCCCCAACCAACAGGGTAGGTAGTTTTTGGTGAAACAAGAGCAAAACCTGTTACATAATTCATAAGTAGCTTATGATTTATGTACATACCTGTAGTTAGAATATTTGAATAAAGTTCATTAGAGTCAGACAAACGGAATTTCAGTGGAAAGTTACCGGGTCCATGATTGACAACGGTGACATTCCGCCTGACCTTCCAGTTGAGAGTGTCAATACAGATGTGTGAGAATCAGTTTTCAGATGTGAGCCAGTACCCGATGAGAGAAAATGTCTTTCAGGGTTTGCAACTCACCGTGCAGTCAAATTATGGGCTGGGTTGTTGTTGTTATAAAGTTTTAGAAGAAAACAGCAAGCCTTGTTTGTTAATTTATTAAAACAAGTATTGACCAGCCCAGCCTGAAGAAATTAACATAGAAAAGCAACCCCCAGAAGAAGCCCACTATATCGACTGAAGAACATGTTGGCTGGCCATGTTAGAAGCAGTAAGCAATACTTAACAAGTAAGATTCTCATCTCATCTCCTATCTACTCTGTCTGTCTCTCTCTCTCACCGATAATATACAACCAAATAAAGGGGTATATATTAAACCCTCCATATTCAACAGACCTATTCCTTTCAACTTTTTCTTTTTTCTAAGCTTAGATTTGAGGATAAGGAAGACATTAAGAAAAGGTGCTTTGACCAATGGAAGACTCAATGGAATAAGTATTTGAATGTCAAGGACACTATTTTGAATGGTAATTGATTTTTCATTTATTGTTCATATTTCTCTTATTTAAATACTACTTCAGTCTTAACACTTTCTGAACAAGCCTCAGAAAATAATATAAAACAATTCTTTTAATTTGAAATTAGAAAGAAATTAATAGATTTTGTCAGTCTCTCTCTCATTTTATCTTTGTCAATGTAATGAATTTAAATTTCTCAATTGATGAAGTTATTAGGTTTCTGAATTGCTTTTGAAAAGATTGTAAAAAAAAATTCAGCATAGATTTACATGTGCCTATGTATTTTGTACATACACACATACACACACACACACACACACACACATATATATATATATATATATATATATATATATATATATATATATATATATATATACACATGTGTGTATGAAATACATATGCACATGTAAATCTTTGCTGAATTTTTTACAATCTTTTTATATATATATATATATATTATATATAATATATATGAAGAAAGAGGATTGGAGTAAATCTGACAGAATATAGACAGAACTCAGACAAACGTATGTAAGATATATTTCGCTAGAGCTTTAAAGCAGTAGCGAAATATATCCTACATATGTTTGTCTGAGTTTTGTCTTTGTGTTCCTCATATCTCTACTACACACACACACACACACATATATATATACATATACATATACATATATATATGCATGCAGAAGAAAATGACTAAAAGTGAAAAAATATAAGAGTTTGAGGATGAATTTATTGCTGTCTGTTTATTCATTTATTTATTAAGTTGTATAAGTTGTATTCCTAGTCATAGTGGAATAGTTACAATTTGAGAAGTCTTCGTAACCATCAACCAAATCCAACAAGATTCTCATGTTCATAAAAATTCTATTTTGAATTGAATGTTCAACTTATGAATAGGAGTTCTGATTGAAATTATATATTTTAATAACTTATATTTTTTATAAAATAAGACTCCATTGATGCATCAGTATTTTGATATTTTTTTCCAGTATGTTTTTATAATTTTGATTTCGGTTAGTCTCTTTTGAGTTTGGTGATATTTTTTTGGTCTTCTAAGTTCAAATATTGTTGTGGACTAGCCTATCTTACCTTTCATAGAGAGTAATGAACAGGTTGAGGACTATTTGTATACTGTTTAGAACATCTATCTATTTATTACTGTCGACATGTTTTGATTAGTTGGTTTACATGTACAGAATAAATAAAATGAAATAAAATTTCTCATATATATATATATATATATATATATATATATATATATATATATGAGAAATTTTATTTGCATGTGCATATATATATTATACTCACACACAGTCAAACATCTGTGCAAGCAGGATGTGACAATGTCAATTTTTTAAGTCTGCCCTATTATTTACTTAAAACTTGAGGAGAAAATATTTGGATGCATACTTTTCCAAAGTTTTAGCTATATATATATATATATATATATATATATATATATTAGTGTGTGTTGTCTAATAAAAAATATATTGAGATTGCAGCTTACATTTTTTTTTAAATTTTTTTTTTTTATGTGTATATCAGAGCAACAATAAAGTGGTGAAATTTAGATTGCTGTTTGGATATCTAAAAAAAGTCAGTACTAAATTGGTAAAAGAATTATGAATCCAGCCTCATAACCTTTGGAACAAAATATATTTGATGAAACACAGGATTCTACAAGTGCAACACCCTCTATATTCACTCAACCCAAAGTCATTACATTTTCTTATCTCCTAAAATAAAAAATAAGATGGTGAAGCTTCACACCATAGCCAAAGTGGAATTACAGAATTGTTTCAACCAGTGGAAAACTTACTGGAATAAAGTTATTTAATGTTACGGTGGACTGTTTTGAAGAGAGAAATTAATTTCTTTTTCCTTTTATGTTGTGGCAAATCTTATTATAATGGAGATTGTGTTTTCCTGTCTGTAACCGAAACTATATTACTACTCAACTCACAATTCCCTTTGAAATTTATGTCACATTCTCCATGATTTTATTTTTATTTAAACCTCAATTATTGATAAAATTATTTTACATTAATAATGCTGCTGACCATATCTACATACTAATAACATGCATTTGTATTTATATATACAAAAAAATAGTGGTTTAAAATGTGAACGGGAAGGCTAATTTGCATATTGATATTAAAAATTTGATTTTAATAAACACGTGCTTAGTATTATTGATTTCTAATTGTTTGGTTTTGTCCTAATGAATATGAGCAAAAATCTCGAGTAAATCCTAAATCTATTAACAAGAAGAAATAAATGTAATTTTTTTCTTTACTTTCTATTTCAACTAAATAGTTAAATTAGGAAAATTTAGCAATGAAAGATGGGAGTGATGGAAGAGTAAATTTTAGTTGTCCTATTTTTTGATTATACCTCCCTCTGTTTCAAATCTTTTTATCTGCATTTTTATTTAGTTTCATTAGCCTTTCTAATTTGATATATTTTATTAAATTAAAACTTAAATACTTGTACCTAGAGGGTACATACATTTGCTAGTATGTTAAATAAAAGATATACATAGCTTATCATTTTTAGCAAGAAGCATATATGGTTGAATTTTACAGCATGTTAACCCCTGGATTAGTTCATGCCAAAGATGTATTGTTTTATTCATTCTTGTTAAGTATTCAATATTTTTCTTCAAACTCAATTTTTTTAAAACAAATTTTTAAAAACTCATTTTTTGGTCTATTTAACTCGGATGGGACCCTGACAGGGACTACCACTCTGGGTCAGAATAGACTTGGGAGTAATGGCGATGAAGGGGTACTCCACACTCCCCAGAGCTCCTGAGTTTACACTTCTTGAACTGAATCTAATGGTGAAGTTTCGAGTATTTTAAAACTAATGGTAAAACAGTGAAAAATCACTGGCAGATATTTTGAATGGCAACAGCCTTGAACCATGGGTCATCTGCAACGGGGTCTCTCATTGGCTCAGAGGATCACGTGACCAGGTGACAATGGGGAAGTAGAATTATATTTGTTGAGGCCAGCAGCCCTTTTGAACAGATGTTTTTTATGTATCTACTCCCTTCACGGTTACTGAATTTATTTTAGAATTTTTTTGGGTTTAAATATCTTTTTTGGGTAGGTGTGTTTTGGTTTGGGAGGGTAGGAAGGGGGCGGGCGGGGCTAAGTATTTAGATGAGATGGGAGAAAGTGAGTGAGAGGGGAAGGAGATAGGGTATTTAAAAAAGAGGATTAATTAAATCTATTCAAGTTTATAGATATAAACTAAAATAATCAGGAGAAATCAACAAGTACAAAGTGCAAAATAGTATGACAAGAAATGCTTAATATTATGGATATTCATGACTCAATCTAATATTCCCCAACCCCTTTTTATCATATGGGTGCTAGAAGGCGGTGGCTGCGGGTCTACATGTCCTGGGAATGACGTTAAATTCTATCTGATGGTGAGGTTCCAGTTTTGGAGGTTTGGGGAATGTGGAGCACCCCTTCATCACCATTGCTCCCTGGTCCACTGTGACCCGGAGTGGTAGTACCTGTTAGGGGCCCATCTATGGGTTAAATAGAAAAATGTACTTATAAAAAAATTGTATTATCCATTAAGAATTGATTTATTTCAAAACTATCGGCATTAAATGACCCACTGAGGTTGATATGCCGTAAAACAAATCAAACCAAACCAATCAATCCAACATTAATACCAATACACCAGCTCTTTCTGCGCGCATGCAGGTTGACAATTCATCAGAATAAATATTTAGGAGAATAAAAAGATGTGTACATAACAATAAATCTCTGAGTTGTTCCTGAATAAAATGCAATCCACCCTCAAAACTAGAGAAATATCCGATCAGAATGTGAATCCTGATAAGAACAGATACCCGATGGAGTATGAAAGCTGAAGACACCCGATAGAGGCAGATATCAAAAGGGCTATATATCAAATACAACTTCAGTGTCAATACTTTTTGAACACACCTATACGTTCCGTATGAACATAATATTGGCAGTACTTGATTTAATGGTTAGTCGTAGACTGTCAACTCAGGTTCAAATCCTGGATGAAGCTGTTTGCATTCCACATACCCGTGGGAAAAGTATGCATCCAACTACTCTCCCTCCTGTAATAGATACATAGTAGGGCAGACTGGGTTCTTTAACCTTGGTTAGGCAACCAGTTTAGGAGAAGGAAAACTCTGAATTTAAACCTGGTAAACTCCGTTAAACTCCTGTTAAAATGCGGAGGGGTTGGAGTTATATATATATATATATATATATATATAAAGATAGGGGGGAGGAGTAAAATCCGACAGTATGAGGTGAGGTAAAAGGAAAAGTGAACAAAAATAATGACTCAAACAAGTCCAAGTCAGAGAGAAATATAGTAGAACGAAATATTTCTCTCCTACTTGGACTTGTTTGAGTCATTATTTTTGTTCACTTTTCCTTTTACCTCACCTCACACACACACACACACACACACACACACACACACACACACACACACACACACATATATATATATATATATATATATATATATATATATTATATATAATCAGAGAGAGGGGGAGAAGAGAAATAGTATGGCCTATATATTTAACTAGTGCAAATAAAAGTAGATGTTGAAAAATTGAATGTACTTACTATTGAAGAACGTAGAAAATGAAGCATTAGAAAAATGTTTATATTGCTATATTTCTGGATAAACTGACCCCTTCCTCTGGTAAAGTAAATAAGATAAAAATGAAACCGTCCCTTTTTGTTTTATTCACATTAGTTAAATATGTAGATCATACAATTTTCATTCTTTCATATAGATCATAATCTTTTCTTGTAAACATGTTTGACTAAAAACCATAAACTAAGATTAATATTTTTTAATGATCTTTTTCTTGACTTCATACAAAAACATACAAGGTGTGACAAAAAGTATCGACATTGAAGCTGTATTTACCAAGATAGAAATGAACAATGAACGGAACGTTAATTTTTTTCAGAATACAAGGCGTGTCAAAAAGTACAAAATATCTCGATACTTTTTTGACACACCTTGTATATCTTAGGTCTGATCGTGTAAAATATTATCAAACATTTGTTTTCCCAAGCCCGTGGTCATTATTGCGGTTTTCATCCACACATTTTACCAACAATATTGAGTAACAGGTCTCGTCTTGAAACTAAAGAATATTGATAATCTATAAGGGAAATTAATGCAATTCGGATCGCATTTTCAAACATCTGTTGCATTTATTACTTATAACCGAGCCCAATGGAACTGTTCCCGGTTATCTAATATCTATTAATAATGGAGATTCGGTCTCAATTTGTCTGTAACCGAAACTACGTCACTGTAACCAAAATCATCAATACATAGAATAAAGAACAACCTTGTACTATTATATACACTCAAAATTTGAGTATGCTACCTTACACGCTCCTTTTATTGTTTTTAAAAAGATTTAATGAATACATTCCAGGTATATATATATAATATATATATATATATATATATATATATATATATATATATATATAAATAATGTTGTTCTGGTTCCAACGGGAGAAAATGTAATATTTTATAAAAAAAAAGAAGGTCCGCAAAATGTATCGTTCTCAGAAAAAATGTTTTCTTTTTATTTCACCTACGCAACACGTGTTTCAGATATTCTGGTATCTTCTTCAGGCTTTGATCAATACATATATATATATATATATACATATATATATATACATAGGTTTTGCGTGTTTCTGTAATTTTTCTGTTATATATATATATATATACATAGGTTTTGCGTGTTTCTGTAATTTTTCTGTATATATATATATATATATATATATATATATATATATATATATATATATATATATAGTTTGCTTTATTGCTATATATTCAAAGTTATCTAATGTATAGTTTTACGAAAAAATATTTACAAACAAGAAATAGTCATTTTTTTCAGTTTCAAGAGGCTAACTAAAAAATTTACAAATAAATAAATAAATAAATACATAAGATTTTATGTAAAATTTATATGTAAAATATTCAAAATAATTATTTAATTAATAATTAATAGATTCACGCAACATTTTATTTGAGGGGAACAGAACGAAGTTTCCATTTCAAATTGTTTTGTTTATTTATTAATCTATTTATTTTTTACTCCTTTAATAAATTTGATTGTTTTACTTACTAATGTTACAAACCTTCTGACATCGAATTTCTTGCTCCCATCCCCTCAGACAATATCTTTCAAAAATTAACTTTTACACCGCCCGGAGGGTGTTTTGTTTTTTTTGCTAGTATGCATAATTGCATGAATATCTAGCAAAAAATTTTTAATACAACATTATTGTAATCTTGTCGTTTACATCAGAACAAAACTAATTCATAAATAAACATTAACTTTTAATTCTTCAATTTTTAGACATGATCATATTCGTTATAATTTGGATCTTTTCTTTCTTCAGGCTTTCGTCCTTCTTCCAACTTATTTTTCTTCACCATCGTTTGCAAGATTTTCTTTCTCTCTCCTTTCCTTCTTCCTCCCCCCCCATTATTTTTCTCCAATCCGGGATATTTAATACGTCTCTCCTCCTTTTTTTCTACCCTCTAAGACTTTGTTAAAGCGTTCAGTTTAACAGAGCCAATTGACACCACATGTATTTTTATAACTGAAAGTGTGACACGCGTTAACGATAGGTACGTAGTTACAAACAAGTATACTAATATATTGATTTATTAGCTATAAAATAGAATGGGACTATTTATTTATTTATAAACTCCGACAGTATAAAAAAAAACTCCCAGTTTTATAGTTTGTAATTATACAATACAAACCTTTGCTTGGAGAAAATTTATAAAAAAAGAAAAGACCAAATCATCCTCCCTTCCTGAAAATAATCAGATGGTACTATAAAAATGGCCAAAAGAAAAAAAATACTGTTGCCTAAGTTAAACATACTAAAGTGCTCAATACAAAAAGTAGAGCTAATAATAATAATAATAATAATAATAATAAAGTAAGCCTAATGAGTCAGAATATCTACCTAGGTTTCTCCTTACGGATCATCAGGATATATATGCATATAAGGTAGTCAACGGTGCCTGGTTAGTGACAGTTTCTCACCTATGTGATTTTCAGACCAGACCAAACTTGGTCTGAAGATCACATCTCTGTCCCGTAAAATTTTGTTGACTGTTTTTTGAGCCACTTCTTCACTACATTTTCTCCATACTCACCAGATTGAGCGCCTTCAGACTATCATCTTTTCGGTCCCTTGAAAGAGGGTTTGAGAGGCAAACATTCGTCCAGTGACGAGGAAGTGAAATCTGTAGTGAAGAAGTGGCTCAAAGAACAGTCAACAGAATGTTACGGGGCTGGGATACATGCTCTTATTCGAAGGTGTAACATTGCTATTGAGAGAAACGGTGATATGTGGAGAAATAGGGATGTCATTCGCAGAGGACCAGCTTCATTTCGATGTATGATACATGTTCCTGTGTTGGTAATTATACCTGTCCTAAACAAAATGGTATTACCTTTTTAGTCGCCCTCGTAGATATGAGCAAGTCGGTCCTCTCAGAAATAAGTTGAGAGGAACTTTATGGCGTGTTGTTCCTCTTACTCTACCCCCCCCCCAAAAAAAAATGGCAGAGCTGGTCGAACAAAACTGATGTTATGTGGACCCCGTGCTACTTCCCCTTCTTTTTCTATTTTATTATCAATTAGAATCTGCCGACTCCTCTATCTTATTATGCTATCCTTTTGATACTACTATACGCGCACATGTACATACATCTACCATACTCTTAAGCCTACACACACCCATAAAGATATGCGCCCATAAAGATATATACACATACGCTACATCTATACACATACTCATATATACACGCTCGCACCTGCACCCCATGCATTAATGTACCTAAATATTTGCTCCTAGACACAGAGAGCTTAAAGTATTATATTCTAAACCAAAGATATCGGTATTTTATCATTTCTTGTGGAATAGTATGCTATAAAAATGGATATTATTAGGTATTATTTATTTCCAAACTCTTCAACATTGAAACTCTTTAACCAAAAATACAATTTCAACACCTATTTAACCATAAATAAAATTGCATAAATATATATATAAAGTCGTCGTGGTGGCCTAAAGTCGGTATCATCCAATCAGTGGGGGTGTCTATCCCCTTTTCACTAGCGCTAGATCAAGGATATTGTTTTTGCGTCTGAGGTGGAACGCCACACCTACCATCAGTTCCTTACTTTACCGCACAGGTCATTGTGCTACTCATACGTTGAGTTGGCGAGGGCCAGTATCGAACCTTGTGATTCCTAGCCGAACACTCTACCGACTGAACTAAACCGGCCCTATTCTTGTGGAATAGTATGCTATAAAAATGGATATTATTAGGTATTATTCATTTCCAAACTCTTCCACATTGAAACTCTTTAACCAAAAATACAATTACAACACCTATGTAACCATAAATAAATTGCATATATTATATATATATATATATATATATGGGGTGTGAAAAATTGAAAGTTAGATAAACCAACACAAACAATTCAATTAATATTTCGTCATTATTTAATTTATCATTCATACCATTCATTCTGATGAAGGAGGGAGAATAGTTCGATTCATACCTTACCCAGAGGTATTTGTGTTATGTAAAATGCAAACAGCCTCGTACAGGATTTGAACTCGTCACACACATTTTCTAAGACGGTAACCATTACCCCAATCGCCTCTAACTCCTCTGTCTATAGTATAACAGATGTTGATAGGTACGCGTCCTGCGTCCCTGACGCACAAAAATCTAAAAGGACGCAGTAAAATCGTATCCACGCATCCCAGTGTTTTTCTTTTTTCTTCCCTCAAGTTACCTGTAAATACATTTCAATAGTTTCTTAGAAACGAATTACACAGGATAGGTTACAAGCTAGGAGTTAAACGGCTTTATTTGGAACCCATGAATTTACCCGGGGACTCATTCAAAGCAAATATGTGCGTCCCGGAACCCACTAAATCAAAAAAGCTATCGGCATCACTGGTAGAATCAAGGATGAAACTGACTCACAATGTAGGATTTGTGGGAGGAAACTCCATTCGTGCTAAGCGTGATTTTTTTTCTTTAATCATCCAACTTCTTGATATAACAGAGTTAATAATGAAATGCTAAGAGCGTGCCTTGCGTGTTATTTACTGGCGAGTTGGGCAAGGGCGTCCTATCGTGGTGTAATAGTTAAATCCATTATTACTGAATAGTGAGTTCGATCCACGCTGGATGCCCCATACTTGCGACCTTGAGTCACATCCTAACTAAAGCGAACGGATTGGATAAAAAAGGGCGTCCCATCGTAGTGTAATTTTTTAGCAAGCGAGTTAGATCCTTTTTAAACAAAACTTTTCATTAGACTAAAACTATTTTGTGAAATGTATTTGTAAAGAGTATGTGTGTGTATCACACAGACACACTAACATTACTCTTTACAAATAGTTTGCTATATTTATATGTAAAGAGTGCTCAGTGTCATTGATAGAGCATATATATATATATATATATATATATATATATATATGTGTGATGTGTGTGTATGTATGTGTGTGTGTTGTTATAGGTCCAACGGGAGAAAATTAAATATTTTATAAAAAAGGTCCGAAAAATGGGTTGTTGTTTTTTTTTTAATTTAATAAAAATTTAATAAAAAAACACACATATATATATATAGATTTTTTTTATCTCCTGTCATCTATAAAACATCCATCAATTTCTTCACCCATAATACATCCTGATAAAGGTTTTAAGAAACCGAAACGTTTAAACGTCGATAAATAAATTCAACTTATTTTTGGAACACTTGTTTTTTCAAATTTCTTATATATAAACACAAACACAATATACACACACGGTGTCATGGTTTCATGATAGATAGGAAAAAACTGTGATAGATGGATAGATATTTTGCTCTATGACTTCCGAAAAGTCGGAAAAGTTTTTATCAAATTAATTTCTTTTTTTACAGCAGATTTTCCGTCAATCATTTATCTATCTACGGCGAGGAAGCATTTTATACTTATTTACCACCACACTTCCACCTGTTGCTTAAGGAAAATGCGATACGAAGTCAGGTTTATTACGAGAATTTTTTTCCGGGTACGGGTGGATGGTGCGAAAAATAAGTAATTTCTGTCGGCATTTCCTTACGATTCGAAATTATCCATAAATCTCACCATCCTTGGTATTTCTGGGAACTTAAAACATATCTACGACAGACCTACTTATTTTTGGAAATAGTATTTACTGATTATTAAGGCTGTACTTGTACTCGTGTTAAAAGAGAAGTAAGGGTAACCCGAAGCCGATTTTTTTTTAACCTTATTTTTTTGTGATGCAAAATTTTTCTCGTTCCCCAGTGATACCTGCATCGGGAAAATAAGTCCTTTAAAGTTTGGGTTAGCTTCACTGGTCTTTTCACCCCGAATATGCAAGTTTTTTTTCTTTTTTTTCTTTTTTTTTTTTTTATGTTTATGATTTTGTTAGTGTGTAAAAAAAAAAAAAAAAAAATTTTGGACTTAAAAATTTTTTTTATCTTAGATAAAAAAAAAAGAAGTTCATGAATCTTTGAAGAGTAACATTTAAATATTTAAAATGAGTCCCCGTGGCAAATTAGTCAACGTACTAGACTGCGGCATTGTAGTAAGCGAGTTCGAACCCTGGTTGGTTGTACTATTACGTTCACTTTCGGACTAATACTCTTGGAGAAAGATATGAACCCCAGCTATGGATTAAGTATTACCACAATTAATGGCCTTGGCATTAAATAACCCACGGATGTTGATATGCCATTTAAAAAAGAAACAAAGTCTTGAATATTTAAATTCCCAGACTTCATATTTAATCACAATCAGAAATTAGTTTGTTTGTTTTAATTGTTTTTAATTGTATAATTGAATTCCGAGAGATTAAGAATTAGGCGCAAAGTTGAAATGATTCGATGGAAAAAAAAAAGAATATCCAGATAATTGAAGTGATTTGTAAGAGGTATCATGGGAAAAAAACGTAGCAGAATCACGTTAAGCATTGCGTATATTCCCTGTCATCCAATCTAGTCTTTATGTCTTTTTTTTTCTTTGTATGTGCATGCACAGGTGCGCGTACGTGTGAGTATGAATCCTTCCAAAAATATGTACTTTAAATGATACCAACACATGAACCGTGAAAATGATGTTATTATTTAAGCATTGATCGGCAATTCTCTCTCTCTCTCTCTCTCTCTCTCTCTCTCTCTCTCTCTCTCTCTCTCTCTCTCTCTCTCTCTAATAGTTCTTAGCTATCTATCTACCTACCTCTGTCATATCATATCTATCTATCGCAGCCTGTTTCTATCAATAAAATACACACACACACACACACACACACACATCAGTTCTTATCTATTTGTCTATCTCCTTATCTGTCATATCGTGTCTATCTGTTTCAACCCGTTCCTATCAACACACACACACACACACATATAATGCCTAAGTTAGCTCAGTCGGTTGAGCGTTCGGCTCCACAAGGTTCCTAGTTCGATACCGGCCCTCGCCAACTCAGCGTATGAGTAGCACAGGGACATGTGCGGTAAAGTAAGGAGCTGATGGCAGGTGTGGTGCTCACCTCAGACGCAAAAAAACACTTTCGTCTAGCGCTAGTGGAAAGTGGATAGATTCCCTCGCTGACTGGCTGATACCGACTTTAGGCCACCCGACTAACATATATATATATATATATATATATATAGTTCTTTTATTATTTGACTTGCATATGTGAGTAAATGAAATGTAAGGTTTTTAGTATGCGTAAAATGATTTGATATTTGCGTATGTATCGATCACCCCCCTCTCTCTCTCTCTCTCTCTCTCTCTCTCTCTCTCTCTCCTCTTCATGCATTTCTATGAAATTAACATGGTTTACTTTTGGATTAATATTTTTGCAATGTGTGTATTTTCTCGACTTCCCACCAAATCAGGATTAACACGAAATCCTTTTATAATGGAGGGCTACGTACAAAACGAAGGGGACATTATAAAAATGCTTCGTCGCATCGGCCTTACATTTTATAGGCACCTCAGGTACCGGGTATAATCTGCCCTTGCCCCTTTACAGCGTAGAATCTGTTCACTCTACCTCGGATCAAAAAGTTGCTTCAAAGCTCTCTGCCCCGTGCAGAGTATTCATCTGCTATCACTGACGAAATATTTGAAATATCAAACTTTAGAGAGCCAGTGTAGTTGATGTGTCATATAGCTGTTTACCCACAGGCTATAATTTAGTGCAGGATTTACTAGTTATTTGTTTACATATAATATAATGTGACTCTAGTTCAGATCCTGGACAAGGTTGTTTGTATTTCACATAGCACTAATATTTTTCAGGAACACTGACAGTAGTAGGATTGGGGTACTTACTACTCACATAATCCCCAAATGGGTTAGAAGGGTCTCCTTAGCTTTGGTCAGCAACCCATCTAGGACAAGGAAAATTCTGATTTAAAACCTCATCCCCAAGGAAAGGCTAGGGTAGTAAACCCCGAAAACAAATCCGGATACCAAGTCCTAAGTGCTACCCAGCAACTCCTGTGACACTACCTCTGGCAAACTGCATTGGTTCCTTACTTTTCCTTTGGATCACAGCGGCAGTGTGGAGAGGGAGATTTGCTGCATGGGCCACAGCTCATCATCCATATCAAACTGCCCAGGCAACGTAGTTAAAAATTTTTTAAATTTGGACACTACACTATTGTCTCTTGTAAATAAAAGGATGCCAACAACAACAATACCCTTGGGAAAGGTATGCATCCAACTTTTCTCCTCCAGTTTTGGGTAAATAATAATGTATACTGGGCTCTTTAAACTTTGTATGACAACCAGTCTAGGAGAAGGAAAACTCTGAATTCAAATCAAACGGATTCTTTTCTCATTAGTCAAACTATTTGCTTTTGATATTTTTCTTTCATGGCAATTACAAATTTCGAACAAAGAAAAAACAGTTGCTTTTTATTTTAATGTTTCTTTTATTATGCCTTTTTTTTTTTTTTTTTTTTGATTATTCGGACTATTGTCCTCATCTCTATTGTTATCTGTACATTTCGGTCGATGTGTCCTCCGGCCTTCTTCAGGTATTTCTTTTCGAACTCGGGAACCTTCTTGTCATACAAATTGTACAGATAACAATAAAGATGAGGACAATCTGAATAATCCAGATAATACTTATTATCAAGCCTCATCTCAAAAATTCAGAGAAATTTCTTCTTTTTTTTTTCTTTCTTTTTCTTTATATGAATAATTTTTTTTTTTTTCAAATATTTTTTCAAGAAATTTTTGTTTCATTTAATGTCTTCTCAACATGTGCATGACAGGAGTTGTCTGACAAAAAAACAGGTACTTGAGTTTTGGAAAAGGGTTCTTTGACAGAATAAGTTTAGGAACCCCTAACATAGACATCCAAAGAATTCTGGTTTTAAAATGGCTGTTATAAAGAATTCCAAAACATGTAATTGATTTTTTTAGCATGTTTTTGTTTTTTGGTTTGAGGTTTGTATTAATTTTTTTTTACATTACAGAATATGATTAAAATTTTTTGAGGCACATTAACATCAAAAGGGTTTACATACTGCCAAGTCTTATTTCCTTCAACACTGATGTGCGTACAAGATTGTTCTTTTGTTTTATGAACTTGTTAACAAGAGAATAGGATGAGTTTTTTTTTGTCTGAGTTCCCTTTGGGATGAACATAAAAGAAAAAACTGGAAAAAAAAAAAAGAAAGAAAAGTTAAGTGTTTTAAAATAGGCTTTTATGCAATATGCCAATAATGGAACCTTGGCATAAAAGAAAAACAAACAAAAAAAACACAAAACAAATGATAAAAAATAATGTAAACCTCAGGTGCGAAATTGGATTGCTTGAAAATAGATAAATAGATAAAAAAAACTGTTGGTAAACAAACTTGAAATGCATTTTGAAAAAGTAAGTAATAAAAAAAATGCACTTTTAAGCAGTGGGCCACTTCTTTTTTTTTACTTCCTAAAAGGTTAACGATTTCTTTTAGATAAAGTTCAGCAACAACCAAAAAAGGTTGGAAAATCTCCTGTACTTGTGCAAATTTAATTCCTTTTTGGAGTTATTTTGTTTTGTTTTTTGTTTTTCAAACAGTTCATTTTACTTATCTTTTTAGAATTCACCGAGTAACTTCATTCTTTTACATCCTTTCATTTTGTATTGTCATTAACATCAGAAAAAATATCAATCACTTATAAATTAATTAAAATTGCTTATTTGAGACATCATACAAAGTGTTTCAGAGAAATTGGTATCCTTTTATTATCAATAACTTGACCAATTCTTATTCAAATGATCTCAAATTTTAACAGCACCGTGAGTGAAGTTCTTACTTATTTCACTAGTCAATATATATATATATATATATATATATATGCGTATATGTATAATAGCAATCACTCAAAAACTAATTAAATTTGCTTATTTGAGACATTATACTGTGTGTTTCAGAGAAATTGGTATCCTTTTAGTATTATTTGGATTATTTGGACTATTGTCCTCATCTTTATTGTTATCTGTACGATGTTCCCTTCGGCCTTCTTCAGATATTGGAGGGCACATTGCCTGAAACGTTGTACAGATAACAATAAAGATGATAACAATAGTCCGAATAATACAAATTATCAAGCCTCATCTCAAAAATCCAAAGAAGTGGTATCCTTCTGTTATTTAATAACTTGACCAATTTTTGTTCAAATGATCTCAATTTTAACAGCATGTGTAGAAACACAAAGTTCTATATTTGATGTTGTATGTTCTTTTTTCTTTTTAAGAATAGAAATACTATTCACTAAAAAATGCTTTAAAAGATTAAACATAGAATTTTTAGTTGTTTCTTCACATGTTATTAAAATTTGAGATCATTTGAATGAGAATTGGTCAAGTTATTAGATCATGAAAGGATATCAATTTTTCTGAAACACTCTGTATTTTGTAAGCTTTTTTTTTTCTATGGACCAGGATTATATTTATAAATCAATTTATTCTTCCTGAGCACTTTCCATCGTCACTGGTGATTTTCAAGGATATAATCAAGATTCTTTTAAAAATTCAGTGAACTCTTTATATTTGAAAGTCTGAGAAGCTTTTAGTCCAGAATATATATATATATATATATATATATATATATATATATATATATATATATACACACCAATCCCTCCACATGAGTAGAGGACAGTCTTACCTTTCTGCAGAAGTGCAGTCAGTATCTTCTACAGCCTTATATACACAGGCTGGGCCAAAAATAGGGTTACAGTTACTTCATTAAGTTCTTAACTGTAACTCTACTTTTGGCCCACCGTGTGTGTGTGTGTGTGTGTATATATATATATATATATATATATATATATATATATATATATATATATATATATTAAGATAGACTGGGCTCTGTAGCCTTGTTGTTAGGTAAACTGGTTTAGAAGGAAAGATGCTGAATTCAAAACCAGGAGTAGTGGGGCTGGCAACTCCACCCCATAAGATTTTTTGACTACTGCACTAACATCACTGAAGTTGTGTGACTGAAGCTCTATGCTTTACAGGGAGTCTAAGAAAAAAAAAGGGATAATAGAAGAAAGGAAGGAAAATATACAGATAATAATATATATTAAATATTATTTATATATGCATGTGAATATGCATTTATAAAATCAGGGTGGATCAGTATTTCCATAGTCAGCAAAAATTACTAGCTGATATTTTAACTTAAAGTTCACTGTGTTTAATCTCTATATGATCTCTGGAAATTTTGTTAAAAAATAAATATCTGTTGTGTTATATATATTCATTCTTAGGCTATGGACTTATTCATTTACCTAAGAGCAATTGACACATTAATTTTTTTACTAATGATAAGAATTGGAGTAACAATCTTTATAGGATTTTTATATTGCTCTGCTTGTGAGCAGGCAAACACTCTAATTTGATTTTTGAAAAAAATCTGAAACGTGTCGCATCTATTATGAAATTGAAATGAATAGAAAAAAATTTTAACAATTTCATGAACCTTTTTATTATAATATATACATAGAGAGAAAGAGACACTGAGATATAGATTTATATATATATATATGAGAAATGAAAGAACAAAACTCAGACAAAAATGTGTAGTATATTTTTGTCTGAGTTTTGTTCTTTCATTCCTCATATTTTACCTCATTCTGTCGGATTCATTCCAACCCCCTTTTCCTCATACATATATATATATATTTATAAAAGATGAACAACAGGAATACTTCTTTTATGTTGTTTGTTTTTCTCAAATAGTTTTGACCTTAGGTCATCATAAGGAGAAAATTTCTTGTTAAAGAAATTGTTTTTTGAAAGTTTATATATGTGTATTATATATATATACATGATTGTACTTATATTAATATTATATATATTTATTTATATGTATATATTTATAAATCTGTCTTTTTTGTTCTCTGCCTCTGTTTTTCTGTCTGTCTCTTTATATATATATATATATATATATATATAACAGGATGGTAGACATGTGTATACATGTAAGTGCTTAATATCTTATAAAGCATTTGCGTGTTTGTGTAATGTTTTTAAATATATTGAATAAAATCTAGATAAAAAATTGAATCCGCAAAATGATTTCAAATCTTATCTGCCAGGGGATTAGCAAGGAGGAAAAAAAGCAAAAACCCAAATAAACATTCCAAGTGTTGAATCCTCATTAACAGTCTTGTTCTTGAAGGAAATCCGGTTGTCGACCTGCATCAACGTTAAGAAGATAAAAATGATTGAGTGATGATCAGCTTATCATATCTACAGCCACAAGTAAAATCAGCAACAAGTAAATGATAGATGAAAATTTTATATTCATTTGTTTTAAAGCAATCAGCATCCTTGTTGATTTGAAGTCTAAGAATAGGACAAAACAGCAAACGACGGCTATTTCAATTTTTTAATTTTTTTAAAACTGAAAATTTTGAAGTAGACAAAATCACTGACAATTTTTTAAACAACTTTTGAGGTTTGGGTATTATTTATGTCTTTATTTTCATTTCACTGCTTATAGAATAAAGAGAAGAGCTGATCGAGTATCGGTTGTGTTGACAATAGTGTCAATTCATTATTTGTATTCTTTTACTACTGGGGATGTAGAATACACCGGCTGCACATCTACCAAGGGGTAACCCCCCTCCTCCTCAACTCCTGTTGGCTGTGGGTGTCCATCTGTGATGTTTAAGGACTGAATCCTGATAGCTGAGCAGTCCATGACATGCAACACTCCAGTTTGGCCCTTACTTAGGCTAGACAGACGGTCGAAGATGTCCTCTTTGACCAATCTCAAAATAATTTAAAAGAAAAAGAAATAAGGGAGACTTGAGGTAATCTGTCCTCCCCTAAAAAAAATTGGTAATTATGAACTTTTGTTTAGTAAATTAAGGTGTCCCAGAAAAAACAGAACCCACAAATTTTGTAATAAAACTGTTTATTTTAACTAGGGGGGTTTAGGGTTAGGATTTAGGTTCTGTTTTTTTTTTCTGGGTCACCCTGTACACATCCTAACCCTAAACCCCCTAGTTAAAATTAAGTTTTATTACAATTTGTGGGTTCTGTTTTTTCTGGGACACCCTAATTTACTAAACAAAAGTTCATAATTACCAAAAAATTCTTAATCACTTTCTTTGTCATGTTAAGGAAGCTGAGCCCTGTGATCCCAGTCTTGGGGTTACACAACCGTTTTGGTTGCTTGGAAACCTTGGTTTATATTTTTCAGAATAAATATTTTTGACTTAGTCATTATAAATGTCTGATATTAACTACTCAATGTCTAAGTCAGCAGAACAGTTACAGATACAGAACTTAGATAGGACTCAAAAATGTCATCTTGCTTGAGCCAGTCACAGAGTGACTTGTGCATGTGACAGCAACCCTCAGTATTATAGCCAATCTTAACAGTGCGAGCATTTTTCCCTTTTAGGACTCAACGCATGGTACTGCCTCCAGCCTACCTTACATATGAAAAGATTATGTGGCATTCATTGGTTTTAATACCACACCACCAGTATGGCTGGATTCGCGCTTTTGATGACACTGATTTTTACGGACCTCGTTAATTAAGATTTATTCTATGTATTAATGATTTTGACTTAAATTAAATACTCATTGATAAACTTACGCGATTCCTGAGGGTATTGTGAAAACCAGTTTTGGTTACAGACACCGATTCTCCATTATAATTGGATTTGAGCCAAAAATGTATTTGACCGAGTATTTTGCACACGCACGCACAGACAGACAAACATATACACATATATTTGTATGTGTCTGTATGTGTGTGCATATGTATATCTGTGTATATATATATATATATATATATATATATATATATATAAATGTGTGTGGTGTATGCATCTGTATATTTTCTGTTTTTGTATCTGTATGCATGCATCTGTATATTTGTGAGTTTTGTATGTGTGTGCATATGAGTGCATCTGTACATTTTTTGTGTGTGTGCATGTGTACATTTTTCATGTGTGTATGCAGTTGCATACTTGCAAGTATGTGTGTCCATGTGTATGCATCTGTACTTTTTTCATGTGTATTGTGTGTGTGTATGTGTTTGTATGTGCATCTGTACCTGTTCAAGGATTTTTGTGCATGTTTAAGAGGAGAAAAGGTGGCTGAGTATTAACCCCCCCCCCCAAAAAAAAAACCCTAATATAAAATTCAGCTATAGTTGCACATATTGCAGTTCTAGCAATTGACTATAATTACACCCTGCATGACTTCAAAAATTCAACTTGGCAGTGAAAAGGTTAAATGAATTACTGAAGAATTTTATGAAGAATTTCTATGACATTTAAATAAAATTTTTAAAAAAAAAAAATAATAAGCACAATTTAAAACCTGCGAGTAGGGTTTAAATTGCTGTATATAAACATTAATTGAAGTAAGATGAATATGAAACTTTAGCCTCAGGCAAAGAAACCCGGAAAGGCTTTTATATTGCCTATTAACAAACAGGTCTCCCCTTCTTGTCGTTTGTTCTAAGGATCAATCCTTTTCTTATATTCATTTTGGAACTTCCTCGGTTCATCTCACAAGGGAAATGTACAAAGTACAATTTAAAGCCGGTTTAGCTCAGTCGGTAGCGTGTTCAGCTAGGAACCACAAGGTTCCTGGTTTGATACCAGTGTACGAGTAGCACAGGGATCTGTACGATAAAGTGAGGAGCTGATGGTAGGTGTGGTGCTCCACCTCAGACGCTAAAATAATCTCCTTGATCTATCGCTAGTTAAAAGGGATATACTGCCTCACAGTATTGCTGATACCGACATTAGGCCATCCCGATGATTTTTAATTTACTTTACCATAGAAACTCCATAATGATGATTGGGATCTAAAAAATGGAAAGAAAGGTGTTGTTTCACTTTTTCAATTAAATGAATTGCTCAGGAACATTTAATTGAAGTAAGATGAAGATCAAACTTGGGTTTTGGGGCAAGGGAGCTGGAAAGGCTTTTATATTGTCTATTAATGAATAGGTCTCCCCCTTTTCATCTTTTAGTTCTATGTATCTTTCCTTTTCTTTACATTCATTTTGGAATTTCCAAGGTTCTTCTGGCAAGGGAGATGTACAAAGTGCCATTTTTTATATCATGCTAATTTGAACTTGGCAAAATTTGTAATAATGCATCGCAAATGATATCGATAATGTTTCAGTTCATGCAGTAAATTTAGAAAATTTAGAAAATGTTCATTCCAGTGGGAGAATTAGTCTTGAAAAATGTCATACAAGGTTTTCACTAATTGCATATTTGATATACCTGTGCAAATATGCAAAACTGTGTCTGTGCACATTTATGAGGGGGGGGGGTAAAAGTGTGCATGTGTGTGGGAGGTCAATTGTTAAAACACTGCAATATTTAAATTATATGGTGATTAATTTTTTTTTATCTTCTCTTTATGTTGCAAGAAAAGAAAAATGATTAAAGAATCTTGATTTTAATAGCACTTCAACTTGTCTAAGTTCTTATATTGCAAGAATAAAAGAAAAATTATTAAAGAATCTTATATGTGTGAAGGTTTATATATAAGATTCAATCGACTGATTTTAATGGCACTTCAACCTGTCTAGGATTATTTTAAGCCTAGCAGTAAATTGTGAGGAATGGTTCAGATTTATTGGTAATTTTTTTTTCCAATGATTTTTCTTGATTTTGACAGTAAGTTGTCTGTAGCTGTTTGTTGCTAAATGGATTGGCAATAAGTTTATAGGTAAAGTTCAACTTTATTCTTATATTTTTTTGGTATAATTTTATTTCTTTTTGGAAGGATAAAATGTCATCTACACTGAAATTTTTTACATATATCTCTCATGTTGTTTGTGTTGTAAAAAAATTCATCTAAAAACATAATATATAAGAGGAAGAGGTGTGATCATAAAGTATTGAGACTGAATCTTTAATATTTTAAGTTTAAAATTTAATGAAATTTGATAGATATAGTCATCAGGGTAGCCTAAAGTTGGTATCAGCCAGACAGCGAGGGAGTCTATCCCCTTTTCACTAGCTAGACCAAAGATTGTTTTGGCATCTCAGGCAGAGCACCACACCTATCATCAGCTCCTCACTTTACCGCATATATCCATGAGCTACTCATATGCTGAGTTGGCAAGGGCTGGATTCAAAAACCACGAGGTTCCCAGCCAAACACTCTACCAACTGAGCTACGCCGGCCTTTATTTATATATATATATATATATATATATATATATAAGTAAATGACTCACCAGAGAAAAAAAAAGGAAAAACTGAGCAAGTCACTATAACAACAAATATTGAAAAGTGCTCAATACCTTATGCAGAGCTGGATTAGATAACCAAATCATTTACAGATGTTAGCTACCCAGATTTCACCAAAAAAAAAGGATCCCAGCTGACTTGTGGATCCATTGAATTCCTGTTGTAGTGGTGATCCATGATTATATCAATGCTTCTCTTTAGGAAGGGATCAATGATTCTTATCAATATTTCATAATTAGCTTCATTATGTCGAGAATCCAGATCCAGTGTGAATAACCTTTTCATATTTCAAGGCCGCAATGAGAATTGTGCTTGACTAATAAGGCCGTGCTCAATAAATTTTTTATGTATTTGTAACAAAATTTCAAGTTGAATTTTTTTATTTAATAACTTAATCCAAATTTAATTGATAAAAAAAAAAAAACTTCCCAAATATTTTTAAGGACTTTTTGAGATTATTTTTATAAAAAAAGGGTTGGGATATGATGTTATAGAATGGACGTATGTTTTTAATTGGTCTTTCAACAAGGCTGTGAAAGGCTGCACTCAATGGTTTAAAAGGATACTTAAGGTGCCAAGTTCCTCACCCCTGATCTAGATGATTAAAAAAGGATGTTTAGCATGAAATTAGACCAGAAAATTATTATTCAGTTGCAAATTTAACTAGAACTTGCTTTATTTTATAAAAATTTTTGGTATTTTGTACTAGTGCATTTTATAAGTACTTATTGCTCTAATGAAAATTTGATTATGATGTGCCATTTTTTTTCTGGGTTAAGAATACCCACATACACACACACATGCACACACACACACACACACACATTTCATTTTTCTGAGGCAGTTGCTGTAATAATTATCAACATAGGAAATGAACACGGCAATGCGAGTTCAAGTCCTGGATGAAGCTGTTTGCATTTCACATAGGACTGATACCCTTGGAAAAGGTATAAATCCAACTATTTTTCCCTCCAGTTATGGATAAATAGTAGTGCAGACAGGGCTCTTCAACCTTGATTAGGTAACCAGTCTAGAGAAGGAAAACTCTGAATTCAAATATGTTAAACTCTGTTCAGGAAAGTGATATTGTATGGTATCCTGCTCGTGCACAGGGGTTGGAAAACATACATAATTTTATTTGAAATTAGGTTTTTAATATTAAACACACACACACACACACACTAATTACAAATTACTTAAGCATAAAAATTATTACATCTTTCTCTCTCACTCATATATATATATATATATATATATATATATATATTGAAAAGATCGTTAATAAAATTGTGAAACAGGAGACGTGCCTTTTGTTTAATTCTACATGTATGAATGAAAGAATGCTGCCCAAATACACACACACACACACACACATATATATATATATATCAGAAGTTGCTAATCTCAAATAGACTCCTTGTAACTATAGGCATATATGGGCTTGTCATTTGAACTTATGACAAAGAACAAAAAAAAAACTCTCCAAAAATATCATTTTCAAAGAATCAATAAGAAAATTGCTCTCTCGTGTCAATTGTAAAGTCAAATTGAATACCATTAAGGAAAAAATATATAAAAATAAAAAATTAAAATAAAACCCTCTTCACCAAAGAGAACAGAAGGCCAACAGGAAACACAAGTGATGCATATATGTATATTTTTTTTATTTTTAATTTTTTTAATATATATTATTTAATTTCTTTCTTTTCTCCTTAAATAAAGAATTTTTTTTTTTCACACCTAGTTTATGACAGACTGTTCTTATCACTGGAATCGAATGAAGTGAGAAGTTACGCGGAATCATCGACCAACTTAACAATTTACTTTCTTTCCTTTCCACCTCTGCCAACAACATCATTTAAAGTTTAACACATCTGAAGGTGATAATCAATAGGTTTCTTTTCTTTTTTTTTTTCTTTTTTTTTTTTTTTTTTTTTTCATTTTATTATCTCAACCATCTCTCTCTCTCTCTCTCTTTTTCTATTCCTTTCATTCGTTAATTATTATTAATTGTTCAAATTACAGCTATTTGATATTCATTTCATTATTACTACTGGTAGAGTAGCATTTTAAGCTAATTTCTAATTCTCTGATCCTTAATAAAAATGCCAATCTAAATGTATATAATCACATCTTTTGCATAATTTGACTTCATATCCATGCTACCCTAACTTAGATGTGTGTGTATATATATATATATATATATATATATATATATATATATATATATATATATTGATAATGTACTTTGCTATATTTATAAGTAAAGAGTGCTCAATATCATTGATAGAGCAAGTATATCTTTGTTAGGTTAGTGAAGGCATGAAGTTAACAGTGCTTGGTAACTGACAGTTTCTTGCAATTTTCAAATCAGTGTGTGTGTGTGTATATATATATATATATAATTGCCTCGGGATCTATATTTTTATTTCGTTTTTCCATTTGCTTTGAAAAAGACCTCTTCATAGGGTCGAAACAAACGTTTGTCAGCAAAACATATAACATTTTGTTGTTTCTTTTCTATAAACTTTTCTTCACATATTGTTGGATTAATATCCATTTTACCTTTTCATATATATATATATATATATATATATAATTTTGTAGATAATATGGGTGCTATATTTGTAGGTAGACGGTCTCAATATCATTGATAAAGCATTTATCTAATTAATGATTTTTATCTATTTTCTGAGATGAGGAATTAACATTTACAGGTACTAGTTTAGCATATAGTGGCCTAAGTTCAGTATCAGCCAGACAGTGAGGGAGTCTATCTCATTTTCACTAGCACTAGACCAGGAAGATTGTTTTTGCATAGATTTAAGCTGTGCTACTCATAGACTGAGTTGGCAAGAGCCAGTATCAAACCCGGAACCTTTTGGTTCCAAGGCAGATGCTCAACTGACTACGCTAAGCCAGGCCTGGGAGTGTTTTATAATTTTAATGTTCTTCATTCCATGTAATATATTTTTTTAGCCATTTTTATGACTTTGCTGAATAATTCTTTGACAACTGAGGGGTAAGAATAGAATTTTTAGCGAATTCCAAATTCCTAAGCAAATGTGTATAATCTCATTTTGTTGTCTTTTTTTATCTAAGATTTTGAGATTAGGAGTTGTTATTATTTATGTCTCAGACTATTGTCTTCATCTTTGTTATTATATTTACATTTCTGCTGTTGTAACCTGTGGTGGCAAGATGTTTAATGTTTTATATTAAAAAGGTAGCTGGATATGCTTAGTGCATATTCCATAGGGTTTTCTTTTAACCCCATCTTATTTGGTGGTTATGCTGAAAAGGAATTCACAGAGAGAAAAGGAAGAGACAAGGACAAAAGGGTAGTTTTCTGATCTAGGTTTTATTCGCAGGTCATAGCCACCACTTGGCAAGGAAATTCCTTCCTGGTCAGTAGTCATGTCTAGTACCAGCTAAGACCTAAGTTCAAATGGTTGAAAGATTATCTTGGGAGTCGGAAGTGGGTCCTTTTTCCCTTAGTGTCCTTCCGGTATGAAGGCTCATGGGAGTTTATTTTAGTTTTTTTTATTTTTATTTTAATTTAATTTTAATCCCAACAAACCCCTGTATTTTTCTGGTGTCTTTTATTGTAGTCTGTTCAAAATTATTTGTAGGTATGAAACCATGACAACAGACACTCAGAAAAGACAATATTTATTTGTAAATTGTATATAATTAAATACCATAATTGTCAAATTGACTTCAGTATATTATAATAGCTTTTGACATTCAATAAAACCAACCAACCAAACACTAATATATATATATATATATATATATATATAATGTGTGTGTGTATGCAATATTTATAAGTAAATAGTGCTCATCCTTCAGGTGACGTTGTTTCAAAAGTGAATGTAATAGGCATTTGAAACGTCACCTAAAGAATGTTTGCGGTTACGCATGCATGAAACCAAATGGCCGTGACTGTTCCTTTGTCATCAAATAAATAGATATGTAAAACCTTTATATATTTATTTTATTTTATCATATAATAGCTCTACTTTTTATATTGAGCACTCTACCAATAATACTGCACTTTGGCACACCGTTCCAGTAAAAGCTGAAGCAGTGACAATCCCACACTATATATATATATATATATATATATATATATATATATATATATATGAGAGAGAGATTGAAGGCAAACAAACATTCATAAAGAAAATTTCTTTGTTTCCTCAAAGTTTTTTGAAGCAAAATTTATTGAAGCCAAAAACTTTTAATATATATTGATTTTTTTTTTCTGTATGTAGTACATCATTGCAAGTAATGAAAGATGTTTTTTTTGTTTTTTTTTTCAGATTAAAAGAATATATATATATATATATAAAATAATTGATATAGTAGAACTGTAGCTGAATTCTCAAACCTTTCTTCAGAGTTTCTCCGATTAGATTTGGCATTAGATAAAACCATATCACTTTGGCTTATTTGAATTAAACTTTTTTTATAACTCAACAAAAGTTACTGATGATCAAGAACAATGCTTCCCAAATTATCTGAATTATCCAATAGGATATTTTTCCAAAGTGCCATCTACTAGAACTATATTTGTTCGATTTCATAAAATGGGGTGGGAGTGACCTAGTAAAAAAGATATATAACATAGGAAAAGATATTTTAAACATAAATTCATCTAAAGGTGAATAAGTATCAAAATCTGTGTAGACATAATATTATATCTGTTTCTTGTTCAAAATAGGTCATATTCTTTTGTTTTCAGATATTTTTCTGATAAAGATTAATGATTTTTCTTTATTAACCTTTCATAGATTTGAGAGCTATATATGGCTCTAAGTAATTCCTGTATCAAGATTGAGAGCCATATGTGGCTCTCAAACTGCATTCAAGATAAAGGATTTAATCTTGTGAAGGGTTGTGAGTAAAGGCGTATGAGTAAACTCAACAGTGAGAGGGCTAAAGAAACAGTCATGGTACTATTTGTCTGAATTTTGGAGATGAGGCTTGATAATTTGTGTTATTTAGATTTTTCGGACTATTGTCCTCATCTTTGTTATATACACTACACTTTGTCCGATGTAGAAAAAAAACACCTGAATAATACTGGAGTACATGAGCCAAAACCTTGTGTATATAATGATACAAAGTCAGGGTACTATCTAACCCATAGTTGGGGGCATGATGGGGTTCATACGTTACTCAAGAGTATTAGTCCAAAAGTGAATGTAATAGCATGGCTGAAGTTCTCTTTTGTTACACTATTCGCCACAATGCCACGGGGATTCCTTGGGGGTCCTTGTAAAGTAAGTTATGGATATAAAGAGGTTGTCTGTCATATAGTACCTAAATAATGAGAATGGAATCTTCTGTTTTTCCTATGTCTGATGAAACATTGGAGGAGAGAAACAAGATCCCATGGGACTTGTTAATCAAGCCTAGCCATTCCTAATTAATCTATTCAACTTGTATCTTTGCTTAGTAAACCTTTTTCCCTATCCTTAATACTCATTTCTTTCTATTATTTCTCTGTTAACTCTGATATTCGACTTATATCATTGTCACTTGATCTTGGTGACAAAAAAACAGTTTGGTTGCCATGTTTATTAATGTGTTGATTTTAGAAAAAAAAATCTTTATCTTTTCATCCGCTGTTCTTTTTTATCTTTGTAAATACAGCTTCAGTTTCAATATCTTTTTTTAACAGACCTCACATATGTGTATAAATGAATATAAAATGGTCGAGTGGTGCCAAATAGGGTTATTGAGTCCTTGTCGGCTTTAATTGCAAATCAAAAACCTTTTGAACCAAAATAATTTGTTGTAATTAGGATTAAAGAACTTAGAAGTGATCAAAAATGTCCAAAAGGCCCAAAATATGGCAGCTGATTATGTTAAAGAGCGGAATCGGTCAAAGTTAGGAAAGCTTCCCTATAATTCTGCCAATCAATAATTGCCATGAATGAGGATTTATAAGTGATTTATAGAGTATTAAAGTTGGCCCTATTAACTTCAAATGATGATTTTTATCTACTTGGTGTGATCTTATTAAGATAGGTTTTTTTCCCGCAGCAAAAGTTTGATGCTAATGAAGAACATCATACAAATATTTTTGGTCACATATCTGGAACAGAGGAATAACTTTGAAAAAGAGAAGACCATTTGATCTGGAATTATTTAAATGCAAAAACAAACAAAAGAAACAAAGATAAAGTCAAAAATAATACTGTACTTTTCAAAGGACACCAAAACATAAAGAAGGTCTTGGGTTTACCTTATTTGATGGTATATAGGATGCACTTTTTTCCAAAATTTTGACTCAAGGAATTGCCTGTGTCTTATACATTGTAGATGAAGTTTGAGACTTATTATTATTAATTTTATTATTATTATTATTTCCTGCTATTGAGATGTCTTGTGTATGCTTATTGCTTGCCTGTACTGCCAAATTGCTTTTATACAGCTATGTTTCTGCTTGTGTAATGCACAGATAGACTGTTTTCAACAATATATTTTAAATACACTAAAAACTTTTTTTCCTGAATCTGACCTAAAATGATACATAGCCATGTCTTATATGCAGTCAAATACAGTAATTTAATGATAATTTTTTTTTTTTTTAAACAATAAAGATATATAAATAAATGAATAAATCCATTATAAGAGGGTGCTGAAAAGTCCTTGGCTCAACCAAGAAAGAAAAAAAACTAGAGCCCTGAGATACATATTATTCCATTAATTCTGGGGGGTCCCTGCGGCATAATGGCTAACATACCTGACTACAACATCATAGTAAGCATGTTTGAACTTCAATCATGCTATTACGTTCACTTTCAGACCAATACCCTTGAGAAAGGTATGAACTTCCCTCATCACCCCAGCTATGAGTTAGAAATGTACCACTACTGTTCTTCCAGAAGAATGCATTTGGCATTGAATAACCCAAGAGGTCGATATGCCATTAAACAAAGAAACCAAATCAAACCATAAAAGTATTAAACTACTGAATTATTGATTGGTTTATTTCTTTAATGGCACATCAATTCCTTGTGTTCAAATTCCTTATTTTCTATGTTTAATATTTCAAGGTACAATTGAGGTAACTAGATAGATAAATATGAACAAGCTGAGCTAGATAGATAAATATGAACAAGCTGAGCTAGATAGATAGAACAAGCTGATATAGATATCTAGAGATAGATATCGAGAGATAGATAGATAGGATAGAGAGATATAGAGAGATAGAGAGATATGAACAATTTGGAATTTCAGATAGAAGTGCAAAAAGTACTCCATAGCTTAGAACTGAGTATGATTAAGGTTTAACGGATTAATTCTAAAAAATCCCCATACTCTCCAGAGCTCCAGAATTAAAACCTCACCACAAAATGTTGTTTAGTCTCATATACACAATAGCACCTTTTTTGGAGGGGGAGTTTCTTACTCTTCGGTAGAGGATACAGTCAGCATATTCTAAGTGTCCAATCTTTAGATTCGATGGGTAATCTCTTAAGCAAACTGTTCTCCTATAACTACCTTACTGCCCAGGCAGTAGAAACAGTAAAGGCTGTTACACATATTGTCAAACCTTGACAGGGATTTGTTATATGTAACCATACTCCTCTACTTTAGCACAAAGGCTAAAATCTAATCTTCCAATGTACTGTCATATGCTTTAATAATTCTGTTATAACATTGCTATCTTATTCCATTATTCTTGGCGCTATGGCGCTGTCTGCTAGTCGGAATTCCAACATGGTTAAAGGTAAGCTTTCTGCGTCCTCTTGGGAATGGTAGGACTATAATTGGGGTATTAAACAAAGAATCAGTTTTGAAGATTTGAAACTTTGACAGCCAACAACCGATTCTTCAGCCCTCAAGGGGTTGTCGGATGATAATAGGAGAGAGTGAGAAGGCAATTGGCTGGAAGAGAACTTACGAGCCTTACCCTGATTGTAAATCGGCATTATTTACAGTCAGAATATGTCTGCTTCATTTTCAAAGCAATCTCAGGCATAATGCTCCGCAAGCAAAGAGGCCCAAAAGAACACATCGTTTGACTGGCCATTTTAATTTGGCAGTGTTCGTTCCTGATCGGAAATTGAACACCAATTTAATTCTCACCAACTCCATTTACAGCCTCTCTTCTCTCTTTTAAAATTAGTAAAGTGTTGGCAAGGAAAGGCAGTGGAAGATGTGAAGGGTGCGGGGGGGGACCTTTTCCCTCTCTACTCCATATTGTATTAAAACAGTTGCTATTGGCAACTGCAGTCTGTAGGTAGTAAGGTAAAGTGAGGTATATTAGTAAAAGTAAATAAAGTTGGCAGTCACCTATTGTCAGTATCAGCCAAAGAGTAAGGGAGTCTATCCTCTTTTCACTAGCGCTAAACCAGGGAGATTGTTTTTGCTGAGGTGTGATGCACATCTACCATCAGATGCATTACTGCACAGATCAGATTACCTGAGCCATGCTACTCTTGCACTGGGTTGGGAAAGGACTCGTATCAAACCCAGAATCTTGCAATTCCTAGGTGGATACTTTAAAATTCATTTATTCTTTCTTTCTTTCTTCTCCTTTTTCAATTTTTTTAAAGATATACTCTTTCTTTCTTTCTTCTTTTTTTGTTTGTTTAAGATGTACTCTTTCTTTTTGCTTTCTTTCTTTCTATTTTCTCTTTGTTTAAGGTATACTCTTTCAGTCAGTCACTTTCTTTTTTCTTCTTTTTTCTTCTTTTTTCTTTTCTTTTTTTTTCTTTTTTCTTTCTTTCTTTCTTTTTTCTTTTTCTTTTTCTTTTTTCTTTTTCTTTCTTTTTCTTTTTTCTTTTCTTTTTTCTTTTTTTTTCTTTTTTCTTTTCTCTTTGTTTAATATGTACTCTTTTAGTCATTCTTTCTTTTTTTCCTTCCTTCTTTCTTTGCCTTTCTTTAATATGTATTCTTTCATTCATTTTTTCTTTCTTTCTTCTTTTCATTTGGTTTAAGATTGTCTTTCTGGATTTAACTAAAATGAAGAATGTTACGTATAAAGATAAAGACAGACTAAGCCTTTTAGCTTTGGTTTGGCAACAAGTCTAGGAGAAGGAAAACTCTAAATTCAAACCTGTTAAACTCCACTTAAGAAATTGACTTGTACAGAGGAGTTTGTGTGTGTGTATATGTATGTATATATAAATAAAAGGGCCAGTAGGTAGAGCATCTATCTAGGAACCATAAGATTTCAGGTTCAATACCAGTCCCAGCTAATAGCGTAGGATTAGCACAGCCTGGGTAATCTGATCTGTGTGGCAAAGTGGGAAACTGATGGTAAGGTGTGGTACTTCAACTCAGCAAGAAAAAAACTCCCCTGGTTAGCCTAGTGAAAAGAGGATAAATTCCCTCACTGTCTAGCTGATACTGACAATAGGCCACTCCGCAAGATCATTTTTATGCATTAATGGTGTAGGGCAAGGTATGATTGAACATATATTGTGTGTGTGTGTGTGTGTGTGTGTGTGTGTGTGTGCAAAATCAAATGTTAAAACAGAAGGGAGCAGGACAGATGAGGTAAAAGGTTAATAGAATTGTGCCCAAGAAATAACACTTATCAGACTTGACTGAAGATGAAGAGATGAGATAGGTGTTAGCCTCTGCAGGCTACACTATCAAGAAATAGAATTTAAGTTTAGGACTATTTGAATGATATAGAGTAAACTAGAACAAAATTGAATACAGTAAGAGGTAGTGGTATATTACTTAATAAATATATAAAAGTTAAAATATAAAATAATAAAGTAACGTTACAGGTTAAAAATTAAAATTTAACAAATGGGATCTAAAGGTGAAAAATAACATATAAAGTATAAAATATAAGAAGTGAAAGATCGAATTTAATAATTAAAGATTACAGAGACTCACAATAGAAGTAAGGTTATAATTAAATCAAAAGGTAGAAAGTCTAAGAGATAATAACTAATAGTAGTAAAATTAATAATGATGATAATGCTAGTAATAATAATAATAATAATAATCATATGATGATAATGATAATTATATGATGATAATAAACAATAATAAAAACCATAGTAATCAAATTAATAACATTATATCATAAATTTAGTAAGGGTGGTAATAATAATAACATAATAATAATTTGTCTATTGATTGACTCAAAATAAATGATGATGGCAATGATGATGATGTATATTTATATTAGAATACCAATCCTATATTTCACATATTGGAACCATTAGGGACAGTAATAAAAGCTATCACTAAGTAAGAAATAGACAATGGAGTTGGATAAGAAATTAACTAAGAGAGAGAGAGAGAGAGAGGAAGAAAGAGAGAGAAGTCATTGTAGGTGTTGAAGATCTATTTGTAAGAGCATTGGGATAGGCTGGCCACCTTTTGAGACCCAAGTCCAGCACTTCCACAGAGAAAGATGGTTGTTTTAGTAATAATAATAGTAATGTGGCAAGAGGTGAATGGAAGAGTAGGGCTCGGACACTTAATAGCAGAAGCCAGTCGGACACTTAATTATATGGTTAGTACGCATGAGTGCAGATTTTGTGCGGCCAGGGAAAAAGTGCTTGTCCAAGTGCGTTCAGGGGTGAAAAAGTGTTCTAGGTTATTTAACGAGCCAATGAGCTCGCATGGATTGAGTGTGAACTATGTTGATTGGCTGGTAGAGGGATGGCTGGCTCGTTGATGACCATCTTAGTATCCTCTTTCTTGTTTTGTCTTCTCTCAGCCAGGGGGGCTGATAGGCTGGCAGAATTGCTGGTCAAGGGTTGTGGCCCCGTTCCGATGGCTCGGGGGACACGGTTGGAGAAAAACCAAAACCAAAACGTCTTTCTTTTAAAGTGGAAATGAGAAGATTGCAAAACTTGATCTTAAGAAAACTGTCTTTTGTTATTCACAAAAAATACGTTCTTGTACTATATATCTTATTTCAACCATATTGATATCTATGCATTACTAAAAATTCTCATTATGTTTATATGTATGTAATATATATATATATATATATATATATATATATGGTAAAATAAGGAATGAAAGAACAAAACTCAGACAAAAATGTGTAGTATATTTTGCTGGAGGGTTGACCTCAGCTTCTTCTGCTTTATTAAATTATTAGGGTCATGCAAGTGTTTTATAAGACTTTCATAAAACACTTGCATGACCCTAATAATTTAATAAAGCAGAAGAAGCTGAGGTCAATCCTCCATAAAATATACTACACATTTTTGTCTGAGTTTTGTTCTTTCATTCCTTATTTTACCTCATTCTGTCTGATTCATTCCAACCCCCTTTTCCTCATATATATAATGTGTATATATGTATATATATATATATATATATATATATATAATGGAAAAGGTGACTTACCGGTGAATATGGTCATGATGGTTAGATGGTGCAGAATTCAGTGAGATAAGTCAGCTATATAACAATTACAAAGTGCTCAATACGTTTTGCATATGACTGAGGCAAATTCATTTGAATCTAGTTGTTACATTGTTTTATCTGCATTTTTCAACCAAATTTTGTTGGATTTACCCTATCCTTTACTCATCATATTTATATATAATGTTTACCCATAATAACTTTTTTGGACAACTGATTAATGCCTTTCAAGATAACATCAACAAATTGTTAGAAAACTCAAAAGAAAAATACTTGAAAACAAAAGGATTCAATTATTTTTAATCAAATTTGTTTGAATAAATATGTGTGTGTGTGTGTGTATATATATATATATATATATATATATATATATATATAATCGATTTTTGGATGTTTGTATATTTAGAAACGTTGCTGAATAAAGTATATATTATACTTGAAGGCACTTACAAGCATGTATCGCATAAATTCGATACTTTTCTTATAGAAAATGAACTTGACAAGTGTAATCCCGGCAAAGGATGTATACGTACAGACTGTTCGACTTTATTAAGTCTCATAGCGGTATATAACGATTTCCCTCCGACAGAAATACTTAGTGAAACACTAGTGAAACACTTTTATCGCCTCGGCCACAGTACACAGCTGACATCCTGCGAAATTAAGCTTGTCAAGTGATACATACACGCCTCTACATAATAGGTAAGGGATATGGGAGAATAATACAGACCGTATGCCCTTCGGCGAAGTGAATAAGATTTTTATGTTTGTATATTTTAGAAACGTTGCTGAATAAAGTATATATTAAATTTTACTTGAAGGCACTTACAACGCATGTATCGCATAAAATTCGATACTTTTTCTTATAGAAAATGAACTTGACATGGCTTCATATACATATATAGACACACACACACACAACACATATATATATATATATATATATATATATATATATATATATAATCTTGAAATATTAAGAATAAATTAAAGGTTAACAAACACCATAGTTACCTTATTTTCTTTACACTTGCATTGTGATAGCCTTCAAAACTAACCCCGAAATATATATATATATATATATATATACACACACACATATATAACCTTATTATATGAGTTGCTTTGTTTCCTGTTTGTGTTGTTAATATCTTTTAGTATCCCATATTTCTTGACTGTTAATTTGGTGAAGACAGGGGATATATTGTAGAAAGCTGGCCATAAATTGGTGGTTGTAATTTCATGGATCAGAGCACTTTCCCTTCACTTTACCTGTGACAAATTTTATTCCTTTTTATGAAAGACACTTTAATTAAATCAATGGTGTTCTTTACTTCTTTTGCAAAATAGAATTTAATCTCGGATGAAGGTATTCTTATAGCAAAGAATTTAATTCCTTTTCTCATACGCTCAGATTCTGATTGATTCGTTTGATTGATTGGTTGGAATTTATGGCATGTGAACTCTTGTTGGGTTATTTTATACTGAAGACATTATGTTTTATTCCTTATTGTTGGGTATTCAATTTTTAAAACTCATTTCTGGTCTATTTAACCCAGAAATGGGACTCTAACAGGCCAGAGTGTACCAAGAGGTAAAGTTGATGCAGGGGTACTCTCCACACCCCAGAAATCCAGAATTGGAACATCACTACTAGATGCAGTTTAATGTCATACCTAGGAACTCATCAGACTTTAGACCAAACCATATATATATATATATATATATGGAATACGGTGAGGAAATTAATCCGACAATATGAGAAGAAAATATCTTAAAAATATAACAAACACAGGATGTTATGATCAGGGGAAACAATCTTTATGTGTCAATACTTAAGCATTTCAGTATATTGTACCATCTTCAGGACACTGTTAAGTAATGTTTATGTGAGGGACAAAATGAAAGATGTTAAGTGTATAGTGAATGTGTGAATATATATTCACACATTCACTATACACTTAACATCTTTCATTTTGTTTTTACCTGTTTTTTTTCCACATTGACAGAGTTTAGAAGTATATATATATATATATATATATATATATATAATATATATTATCTTATTATAATGGAGATGTGTGTTTTTCTGTCTGTAACCGAAACTATATTACTAATCGAGTCACAATTAACATAGTTATTTTCATCACATTCTTCATGATTTTATTTATATTTAAACCTCAATTATTAATAAAATTGCTTCACATTTTTATTAGTGTTGTCTATATCTACATACTAATAACATGCTATTGTATTTATATATACAAAAAATAGCGGTTTGCAGTGTGAACGGGAAGGCTAATTTGCATATTGATATTAAAAATGTGATTTTATTAAATATGTGCTTAGTATTATTGATTTCTAACTGTTTGGTTTTATTTAATGAATATAAGCAAAATCTCTCCAATGAATCTTAAATGAAATCCATTAACAAGAAAAAATAAGTGTATTTTATTCTGTAGTTCTAATTTAACTAAATAGTTAAATAAGTAAAATTCAGCAATGAAAGACAGCAGTGATGGAAGAGTAAGTTTCATTTCTATTTTTTCTATTATACCCCACTCTGTTTCAAATCTTTTATCTGCATTCTTATTAGACTTTCTAATTTAATATGATATTTCATTACATTAAGACTTAAATACTTGCACCCGGAGGGTGCATATATTTGCTAGTGTATATATATATATATATATATATATATATATTATTTACATTCTCATTGTGTTTCTATGTAACCACATCCCAGCCAAATTGGACAAGTAAGGTTTTTATTTGAGGAATCCACTTCAAATACTCTGACTTAGAGAATGAACCAATTTCCCGACCAATTTGCAACTGAATGATAATATTGTCAGTCTATATTTGTACTGAACTTTCTTTTCTAATCATCCAAACTTCTCATCGAAAATTCTTGATATAATAAAGATAACTATGAAATGCTGATTAGAATCCTTCGCTCTTTTCTAAATAGAATCAACAATACATCATGAACTGCTGTTACAGTTGGTGAATTGAATGATTCTAAGGGTTATTGAGTTTATATGTATTTACCTATATGGAGGCACGGGGTCTAATGGTTAGAGTCATAGGAAATGGACTTGTCAACCCCAGTTCAATTCTTGGACGAAGCTGTTTGTATTTCACATAGTGCTAATACACTTGGGAAAGGTATAAATCCAATTCTTTCTCCAGCAATGGGTAAATAGCAGGACAGACTGGGCTCTTTAACCATGGCTAGGTAACCAGTCAAGGAGAAGGAAAACTCTGAATTCAAACCTGTTAAACTGCGCTTAAGAAATTGACCTTGTGTCACATATTGCTTGTGCAGAGGGTTTGGTAATATATATATATATATATATATGTATTTACTAACCTGTTCACCATGGGTAGGATGTGACACAAGGTTGCATGTATGGGGCATCCAGTGAGGATCAAACTAGCTATTCAGTTGTAATGAAGCTGCAAGACTAGCTTGCTAAACATTATGCCACAATGGGATACCCTCATTTACCCAACTCGTTCACCATGATCAGGATGTGACACAAGGTCATTAGTATGGGGCATCTAGCTAGGATTGAACTCACTATTCAGTAGTAATGGATCTCTGAGACTAGCATGTGGCTCCAGTTCTGGAACTCTGAGAATTGTGGAGTAATTACTTTTATTGCTATTACTCAGTAATCTAACTGAGAACCATGGCACTTAGCATCTCACTACTAACAATGTTGTGTCCTCCATTGGAAACACCCACTGTAAGTTGTCTGCAGTTTGTTGCTAAATGGATTGTGAATCACTTTGAGAAAAAAGTTTATAGGGTAAAGTTCAAGTTTGTTAGATTTTTTGGTATAATTTTATTTCTTTCAGGAAGGATAGAATATCATCTATATTGACATTTTTTGATATATCTCAAGTTGTTTGTGTTGTAAAAAAAGTCATCTAAAAACATAATATATAATAAGTGTGATCAAAAAGTATTGAGACTGAATTTCTAATATTTTAACTTTAAAATTTAGAATTTAAATGAAAATGTGTAAATTTTATTTAATAAAGGAAAGAGCATTTAGCATAACAGTTTGAAAACACCTACATAACCACCTTTATATATATTTACCAACCCCTCCGCACGAGCAGGATGTGACAGTCTGCCCTACTATTTATCCATAGCTGGAGGGAGAGTAGGATTCATACCTTTCCCAAGCTAAGTGAAATGCAATTACCAGGTCCAGGATTTGAACTCGGGGTGACAAGTCCATTTCCCATGACTTTAACCATTACACCACATACTTCTGTATATATATATATATATATATATATATATATATATATATATATATATATATATATATATATATATATATATATATATATATATATATATACTGACATTTTTAGATATATCTCTCATGTTGTTTATGTTGTAAAAACTTCATCTAAAAACAGAAGTGGTGTGATCAAAGACTATTGAGACTGAATCTCTGATATTTTAATTTTAAAATTTAGAATTTAAATGAAAATGTGTACACAGCCAAGCAACTTATTCACTAAAGGAAGGAGCATTTAGCATAACTATTTGAAAACACCTACAGGGCTACCTTTAAGGACAAAAGGCACAGGAGGAAGATTCACAACACAATACTATCAAACCCTGACCAGACCTTCAGCTGCAGCTACTGTGACCAAGCTTGCCTGTCCTGCATCAACTTTATCGGCCACAAATGTGCATGCAGTCAATATCGACTATGCCTTTAATTTCGTTTACAAAGCCAAGCGATGATGATGAATCCCCTCGGGAATGATATGAATTCATCAGTTTTCTTCCCTTGTGTAAATAGTATGACAGAGTGGGCTCTTTAGTCTGCGTATGGCAAACAATCTATGAAAAGAAAAATTCATACCAACACTACTCCACTGAAAAATTGACCTTGTGTCATCATATACTGCCCGCAGTGAAGGGTTTCGGTAAATATATATATCTGTTAAGGTGTGACTTCACACAACCCAGTGCTCTACCACTAGATGCAGTTTAATGTTAGATCAAGGAGTTGATCTTATCAAGTTACTTAAGCTAGTGAGTCATAAAGGCGCTCTTTATGAGATATTAAAATCATCACCTACAGGTCATTGAATGATACATTGAATGTCTACTCACAGTAGAGAGTTAATTATTGCCCAAGACAGCAGATTTGTACTGATTGAACTGTTTATCAAAATGGCTTGTTCAAATAGCCTCCAAAACCTGGTCAAATTTCTTGGCTTTTTACCATTAAATACATCAAATTCAATTTCACATACACGCATATATATATATATATATATGATGTGAAATTGAATTCTATGAAGGAAACTATTAATTTTCTGTTTCTTCCTTTGCAAGTATTTCAATCAGTGTTTAATTTAATATATATCAGCATATAAATATCCTTGGAGCTAAAATCTATATATCTGTATAATTGTATCGCCCTTCTCTCTCTCACCCTCTCTCTCTTTCTCTCTCTCTCTCTCTCTCATATATGTATATATAAAGAGATGAACAAAATTGGTAAGACAAATAGGTATATTTCTTTGTAGTTATTTATTTTTTTAATTGTTCTCAACTAGTTTTGAACTTAGGTCGTCATTATCAGTATAAAAGTTTTGTGAAGAAAAGATTTTTTAAAGTTTTAAGTAGTATATATATATATATATATATATATATATATATATATATATATATATATATATGGACACCCACTAGTAACAACTTCAGTTTCGGAGAGCTTCTGCAGAAGAGATTTTTATCTGAAATATAAAGAATTATTAAAAAACGAATTACAGGTTAACAAACACCATAGTTACCTTATTTTTCTTTACACTTGCATTGTGACCAGCCTTCAAAACCAACCACCAAACCAATATATATATATATATATATATATATATATATATATATAGTATTATGTGTCCGATGAAGTAAAATTAAATATTTTATAAAAAAGGTCCACAAAATGGATTATGTTTTTTAAAAGAACATAAAAGAAATATTCCTGTTTGTCTTATCACTTTTTGTTTTTATATAATATATATATATATATATATATATATATATATAATAATGAAGATTTAGAGTAAAAGCATAATAGTCTATTTCAGGAAACTTAGAGGAAAGTAGATTCCCCAAATAACCATCATCAGATTCTACTATGTTGGAATATTTTATTATTCTGAGAATAATCTGAAACACATTGTCTTAGCTTGTTTCAAGGTCTAGTGTTTGTTTTTTGTTTTTTATTTTGACTTTAAAGTATTCTGGTCACAGTACTCTGTCACCTCAAATGTTCTTTCTCAAGCCAGTACATAAATCTTCTTCTCCACTTGCTGCTGGGTTTGCTCAGTCAGTAGAGCGTTCAGCTAGAAACCAAAAGGTTCCTAGTTTGATACCGGCCCTCACTAACTCAGCATATGAGTAGCACAGGAATTGGTGTGGTAAAGTAAGGAACTGATGGTAGGTGTGGTGCTCCACCTCAGACACAAAAACAATATCCTTGGTCTAGCCCTAGTGAAAAGGGGATAGACTCCCTTGCTGTCAGGCTTATACCAGCTTTAGGCCACCCCAACGACTACTACTAGCTGCCTATCATAGAAGATGAAGATTGAATTCACTGTGAATTTAATTATATTTTTCTCTTCTGGTATTCTTATGTGTAACCCTTAGTTTATATCTTTAAATTTTGTGCTTAATTTTTTTTTTTTTTTTTTTTTAACTTTAGGGTCATTTCTTTAGAATAAAGTAAATTAATATAAGTTAAGAATGAGGCAAATTAATCTATGTCTAAGTTAAAATTAGGCCATTACAAATCAATTAGAATGGATGTGTAATTAGCATCTTTTTCTAATTTGTGTCTTTAAAATAATTGTCAAAAAGATGGTAGCATAATTTTGGTAGGGCAGGTCAGCTCGGTAGAGCGTTTGGCTAGAAACCACAAGGTTCCTAGTTTGATACTGGTCTTCGCCAACTCAGCGTATGAGTAGCACAAGGATCTGTATGGTAAAGTAAGGAGCTGAGGGTAGGTGTGGCACTCCACCTCAGACAAAAAAACAATCTCCTTGGTCTAGCACTAGTGAAAAGGGGATAGACTCCCTCGCCGTATGACTCATACCGACATTAGGCCGCCCTGACAACTTTACTTGCTTATATGTGCATCTATCTATATTATTAAATCTATATAATTGCTTGAAATACTTGAAGTCATATCATCATCATTATGTCGTGCTAGCAGCACGGATATCCATGACAATCTCTTACTAATTGTCAGTATCATTCATTGCTCCTGGGAGGTCCTCTGTGCAGCATCCAGTATCCGCGCAGATTTGATCTATGTACATCTTTGCTGGACAGCCTACTCTGGCATGCCCATGTGATGGCTTCCACAGAAGAACGTCACTAATGTGTTCATCCTTGCTTCTCCAGCATTGCCCAGCGTGTCTTGTTCGCCTTACACGGATGGTTTGTGTGATATGGGGCACGTGACTGTACAGCTGTTTTCTTGTGGGTGTTGCTTCCAAGTCTTGTTTTAGATTGCACGCAGCATTCTTTTACAGCTCCCATTAGCTTATTCTCTAGGCACTTCGTTAGGGTCAAGGTGGTGCAGCCGTACAGTAGCCATGATACAACTATGGCTTGGAAGAATTTTTGCTTTAACCTCTCAGTAAGATCAGATTTCCATATCACTGACCATCTGTTTAAAGCAGCCTTGCCTTTCCTATAACTGTATGTAAATATAGAATTGCTATTATCAAATAGTAATAGTTAAGTTTATTAAATCTACTAGCAAATATATGCACCCTCCGGGTGCAAGTATTTAAGTGTTAATGTAATAAAATATTATATTAAATTAGAAAGACTAATGATAGTAAATAAGAATGCAGATAAAAGATTTGAAACAGAGGGGGCTATAATCGAAAAATAGAACAACTGAAACTTACTCTTCCATCACTCTCATCTTTCATTGTTATTTTTTCTAATTTAAGTATTTAGTTAAAATAGGAAGTAAAGAATAAAATGACTGTTATTTTTTCTTGTTAATGGATTTCATTTAAGATTCATTGAAGAGATTTTTGATTATATTCATTAAGATAAAACCAAACAATTAGAAATCAATAACACTGAGCACATATTTATCAAATTCGATTTTTTAATATCAATATGCAAATTAGCCTTCCTATTCACACTGTAAACCGCTATTTTGTTGTATATATAAATATAATTGCATGTGTTCATATATAGATATGATTAACAGTATTAATAATGTAAAACAATTTTATTAATAATTGAGGTTAAAATAAAAATAAAACCATTGAGAATGTGATGTCAATAACTAAGGGAATTGTGACTTGAGTAGTAATATAGTTTCGGTTACAGACAGAAAAACACACAATCTCCATTATAATAAGATATAATTGCTTGAGATACTTGAAACCATATAAAGTAAAAGTAAAGTCATCGGGGTGGCTAATGTCAATATCAGCCAGACAGCAAGGGTGTCTGTCCCCTTTTCACTAGCGCTAGACCAAGGAGATTATTTTAGCATTTTAGGTGGAGCATCACACCTACCATCAGCTCCTCACTTTACCACACAGATCTGTGTGCTACTCATATGCTGAGTAGATGAGGGCTGGTATCGAACCAAGAACCTTGTGGTTACTAGCCGAACACTCTACCAATTGAGCTAAACTGAATTGCTAGAAACCATATAAAGTAAAGTAAAGTCAACAGGGCGGCCTAAAGTCGGTATCAGCCAGTCAGCAAGGGAGTCTATCCCCTTTTCAATAGCGCTAGACCAAGGAGATTGTTTTAGCATCTGAGGTGGAGCGCCACACCTACCATCAGCTCCTTACTTTACTGCACAGACCCCTGTATGCTGAGTTGGCGAGGACTGGTATTGAACTAGGAACCTTGTGGTTTCTAGCCGAACGCTCTACCGACTGAGCTAACCCGGCCCTATAAAGGGTGGGGGGAGAAACCATATAAATGTATGTAAATACAGGAATTTTATCATTAAATAGGAATATTTAAATTTAAGAAATTAAAAAGTCAATTTAAAAAAAGAAATTATGATAGCTTCATAATTGAAACCATATAATGACTTGCGGGGAGGGGAGACTGATTTTGGTATTAAACAATACAACAAAAGTTGACAAGTCACAAAACCAACCAACCAACCAAACCAATTAAAATGAATGTGCAATTAGCATCTTTTTCTAATTTGTGTCTTTTAAAATAGTTTAAATACAAGTTGTCAGAAAGATGCTTGAATTCTTCTTGAAACACTGTGTATGTATTCTGTAGAAAAGCACACATATAATTAGAATCTTATACACCCACCCAATCGACAATGTTTCTCCTCTGAAAACTCTTTGTGGCTTCAATTAGTTCCAGTAATTACTAGCATTCTCATTAGGTGTTTTTTTTTTTTGTTTTTTTTCCAGTTTTATACTGGATATAAGTACAATTAAAATAATTAGTTCTCATTTCTTAATTAATTACAACTTATGAATCTTACAAATGATTTCTTAGTGTCTCTTGATGTTGCCTAACAACTGATAAATTTACTCTCATTTATTACTTATTTTATATACATATTTGAATAATACTGCTTAGTCAATTATATACAAATTTGTATTAATTACTTATTATACAATATATATTGTACAAATATGTATATATAATATTGCTTATATTTAGAAATATTTGTATGATATATATTGCTTATATCAATTACCTATTTATATGATATATATTCCTTGCACATATTTGTGTAATATTGCTTAATCAATCATATACAAATTTGTATAATACTGCTTATATTAAATACAGATTTGTATGATATGATATTGCTTGTATTAAATACATATTGGTATGATATATATTGTATAATACTGCTTTTATGATAAATATATATATATATATTATATATATATATATATATATATATATATATATATATATATATATATATATATTGTATGATATAATATTGCTTATATCATATACATATTTGTGTATTATATATTGCTTGTATTACATATATACCACCATTAATAAACTACCATCCATTGTAACATGCTGTGTTTGTCTACACTTCTCCACACACACACATATATACATGTATATATATATATATATATATATAATATATGTGTGTGTGTGTGTGTGTATAATATATTCGGAACAATCCCCATGAACTTATAAAAGAAAATGAAGGAACAAGAAATTTAAGGAAAAATGACTTTCCAGGCCACAGTACTGCTGAGATCAATAAGAATACTTAGGAGAGTCCTGGAGAGCTGAGGGGACTTGCTGTCACTTGGACTCCAGTTACTATGGGCAGGAAAAACTCAAAGATAATAATAATAATAATAATAATAATAATGGAGACCATCCAGACAACAGCATTAATAAGATTGATTAGAATACTCAGAAGAGTTCTGGACACCTGAATAATTTCACTCACGAAATAATGACAATGAAAACCAGACTTAATTACCATGAAAAAAAAGAACTTAGAGAAAAAATTAGATGGAGGATTTTGCCATTTCAGAAAACCACAGCATTGATGAGATTTGTTAGAATACCCAAAAAGTCCTGGAAACCTGAGGAAACTTGCTGTCACTCAAACCCCAGTGAAAGACCACCAGTTAAGACTGGTATGAAAAAACATGCAAGAGTGAAATAATGATAAAATACAACACACACAATAAACACACACGTACACACATGCACATATACAGAGCTATGTAGGTCTGAATACATATGATTGCATTTATATTCTCAATGTTAAATCACTTCTTGTTTAAAAGCAACAATAAATATGAAGTGTTCTATAATTAGAATTTAATTGTTATCTCTATTGAGAAATTATAATGAGAACAAATGCTGATGCAGCATTTTGATTATTAAGTTATAAAGTTAAAAGGTGCCTGGAATATTTTACTTTAAAATGAATGAAAAAGATATATGCACATAGGTGTGTCAAAAAAATATCGAGATTGAAGCTGTATTTACCAAGATAGAAATGAAGAATGAATGGAATGTTTTTTTGTTTTTTTTTCCGAAAACAAGGTGTCAAAAAGTACAAAAAAGATTAATACTTTTTTGACTCACCTTGTATGTATGTGTGTGTGTGTGTATATATATATATATATATATATATATATATATATATATATATATATATTCTGTGTGTGTACACATATTCGAACATAATATGGTTAATTAATGCCTGAAGAAGATATCCGAAAATCTGAAACACATGTCGCAAATGTAAAATAATAATAAAAAAAAACATAATCCATTTTACAGACCTTCTTTTTTATAAAATATTTAATTTTCTCCCATTGGACCATAACAACACTTATATATATATATAATCTATTAATAATCGAGATTTGCTTCCAGTTTTGTCTGTAACAAAAATTACGTCACTGCTTACATCACATTACCCAAAATCGTCATAACATAGAATAAATACACTGAAACATTAGACAGTCCTCATTGTTTTTTAAAACAAGTTTTAATAAATACATGACTGGTATTATATATCTATATATATAGTTTGTTTTATTTTAATAAATATTTAAAGTTTACATTTGAAATTGTTTTATTTTTTAATCCTTTAATGAATTTAATGATTTTACTTACAAACTCGCTGACATTGAATTTTTTACTCCCACCCCTCACGCAATATATTTCAAAAATCTATTTTTACTTCGCCTGGAGGATGTTTTTTATTTTGTATTAGTGTGTGTGTATATATATATATATATATATATATATATATATATATATATATAAGGATACATACCTTTTTAGAATATAAATTTATTTCAACCTTTATTTCATGTCAATGCTACCTTAACAGATATACATGCTCTATCAATGATATTGAGTACTCTTTACTTATAATTATAGCACACACTATTCTTACCATTGGTTTCATTGCTGCATATTGGCCCCTTATCATCAGAACAATGTGACTGTGAAAGAACATGCAACAAATTTTATTTCCATCTATATACGTTTTGAGCTGTTTTGTGTTCCTCCGCACCATTTCTACCTTTGGTCTCAGTTGTGGTGAAAAAGTTGTCCATTGTTTGCCTCTCTCTCCCTCTCTTTCTTTATTTCTCTCCTCTCTTTCTCTGTATAGATATTTATATCCATACACGCATAGACTCCTATATATGTATCCACACACACACACACATATATATTGATAATATAATGTGCTATATTATCAATATATATATATATATATATATATATATATATATAGTCAACAAGTTTTTAAAAATCCTTTTAAAGGAAGGCCATTCTCTCGAAATATTGGATGAAATAAATGGAACTTAACACATAACATCCAACACAGTTTCTCATTTATTTCACATTTTATGCATGCTTTGCACTAAATCCAAACATATACTTTATATATATGAGAAGTAAATACACAAGCGATGTGTTTTGATATGGCTTTTTTTTTTTTTTAGCTGACAATTTTTGGGAGAATATGTGCTTAATTGAAGTCGTACCTGATTTTGAAAGTTAATTGATTAATAATTAATTAATTAGGCGGGCATACCTATATTAAATGTAATCGAGAAAAATCAATCTCTGTATGTACATTTTGGCTATTAGGCCTCATCAGTAGAGCTATAGATAGGAAGACCGCCTCGTGCGTGATTCAAACCTTGGCTGACAAGCAAGGACCGTTATATATATATATATATATATATATATTGAAAATTAGATTGATTAGATATATATATAAACACACACGTGTGTGTGTGTATGTATGTATATATATATATATATATATGTGTGTGTGTGTGTGTGCTACTCAGAGGTTCTGATTGCTTCAAGTGCAAGATAGTTTCCTCAAAGAAAGAAGAAATTTAGATTCTTTATTTTTCTGGTGGAGTGCAAGACACGGGAAATGCTACATAACTCTACTGACAAACAATGCATCAGTCTGTATAGCTTTCTTTAACTATGCACACATGCACACACCAACACCTGCCACACACCCACATGCACAGCATTATCCACTACACCTCCACCTGCCATGATTTTTCAGAATGTCTCTTTTAATCATTTCCAGAATATTTATTCTTCCTGTCATTCTTGTCTTTAATCTTTCTTTTACTCCCCCCTCCCCACCACCACCACCGCCATCTTCATATTCATTTGATACTCCACCTGTGTTAAATTCTAAGGTGCATGATAATTACTTGTTTTCCTGATCTCTTCTGCCATCTTGCTGATAACACACAAACAAAAAATGACCCCTGGGTGTGGACTCCTGGGTGGGGACCTCAGGTGTTGACAAATAGTTGATACTCCTTGTCTATTAAGCCTTTAGGACTTTAGATCTAAAAAGCTTCTTGTTCTTGTTTCTTCTAGTAGTAATAGTTTTGTTGTTTTTCTTCTTCTTCTTCTTCTTCAGAACTTTGAAATAAAAATGTTTTGATAGAACAAGCTTGTTTACCTGAAAATAAAAATATTGTTTTGGATTATTTATAATTGCAGAAAATGATTAGAAAAATCCTTCAGGGTTGTCAAGAGATTCAAGTAGGATCAAAATAAGTAAAGAAAAATGTCAAGTTTATTATTCTTTAGTAAATGGAAATCTGATCTCTCTGTAGTCTTGTCAGTGCTACTGTATGGCTGCACCACTTGGAATCTAACATGAAAAAATTAAATAACTTTCTGATTAAAATGTCTGTTATTTCAGTAGTTATATACAAAATACTATATGGAAGTTTGGTTTGGTTTCAATGGCATATCAACCTTTGAGGGTTATTTAATGCCAAATCATCTGTAGAGGGGGAAGACCCTCTCAAAAAGGGTTGTCCTGGGTATGACACTAAACTGTATTGGTCATCACTTGGAGTTTAATGAAACACTATTTATTGTGAAGATTTAAAATTCAAATGGGCTGTAAACAAGATTAGACTCTCAAAAAAAAATTTGACATCACATATATTAATAAAGAAAATTTGGTAATTTTCACCTTTTAGTTGGCTAAATTCCTAGCATAAAATTGTGTGTGCGCATTATCTGAAATGAACTTAATTGTTATTAAGAACACATTTTAAATTTTTGTGTTAAAGCATGAAGTTGTATTGTTTTCAAAAAAGTTTCTAAGATTTGTTTATTTCACACGAGACTTTCAAAATAGCTACTGGCTTGTTTCAAAGTGAAAGTCAAGGGAGGTTACTCTAATTGCTGTATTTGCTAGGAATTTAGCCAACTAAAGGTGAAAATTACCGAAAATTTTTTACAAAGCCATACCTAAATTTTGGACAATTCTAATATTTACTTCCAAATAAATCCAAATGGTTTGTGTGACAGGAGCAAGAGGTTATAAAGCTGCTCTTCTGTTGGGGTGCTGCTTCCAAGATTTGTTCAAGACAGCATGCAGTATCCTTCTACAGTTCCTATCCAGTTTTTTCATTAACTGTTTCATTAAAGTCCAGGTGCTGCAGCCATACAGTAGCACTCATATGGCTACAACTTGGAAGACAGATCATATTTCTATATATTAGTATCACACAAGCATTCATTTCTTTCATTGGGTAAAACAATAATTAATTCTGTTTTGCTGTTAGATTACTCTTCATTCTATTGACACAGTTTTCATATCAGCATCTAGTTTTAATGTGTTCCTATACATACCCACATGATACATTGGGTATATAATAAGAGACAGATGATAGATGATGGTCTTACTTTTTAACTAACTGATTCTACTGGTTCTAACTCGTCGGCCATATGGGGAGACCGGCTCAGAGTGGCAACGTACAGGTTCACTCACTCTGAAATCTGTGCCGCATCTGACTAAATTAAAACCTATTCTCATGGTGCCCAATCACACACTTTCAAGGGGTCAAGTAAAAGGTTACCACACGTCAATAACTGGTGAGTAACTTTCTATAGGATCTTGTTTTTCTAAATCTAACGGACCCTATTCAAAATGTTCTAATTACAGGTATGTGAAGAATAATCAAAGTTCCAATTACCGTCGAACTGGGAAGACATGGCAACAAACTGTTGTAACACAATACAAACCCGAATAGTCACAAAGTCTACTGCAGAATGACAGGGTATTTGTAAGACTCCACAATGTCATTCAATTCAAGCAGCCAATCAGAACTCAAGGAATGGAATCCCCAAATTCATGAATGGATCATTCTTGATTTCTATATATACCAACTGTCTTGGACACTGCTTCATTATGTACTCAGCTAGCTGCTGTTATTCAAACTAACAGTAGACTAACTGACTTCAATAGTATGTACATAAATCATAAGCTGATTATGATTATGTAACATTAAAGCATTTAAAAAAATTAGCATACCCTTGTTTTGTTGATCTTAACAAATTTTATTTCTCTGAATTTTTTAGGTGAGGCCTGATAATTAGTATTATTTGTATTATTCGGACTATTGTCCTCATCTTCATTGTTATCTGTACAACGTTTCGGCTGATGTGCCCTCCGGCCTTCTTCAGGTATTTCTTGTCAAACTCGGAACCTTCTTTCGTAATTGGAAACCATCACAAAACTTTGAACCCAACCCTTTATTCAGTCCACAGGGGTATCCTATACTCATTCCACTAACCATAGCTGGGGCATTAAGGTATTAAACTGTGTCAATTATCATTCTGTTACTGCTGCCTCTGACCAGTTTTATTTATTAATTTTAACATTTTTCTTCTTGTTTTGAATATTTTGTTTATTGATTTTAACATATTGCTGAATATTTTAAATGAAAATAGACAGTAAACAAGATTAGACTCTCAAAAAAATTTGATGACATCACATAATATTTTAATGATAAAAAAAACAAAAACATACCTGAATTTTGGATAATTCTTATATTTACTTCAGAATGAACTCAGAAGCTGTGTCCAAAAGTCTGAAAAGATATTAAAATGTTTTATGAAAAAATTTTTGTTATTTTTTCAACATTTTTTTTAATGAAACATGTTTACAGGAAAAGTATTGAAAATATGTTATCAATAAAAACGTATTATATTGTCCTCTTCGTCTAAAGAAAAGGTTTGACAAGTAAGAGAAGGGACGACCATCAGCATCATAGCATTGAGAATTCTAACTGAATATTTTCACAGACTAAATAACAAAGGAAAAATAGAAATGAAAAATTGCTAGAAAAGGAAAGCCATTCATATTTTAGCAGTTAAAAGATGAACAAATGGTAGACTAATAAGAAATAGCGAAATGTTATTGTAGTTTATTATTCTTAAGGAAGCCTTGAAGGCACATATTTAAGATATTGTTTATCACTTAGGAAATGTCATATAAAAAAAAGAACATTTTTTTTTTTTTTACTTTTAAAATACCATATATATAATATGCAAGTTTTGCAATAAATCATCCATTCTTTGAATGAATAAAGCACAATACCACTCATTTATTCAGATTTATTTTTATTATAATAATAATTATCAAGTATTTATTTCTTTATTTAATTTTTAAATGAATACCTATTATTATTATTATTATTATTATTATTATGCTCCATTAGTTTTTCATACCAGCCATAGCTGGTGGTTTGCTGGAGGCTGAGTGACAGCGAGTTCCTCAGGTCTCCAGGATTCTTCTGAGTATTCTAGCCAATTCTAACAATACCATAGTTTGGATGGTTCTGATACTTCCTCTAAACTCCAATTCACCCTAACTCTTTTCCAGACCTTTGGGGACCATTCCAAGGGCACGAATTATAATTTTTACAACATTTACTTTCATGTTCCACAGTTTTCTCAGTTCTCAGAGCTCTCTGGCAAGGTCCAAGTATTTGTTTATATTTTCACTTTCTTTCATTTTCACTCTGTGATCTGCTGGGAAGGCAAAATCCATTAGATTTTAATCTATCCTCTAGTTAATTAACACTAGGTCTGGTGTTATTTTTTTTATTTATTTATTTATTTATTTTTTTTTTACTCCTTTCTAGTTTTTCACACCAGTTTTAACTAATTTTTCACCGAAGTGTGAGTGACAGCAAGTCTCCTCTGGTTTCCAGCCCTCTTCTAAGTATTCTAGTTGATCTTCACATTGCTGTTGTCTGGATAGTCTTGATTCTTCCTCTGATCTCCAGTTCTCCCAGACCTTTTTTAATGTCTTTGAGGACTGTTCTTAGGTCATCACTTACAGTTGGTGTCACTTCATCTTCAGGTTCAACAGCCTTTAACAGATCTCTGCCAAAATTTAGATATTCCTTTCATTTTCAATTTTATTCTGCGGAACACCAAAATGCACCAGATGACAAGTTATCTTTTTTCTTGTTATTTAACACTAGATCTGAAATTAAGCAGTGAGGAATCTGTTCAGTACTTAGATGGATGACCATTTAAGCAATAGTAAGTACTATAAGCAATCTGATATTAAAACTACTTGATTCAGCATTAAATGACCCAAAAAGTTGATATACCATAAAACAAAACAACCAACCATCATTATAGAGATTTCCACTAGATCACTGAAGTTAAGCAGCAATGAGCCTGTTTAGTACTTAGATGGGTACTGTAAGAAACCAAATATCAAAATGACTTTATTCAGCATTAAATAAACCAAAGAGCATTGATATGCTGTAAAACAAAATAAAGTAAGTAAAAGTAAAGTCGTCGGGGCAGCCTAAAGTCTGTATCAGCCAGTCAGCAAGGGAGTCTATCCCCTTTTCAATAGCGCTAGACCAAGGAGATTGTTTTAGAATCTGAGGTGGAGCGCCACACCTACCATCAGCTCCTTACTTTACCGCACAGATCCCTGTGCTACTCATACGCTGAGTTGGCGAGGACCGGTATTGAACTAGGAACCTTGTGGCCGACTGAGCTAACCCCATTATCATGTTCAGTATTTAAATGGCTGACCATTTAAACAATAGCAGGTACTGTAAGTAACCTGATATCAAAATGACTTGATTCTCTGAATGTTTGAGATGAGGCTTGAAGATTAGTATTATTAGTGTTATTCGGACTATTGTGCCCATCTTCATTGTTATTTGTACAACGTTTCGGCCGATATACCCTCCAGCCTTCTTCAGGTATTTCTTGTCGGACTTGGGAACCTTCTTGGACTCGGGAACCTTCTTTTTGAACTCTGGAACATTCTTGTTGTATTCGGGAGCCATCACGGAACTTTGAACCTAACCCTTTATTTATTCCACGGGGGTATCCTGTTCTCATTTCGCTAACCATAGCTGGGGTAGGAGTTGTGTTAATTAATTATTTTTCTAACTGCTTTCACTCAGGATTGAACTCGTGAACCAGAGATAACTGTCACTTAGAACTGTCTTTTAATCTAACTGCCTAATCCACTCGGCCATGTGTCCAATTGGTTAGGTTCAAAGTTCCGTGATGGCTCCCGAATACGAAAGAAAGTTCCCAAGTTCGAAAAGAAGGTTCCCGAGTCCGACAAGGTTCCCGAGTCTGACAAGAAATACCTGAAGAAGGCCGGAGGAGTATATCGGCCGAAACGTTGTACAAATAACAATGAAGATGGGGACAATAGTCCGAATAACACTAATAATATCAAAATGACTTGATTCAGCATTAATTGAAGGGTTGATATGCTGTTAAAAAAAAAGAATTTAAAAAAAAAAAAAAAAAAAAAAGATAACCACATTCTGTCTGTGAACAGAAACTTCTCTAGTGAATGCAGTTAAGCATCATATCCAGAATATGAAATTGTTGGGGAATGCAAGAATACTGACGGAGGTGTTGAAAATTTCAAGAGACTCACTGTCATTTATTTAAACTATTATGGTGTGAATGTGCAAATGCTTGTAATTCTTCTTCTTCTTCTTCTGAGCCATCATTCAAAAAAAATCTTTTTTTTTTATTTTTTGTATCTATTTATTGATATTTTACCACGAAGGATGATAAAAACATTTCTTTTGAGTGTATTAATATTCTTGTTGAAGTCCGAGAGAAAACATATGACAAATCAATTTTATTTTTTAAATTTAAATTTATTTAAAGCAGAAGTTTTATTTTATTTTATTCTATTTTTTTTAAATTCAATATTTGTCATTTCACTTTTAAGCATTATGGTGGGAAAAATTGACATCAAAAAGATGATTATCACGTGACTGTATTGCAACGTCTTTGAGAGGAAAGCATTTAAAATTGATTCCCTGGGCAATTTTTAAATTTTACTTTTATTGCTCAAATTTTTTTTTTTTTTTGTTTTTTTCATTTATCTTTTTATTCTACAACCACGAAAAGACCACTACCATTTCCAGAAAAAGATGTACTGCCATCAATATCAATTAGAAAATAAACTCAGCAAATAAAACGAGATTGCTAGACGATCCGTAAAAATGGTGGTTTTCGATTTTTAAACAAAGTTGATATTGACACTTCTGTTTAGAAAGGATTTCATAGTAGTGTTTGTGTTAGTCTTATAATTAAATACTATACTAACAGTAAAAAATAAATGAATTAAAACTTAGTTTAATTCTAACAATTTATTAAAGAACAAATAAAACAATGACTAACAATATAAAGTCCTTCCTGTGTATAGAGTCAAGTTTGAGAGACTTACTGGCATGATGGAGATGATAGCTGGTATGTTCTGACTTAGTGATTTCTTGGAGAGAATTTCTGGTTGATTTCTTGTTGGTAGCTTGTCCGGGATGCATCAGAGGGTTTTGGTATTTTATGCCAAAACTTCTGTGCTCATCATGTGATTGGTATATCCAATCACAGAAAGCCTCTCCCTCACTTAACCCCACATACAGGAATAAACATTTTACTGACCCAACAGGGGCATGTGGCTGTATAGCTGCTTCCTTTTCTGGTCGACGTGCCACCAGGAGCTAGTGTGGAATCCAATAGACATCTATTAATAATGGAGATTTGCTTCCGGTTTTTGTCTGTAAAAAAAATTACGTCACTGCTTACGACACATTACCCAAAATCGTCATAACATAGAATAAATACACTTAAAATTTGAACATGAAACATTAGACAGTCCTCATTGTTTTTTAAAACAAGTTTTAATAAATACATGACTGGTATTATATATCTATATATAGTTTGTTTTATTTTAATACATATTTAAAGTTTACATTTCAAATTGTTTTATTTTTTAATCCTCTAATGAATTTGTACCCTAAGTAAGTAAAATGAAACTCGCTGACATTTGAATTTTTTACTCCCACCCCTCAGACAATATGTTTCAAAAATCTATTTTACATTGCCCGGAGGGCGTTTTTTATTTTGTTAGTTTTACTAACAGATATATGGCCAAACAGACATTGCATTTATTTATAAATAGACTTCTTAATTGGATCTATTTACTAGAATCAGCTACCTGGACATACATATATACATGTACATACATACATACAACTGCCTTTTATATATGTACAGATTAATAATGTCTGTCAGTCATTCACCTGACTAGGAAAAAAAATGAGTGTTCAGTATAAATGCAGACTCCATAAAATTCTCATTCAATTGTAAAATGAACTGGAAATTGCTTTATTCTATAAGCATAATGTCTCCCCCTAATAGAAATCTCCCATGATGCACCATTTTTTCTGGGTTATGGTTACATACAAGATTAGTCAAAAAGTAATGCAATATTGTTTAGGATAGGTATAATTACCAACACAGGAACATGTATCGTACATCAAAATGAAGCTGGTACTCTGTGGATCACATCCTTACTTTTCCACATAGTCACTGTTTCTTTCAACAGCAATGTTCCACCTTCGAATGAGACCATGTATCCTTGCCCTGTAAAATTTTGTTGACTGTTGTTTGAGCCACTTCTTCACTACAGATTTCACTTCCTCGTCACTGGAATAATGTTTGCCTCTCAAAGAACTGTCAACAGAATTTTATGCGGCGGGATACCTGCTCTCATTCAAAGGTCAAACATTGCTATTGAAAGAAGCGGTGACTGTGGAGAATTTTAATGATAGATAACAAGAGAGTTGCAACATAATACATAAATGTGGAGGTGCTGGGTCCGAATGTTTAGTCATCCACTACATTTTTGAAATTTTACTATAGAGGTAAAATAATTACATAATATAATAATATAATGATATAACCTAAAATGCTAGAAAATAATTTGATTTTTTTTTTTTTTTTTTTTTTTTTTTAGAGGTAAAATAATTATATAATACAATCCAAAATGCTAGAAAATAATTTTATCTTTGAAGATTTTTTTTAGGGGTAAAATAATTTCATAGTCTAATTATAAAAAAAATAATGAAAGTTAAAACAATATGTAGGGGTGACAAGACTTTCGAACCACACTGTATTTAATTTTTTTTCCTACTATCTCTCTTTCTCTCTCCTTCCCTCTCTCTCTATCTCTCTTTGTATATTTGCTTCATGGGTATTGTGGATTTATCAAACACAAGAATGACTGGTATGAAAAAGAGCTGTGTCCTGTTTTCAAATTAATTCTCTTTTGCAGAGAAAATGTTACCCACCTTCCCCACCAAGCATTTTGAATTTAAAAAAAAAGAATTGACTTTTGAGCATTCAGCCCTTTACTCTTATCAATAAGCTGTGCCTGCAAGCTGTTTTTTTTTTCCTTCAAGTTTTAAAACTGTTAAGAACTTACAATGAGGACGAACAAACTTTATTTTCTTTAATGTTTATTTAAGTGGAAAGATATTTTCATTCACATTGTTTGCGTATTCAAAAGATAGTTTTGGAAATTGAAAAAAAAAAAAAAAAAAAATTTTCTAAAAAATTAAAACATTCTCATTCTTTATTTTTATTTTTTGCATACCACTTAAAGTAACCCAGCACCCAAACCCGACTAATATCCTCTTCTTATAAACTTGCTAAACCTACCCCTACTGTGTTCAATCGGTGTTTAAAGCCGAGCGAAGAAGCAGAGGGAAAATTTTTCTTGTTAATATTTAGTGAGCACGTTAAATTTTGGGGACCCCACTGGCGGAAGCTGAAATTTGAATTGAATGATATACACAGCTTAGCACAGTGGTTGGTATATGAGCATCCATTAGTTGAGGCCTCCCACTGCAAACTTTTAACGTCAGGATGAGGATGTAAACAGAAAAAAAAAAAAAAAGATTAAAAAAAAAAAAAACACAAGATGGTCACGCATATGTTCAAAAACAGGAACCTGTTCATTTATAGACGTTAATGCATACACACGTCTTTATACTTACATGTGCATATGAACAGATCCTTGTATGCCCTGCTATATTTCTGCCATCCCCACATGGCAACACATGCACTCACACTGAGTTGAGAATATAAAAGGTATGAGAATTCATCAAAACAGAGGAAATGAAAAAAATCATTTTATCATTATTGTTATCATCATCATCATCCTCCTTCTCCTCCATCATCATCATCATCATTACTATTTTTATCATCATTACTATTATCATTACTATTATTATTATTACTATTTTTATATTATTATTACTATTATTATTATTACTATTTTATTATTATTATTATTACTATTTTTATTATTATTTATTACTATTTTTATTATTATTACTACTATTACTATTATTATTATTATTATTATTATCATTACTATTTTTATTATTATTTTTATTATTATTACTATTTTTATCATAATCATTATTATTATTATTATTATTATTATTACTATTTTTATCATAATCATTTATTATTATTATTATTTTATCATTATTATTATTATTATTGCGACTATTTTGTATTGATGGCATTATTGACAATTTCTGATTTCATGAAAATTTTTATTTACATGTTTCAAATTTTATGTTGTATCTTTCATCCACAAATATTTCTTAGTATTTTCACAATTTCTATTAAATATTTTGATTATTTTTATGCTTGATATTTTTCATTTCCTGCCACTACTCCTACCACCACTCTTACCATTAAAACCATCTCCAACACCATCATCTCTACCACCACTAGCACTGAAACTATCACCACAACCACTACCCCGTGATGCTTAAGGATGGAACCCAAGTGGCTGAGCAGTCTATAACATGCAACACTTCACTTTGGTCCTTACTTGGGCTAGACGGGCAGTCGGAGAGGCCCCTCTGATTAATTGGCTGGTCATGTCAAGCCCTAGCACCTATATGATTGCCCCAACCCTATTATCATTATGGGAAACCTCAACCCTTTTTATGGGTGTTAGAATGCGGTGGCTGAGGTCTTCATGTCCTGGGAACGATGTTAAACTTTATCTGATGGTGAGGTTCCAGGTTTGGAGAATGTGGATCACCCCTTCATCACCATTGCTCCCAGGTCCACTCTGACCCGGAGTGGTAGTGCCTGTTTGGGTCCCATCTATGGGTTAAATAGAAAAAACATGAGTTTATAAACAAAATTGAGTATCCATTAAGAATAAATTTATTTCACAAACTTTATCAGCATTAAATGACCCAATGAGGTTGATATGTCGTAAAACAAACAACCACTACCCCACCCCCCCCCCACTACCACTGGCAATAAAACCAATGCCAGCAGTAACAGCAATAGCATTTTTCCTGTAAGATAAATTTGCACTACTGCAGTGTAGTATCTGTGTGTTCTATCAAGGATGCAAATATGACTCTACAGAATTTCTGTCTAAGATCAGAGGCATTTATTGTGTATTGGTTATCATAGGAAATAGACATGGCAAACTGTGTTCAAATCCTGGACAAGGCTGGTTGCATTTCACATAGCCTAAAATACTTGGGAAAGGTATGAATTCAACTAAGTAATATACGAGTAAATACTAGGGCAGATTGGGCTCTTTAACCTTGATATGACAACCAGTCTAGGAGAAGGAAAATGCTGAATTCAAACCTGTTAAACTCCACTTAATAATTGACTTTGTGTTGCATCCTGCTCATGCAGAGGGGTTGGATAAATAAGATCAGTGTAGTATATGTGTGCTCTACCTAAGATACAAGTGTCACTCCCAAGTACTTCTGCCTAAGATCAGTGTAGTGTCTCTGCACATGAAAATCCCTTGGTTATTCTAAAAACTCCATAACTCAGGTAGATAAAAGCAGTCATGATTTCAAGAAGTATAAAAATCAATGCTTCTTCAAAAATCTAAGGTAAGAAAAAAATCCTTGATATGTTTTCTAAGAATTTTGATTGATTTTTATCAGTGCTGTTGTCTCAATTCTTCTTCTGACCTCAAGTTCATCCAGCCTTTTTTCGAGACGTTTGTGAACCATTCCTAGGACACCAATGACAATTGATATCACTGACACCTTTATGTTCCATGGTCTTTTCAGCTCTCTGGCAAGGTCCAGGTATTTGTCTATCTTTTCACTTTCTTTTATGTTCGCTCTGTGGTCTGCTGGAATGGCAAGATCCTCTAGATGACAAGATATATTCTTCTTGTTAATTAACACTAGGTTTGGTCTTCTGGCTGGGATTTAGTGATCTGTTTGTCTTTCAAAGTCTCAGAGAATTCTGTCCATTTCCTTTTCTTGGATAGATTCTGGTTTGTGTATTTACCATTTGATAATATCGTCAAACTTTAATCATTTGAATAATTCCTGGTGAATTACCTCTCCCATCCACTAATGCCTGTTCTTGTAACTCTTCTGTGTCAGTTTGCTACATTTGCTTATGTGAGTTGGGTTTTTTTATTTTTGAAAAAAAAATGTCATCTACGGAGATAAACTGTTTTGTTTTTAGATTGTTTTTTTTTTTTTTTTTTCTTGATTATTTGCTCAGAAATTTTGAACATTCTTAAACATTCTAATGTCTACAATTGCAGGATCACTGTTAGATGTCTTCTTGTAGGGGATCCATGCCATGACTATATTTTTGCACCTTCTTTTTACCTCTTTTAGTGCATGTTTACCAACATTATCATTGAAACCACAAGGTTCCTAGGTCGATACCAGCCCTCACCAACTCAGCGTATGAGTAGCATGGGTATCTGTGCAGTAAAGTAAGGAACTGATGGTAGGTGTGGCGCTCCACCTCAGACGCAAAAACAATCTCCTTGGTCTAGCGCTAGTGAAAAGGGGATAGACTCCCTCGCTGTCTGGCTGATACTGATATTAGGCCACCTCGACAACTATACTTACTTTATTATTATTATTATTATTATCATTATTATGTGAGTTGTTTTTTATTTTTTGGAAAAAAATTGACGTCATCTACATAGATAAAGTGTTTTGTTTTCAGGATTTGGGGGGGGGGGGGTTTCTTGAATTTTTGAGAATCCATATCCTTTGGATTTTTTAAGGATATGATTTAGCTGTATCAGTACCATGACAGATAGTAAGGAGTACAAAAAGTTCCCATTGGAAGATGTTTCTTTGAATTTTATCTTCTGCAAGGCATTGTCCTTTAACTGTTAGTTCTACTTGCTAGTTTTTTTATAGCTCTCACGACGAAGTTGATTATTTTCTCGGAAATTATGAACATTCTTAAACATTCTAATATCTACAATCGCAGGATCATTGTTATATGTCTTCCTGTAGGGGATCCCTGCCAAGGCTATATTTTTGCACCTTCTTTTTACCTCTTTTAGTGCATGTTTATTATCATTATTATTATTTCTGTCAAAATTCCTGTTTTCATTTTTTTATGCCTTCAAATTGATAATTGTTCTCCAATTCCTCGTGACTTTTATCATGAATATAACAATAAGATTATTTTTTCTGCAAAAATAACAAAACACCTGATATTAATATCAAAATTCTTTTGATTTATTTCATCTTTTAAAGTTTATTTTTATTTTTCTAGCTTCATGAATATTATAAACTACTACTTTGATGATGACAACTACTATGAACACTACTTGTACTTTGTGATCATCAATAAAACCTGCTATATATATATATATATATATATATAATATGTATATGATATTGAGCACTCTTTAATAATATAGCAAACTGTATTATCAATGTTAATTATATATATATATATATATATATATATATATAATTAATATTGCTAATACAGTTTGCAATATTTATAATTAAAGAGTGTTCAATATCATTGATAGAGCATGTATATCTGAGTTAGGGTTGCAAAGGCATGAAGTCAATGGTTTGAAAATTTCGTAGGCAAAAATCTTTCAGTATATATATATATATATATCATGTCATAAAAGTATCGAGTTTGAAGCTGCATTTACAAAGATAAAAATAACAATGAATGGAATGTTAATTTTTTCAGAATACAAGGTGTGCAAAATGTATGAAAAATCTCGATACTTTTTTGACACACTTGTGTGTGTGTGTGTGTGTATATATATATATATATATATATATATATATGAGAGTGAGTAAAAAAAGTAATGCCATTTTGTTTTAGGACAGGTATAATTACCAACACAGGAATATGTATCGGACATCAAAAAGAATCTGGTCCTCTATGGATCTCGTTCTACTTCTCCACATAGTCACCATTTCTATCAATAGCAATGTTCCACATTCGAATGAGAGCCTGTATACCTGTCCCGTAAAATTCTGTTGACTGTTTTTTGAGCCACATTTCACTACAGATTTCACTTCCCATCACTGGAATAATGTTTGCCTTTCAAACCCTCTTTGATAGGACCGAAAAGATGATAGTATGAGGCAAACATTATTCCAGTAATGAGAAAGTGAAATCAGTAGGGAAGAAGTGGCTCAAACAACAGTCAACAGAATTTTAAAGCCTCTGAAATTAGTAGACTAGTTCACATACATTGATAGCAATATCTCATCTACAGAAAGTGAAGTCAATATACTTAGGAAAGGCATGAACTGCTATTGACATGTTATCAATCATATGAAAATCTGATCTCTCTGATAAAATAAAATGGGAATTCTTCCAAGCTGTAGCCATGTCAGTACTATTGTATGGTTGCACCACTTGGACTTTAATGAGAAGTTTGGAGAAAAAGAGAGATGGGAACTTTACAAAGATTCTGCTGAACAAATCCTATATGGCCAATTACCTCCCATCTCACAAAACATCCAAATAAGATGAACAAGACATGTTGGGCACTACTGGAGAAATAGGGATAAACTTATAAGTGACATTCTCCTGTGGACTTACATTCATCAGGTCTGTATGGATACTAGATGCTGTATAAAGCACCTGCCAAGAGCAATAGTCAATAGGAACAGATGGTGAGAGGTAGTCGAGGGAATCCCTGCTGATAGCACAACACAATGATGATGATGGCTGTGTCAAGTTATTGTGTTGCTGTTTAGCAATTGTGGTGAAAGTCATTCTGCCGGCAAGAGTTTTGATTTCATTAAGAATTGATTTCATTTATAGCAAAGAGTCAATTGTTATCTTTATTCAATCTTTTATCATCATCCTCAGATTGTGGGCATGGCATGGCCTGGCCTGATGCCTGCAGACTCATTTCCAGTTAGTTGGATCTCTTCTCATTTAATTCTTACAGGTATATAAATCATCAATATTGTCACTATGAGCATTATATCAATATGAGCATCGTCATTAATTTTTGGTTGTTCATTTCTGTTTCACTATTGTAAAAATCATCGTCATTAAAATTATTGATTTTAAAATTTTGTTTTGTTCTCCCACTCCACCCTACCCCCACCCAATTTCATTTATTGTTAACATTTCTATGACTGTTCACAATTTTGTTTTCTTTTTATTAAGTTGTTCCTTCATTCAAATTTAAAATGGAGCTTCTTTCACCTTTGTTCAAAATAATCACGTTTTTCTCTCTCCACCTCCAACCTCCACCCCCTTTCCTTTTCCACCGGGCAACTAATAAGTCATGGCACCCAGCCAGCTCTGAATTTGCTGCTGGTAAATATTTAAGGGAACCCCCTGCACATCACAGGTGTGAGCATGGAGTAGATATTGTAAAGAAGGAGGGTTAAGTGTTGGCCATTGGTGGATTCCTAAGAACATCAAGAATACAGAACTTATTTGTGTTTGATGGTTTTTTTATTTAAATTCATCTTCTTTTTTTTTTTTTTTTTCTTTTATTTGAATTCTTATTGGTTATTGGGTATCGTGCTTGGGTTCGATGGTGGCAAAAGTTAAGATGAAAAAGAAGTTGAAGAACAACAGAAAATCAAATGAAAGAAAAAGAATTTTAAAAAATTGAATAAAAGAAGAAAACAAATTGAATTGAAGGAGAAAAATACAAATTGAATGAAAGAAGGAGAAGGGTGAGGGGAAAAAATTGAATAGAAGAAAATGAAAGAAGAAAAACAAACCTAATTGAATGAAAAAGAAATAGAAAAAGAAAATGAAAACATACTATGAATGAAGAAAACATTATGAATGAAAAAAACAAATGATGAAGAAGAAAACAAATGATGAAGAAGAAAACAATGATGAAGAAGAAAACAAACTATAAATGATGAAGAAGAAAACAGATGAAGAAGAAAACAAACTATGAATGATGAAGAAGAAAACAAACTATGAATGATGAAGAAGAAAACAAACTATGAATGATGAAGAAGAAGAAACAGAAAAAGAATGAAGAAACATATTAAATGAAGAAGAAGAAAACAAATGGAAGAAGAATGAGGAAACATATCAAGAAGAAGAAAACAAACAAGAGTAAGAAGAAGAATGCATTATTTTTATTAAAAATTGTTATTTTTCTTTTTTTTTTTTTTTTTTTAATGTAAATTCTTTTAAATACTGAATTAATCAATGGCTACAGTAGCACGCAATATGCTAGAACAAGAAGTATTGTTTCTTTTGAAAAATCGAGAAAAAAAAAATCAAAAAATCTCTCCTGCAAAAATGGGCTAAGTGCAACTGCTAATGTTCGTGTTTGTGTCTTCTACTTGAGGCCAGCTCGGAGGTTATTGACGATGAAGATGCTGCTTCAGAGATTCAACCCCCCCTGCTCTCCTCCTTTACCTCCCACCCACCACACCTTCCCTTTATCCACTTAAAATTCAGCTTCTTGACTCACGTACACCCCACCCACACTCATTGCCAACCTCCCCTGAACAAAAGGACCTTTTTGTAGCAATCAGTCTAGTAACATAGGTATTGCTTCTCTACTCGAATATAAAACACAATGTGATTTTTATAATTATCAGTCACTAAACCTATTCTCACTAAAAAGTAATGAGAAAATTCTGTTACTATGGTAACACGAGGCATTATTTGATGGTGAAATTGTGTTACTTATAATAATACTAAATTACTTACTTTTTGGTGGGTTGGTTATTTTTTTTTATGCCATGTCAATCCATTGGGTCATTTTATGCCAAAGATTTTTTTTTGCTTTATTCATTCTTAATGGAGACTCAATTAGTTTTAAGCACATTTTTTATATTCAACCCATAAATGGGATCCTAACGTGTACTACCACTCCAGGTCAGAGATGACCTGGGAGCAATAGTGATGAAGGGGTACTCCACATTCTCCAGACCTCCAGAACTGGAACCTCACCACCAGATAAAATTTAACGTCATACCCAGGAAAAGACCCTCAGCCACCGCATTCTTGCACCCATATGATAAAAAGGGTTGGAGCTTGCCATAAGGGCAATAGGGTTGGGACAATCATATAGGTGCTAGGGCTTGACGTGACCAATTGATCAGTCATTAAACCTATTCTCACTACAAAGTAATGAGAAATTCTGTTACTATGGTAACACGAGATATTATTTGACTGCAAAATGGACTTGTTACTTATAACAACCAGCAAAAAAGAAAGCCCTGTGGGCGGTGTAAAATAATGTTTTGAAAGATATCACCTGTTAGGGTGGGAAAAATTAAATACATAAAATAAAACGTTTAATATTTTTTTTAAATTAATTACTTAGTTTTTTAGAGACCTCCAAAATTTTTTAAAAAAAAAAAGTTCTGATTTAATTATTCAGACTCTGTTCTTTATAGAAAAATGTTAAAATCATACAAATAAAATACATTTTGTTCGAATTTCCCCTAATACAGTTTTAGGGAGAAAAAAAACTATTCTAAATATAAATTCATCTAAAGGTGAATAAGTATCAATTTCCGTGAAAATTTGACTCTTGATTTTTCATAGAATGTTTTTAAAAATTAGTGTGACGGAAGTAGTGACATAGTTTCGGTTATAGACAAAAAGAGATTGAATCTCCATTATTGATATATATATATATATATATATATATATATATATATATATATATCAAATTACTTATTGGTTCTGCTGCTCTAGCATTTTCTGGAACCAGTAATTGCAAAAAGCTTCACTTTCATAATTGATAGAATGTAGATCACAGATTTTAATCACAACAACCCAGATTGTCAATCTATTGTACAAGTTGTGTGTATTTATCCAACATCTCCTTCACAGACAGGATGTGACATAAGGTCAATTTGTAAGTGGAGTAAAGCTGGTTTGAATTCAGGGTTTTCCTTCTCCTAGAAAAATTGCCTAAGTAAGTCATTGGGTTGGCCTAAAGTCGGTATCAGCCAAACAGCAAAGGAGTCTATCAATTAGTATCTTAAAGTCAAAGGCAGAGAATTGATTGTTATTCTTATTCAATCATCATCATCATCATGTTGTGGGCATGACATGGCCTGATACCTGCAAACCCATTTCCAGTTAGTTTGATCTCTTATCATTGAATTCTTACAGGTATATAAATCATCAGTATTGTCACTGCTATTGTCATTAGCATCATCATTAGTTTTTGGTTGGTCATTTCTTTTTCATTTATATAAAAAACCATCATCATCAAAATTATTGATTTTAAAATTTAGTTTTGTTCTCCCACCCTACCCAGCCTAATTTCTTTTATTGTTATCATTTCTAAGAGGAAGATACTAATTAAAATCCGTTACTTCTCAAGTAAATAGATCACTTAATATCACGGACGTACGTTACAGTTTGAAACCAATAGGTTCATAGCTCATTTAGTCTGTTGATAAAGATTTTAGTGAATGGGCGTATTTGGTCAGTGAGTGTAAGGCTTGCTTACTCAAAATTTTCTGTTTGTTATTTCTCATGTGAAACGTGATAAAAGCTTAGTCGGTAGAGCACCCACCTACGAATCTTGCGATTTCTGGTTTGATACCGGCCAACTCAGCGCATGAGTAGCACAGATTGGGAAATCTTATCTGTGCGGGGAGCTCACGGTAAGTGTGGCGCTCCACTTCAGTAAAAACATTGGACCATATTACCCTTAGGCACCCCTTTTGCGATCTCGATTCATAAGGACATTTTTTCCATTTACACCGTCAACATCCGGTTGTTTGTTAACAGACGATTTTTAGACCTTTTTTTAAAAATCATAAACCTACTCCTAACCCTAACTCCTAAAAAACAACCGGGTTTTGACGATGTAAATGGAAAAAAATGTCCTTATAAATCGAGATCGCAAAAGGGGTGCCTAAAGGTCATATGGTCCAAAACATCTTCCTGGTCTAGCGCTAGCGAAAATGGGGCTAGACTCCCTCGCTGTCCGGCTGATACTGACGATAGGCCAACTTTACTTACCTTTTACAATTCGAAACCAATAAGTTCATAGGTCATTTAGTCTGTTGATAAAAAAGTTCAGTAAATGGGCTTATTTGGTCAGTGAGTGTAAGACTTGCTTGCCCAAAAATTTTCTGTTTTGTTATTTCTCATGTGAAACGTAATAAAAGCAGCCACACTACCAACATTAATGATGGCGTGATCGCACACAAACCTGCTGAGCGAATGCGACCATCTTAATTCTTCCCTGGATTTTGCTGTAGGGCGTCTTCCGTTTGAAGACCAACACGGCCTAACCTGTCATGTTTATAAATACACCGAGGAACCATTTACCTGAAATTGTTTGACGATGATAGAGGGTGGGAGGGATCATTAGTTTTTGATCAGAGAAACTTTTAGAGAAGCATCACTCCGCCCCCTTCTCGCTCTGGTCGTTCAGGTGGATGCGTCTCATGGCAAGAAGATATTAAAACGAAGAGATTTCCTTTTGTGCTAATGAACAATTTGTGGCCAATGCGCCCGTGGCTATGTAAAAGGTTATTAATTGTATCAAAGCACCAGAGACTGCAAACACCGACTATTGTCTTTTTAGAGACAGTGTGCGGGCGGTGGCGGCCGTGGGAGATGATGAGAGCTTGGGTATCCAACCTTTCTTCTCTTATTTGTCTTTGTGTAAAACACCCTCGGCCATTGAGAAATGATGGTTGGATTCTTGTTTGTTTGTTGGGGGGGGGGGAGGTGAAAATGAGTTGTTTGTGACGATTATAGTCAATGTTCAGTTGTTGTTTAAAGATGAGGGATGCCAGAGGAAACGAATGGTTATGTTGATCAGATCAAACTTGCTTTATATACTTCTAGGAGAATCTCGGATTTTACAAGTAGATAGATCAATCTTAGTTAAGAGTAAAAATTTTCCTTTACCTTGTATATATTTACCAACCCCTCCGAACGAGCAGGATGCGAAACAAGGTCAATTTATTAAGCGGAGTTTAACAGGTTTGAAGTCAGTTTTCCTTCTCCTAGACTGGTTAACTATCTAAAGTTAAAGAGCCTAGTTTGTCCTACTATTTACTCATAGTTGGAGGGAGAGTAGTTGGATTCATACCTTTCTCAAGGGTATTAGCGTTATGTGAAATGCAAACAGTCTCGTCCAGGATTTGAACTCGGGTCGACGAATCCATTTCCTACAACTATAACCATTACACCACGCACCACTTTTCTTTAACTTATAGCAATCATCATCATGTCGTGCTGGTAGTACAAATACCAATGACTCTATCTATCTCTCTCGCCACCCGTCCCTGTCAGTTATCCCCCCTTGACAGGTCATCCACATGACATCCAGAATCCGCACAGAACTGATTGACGTAGATTTTTGCTGGTCGGAATACAGTCAGTGTATTTAAACCCCGTCTACAATGTGAAACTAACAATGAAATGTTGAGATAAACGTTATCATGAAGGGAATTGGTAGGGCAACCACTCTAGGAGAAGAATAACTGAATTTGAACCCCCCACCAACACATGATGACCAAACATTGCAGAGTAAGGCCCATTACTATCCATTATCAACCACTTTTAATTCATATTACATTTAAGGGTATTAGCGCTATCAGGATACTATATTGTACATACATACATAAGAATTTTAACAATATAGGTATTTATTCGGCTCCCCACAAGGTCAGAATGTGATACAAGATGGTTCTAACGTGGGGATACTCTGCAGGAAGCGAACCTCTCACAGTGTGTTCAAAAATTATTTAGTTGTGTCAGTACCTCCCCTTCCCGTGTAACTCACGAGAACAGGGAAATAAAACCAGCTGTTTTTATTTTATTTTATTTTTTATTTTATTTATTTGAGTTTTTCCTTCAAGGTCTGATATGATTTTTTAATCTATTGAGCCAACCCCCAGATCAGTGAAAGTGAGGGTTCCTAAAATCGTAAAGTCCTACTGTATTTATCCAACTACTCCACCACGGTCAGGATGTGACACAAAGTAATTTTTAAAGCTGGTTGGAATTCAAAATTTTTCTTCTCTTAGATTAGTTGCCCAAGCAAGGCTAAAAAGCCAGGTCTCCCCTACTGTTTACCCATAACTGGAGAGAGAACATATGGATTCATGAATTTCCCCAGGACATTAGCACAAAGTTAAACGCAAACAACCTCATCCAGGATTTGAACCCGGGTCGCTGATTCTATATCCTCCAATGATAACCATTATACTGAGCGCATATGTCCAGTTGAGTCCAACTGTAATTGATTTTCTTTTAGCTGAAACCCAAATCCTTAAAATTGGCTATGAATATTACTAGTCTCTTTTCCGATTCAAATGATTCAGAATCTACGAAGCATAATTTTGATATGGCCATTCTTCTTCTTCGTCTTCCATTTCTTCGTTTTATTATTAAGGAAATTTCTCTAGTCTTTATTAATTTCGTTCTCAAGACCCGGAAAATTGAAATTTGACTTGACTCTTATCCTTTACTTTGAATTTATAAGCTTCAACCACTTACTGTCTTGTCTTCTTGAGCCAAAATGACCTCATCCAGAACCCCCTTTCCTCGTACATTGTTCTTCACGCTTAGTCCAGCATCATTGACATCTATAATATCCTGTCCCTTTTACAAATGGTGGAAAGTGTGCGTCTTTATTTGAATTCTTTTCTAGGTAGGAAATAATTGGAAACGATTATTCTGGTAAGTGGTTTTGTGGCTATCGTGGAATTTAATAACAATTGTCTAAAGGCTGGACATCTTTGAAAACTTGTACTTGTCCATGGTTATGACATAATAGGAATAGTTTAGTATATATACATTAATGTGGCACGGAAACGAGGATGTCTGGATATCCATTGAAAGTGGTAGACCAGAAGGAGGCAAGATGAAAGGAAATAGCGGAAAGAAAGGAAAGGGTTATTGGAAAGGAAGGAAGAAATTAAAAGAAGACAGGAAGATTGGAAACACGTTGATATATGAGAGATAAATAAAAAGTAGAAGATATAAAAGAGGAGGAAATCAAGAGAGAAAGAAAAGAAGGGATAAGAGGTAACGAGAAAAGGTTATAAGTGTAAGAAAAGGAGAAAATAAAAATGCGAGAAAAGGAAAATGAATAAGAGGTGAAGAGAAAAAGCAATATGAGTAAGAAAGGAAGAAATGAAGGAGAAAGGAAAAATGTGAGAGATGAAAGAAAATAAGAGAAAGGAAGAAATGATAAATGAGGAGAAAAAGTAATATGAATACAAAGGAAGAAAAGAAGTGAAGAAAAGAATGAGGAGAAAAAAAGACGAGAGGAAAGAAAATAAGAAGAAAGAAAAGAAAGAGAGAAAAAGTGAAAGAAAATAGAGAAGACAAGGTTAAGAAAGAGTGTCTTTTGACAGTATTTTCATTCCTTTCCAACAATTCAAAGTGAAAGGAAGAAAAAAACTTAAAAAATGAAGAAAAATCAATAAAAGATGGTTTGAAGAGTTGAGAGAAGAAAAAAAATGGAGAAAAAGAGATTGAGTAGAACAATGAAAAACTTTGGAAAGAAAAAGAGTGAGGAAAAAGAAAAATGAAAATTGCAATTTGGAAAGGAAGTAGGCTGAAGAAAGAAAGTAGAGAGTGAAGAAAAGAAAAGAAAGAAAACTGAGGAGATTTTGTAAGGAAAGAAAGAAAATGAAAACAGAACATTTTGGAAGCGAAGAAGGCTAAATAAATAAGGAAAGAAAGAATAGATTAAAGAAAAGAACGAAGATTCGGATTTTGGAAATAAAGAAAAAAAGATAAGTTATTCCAAAAAGACGTTGCTTCACGTTGTGCAATGTTTTGCGAGGTAGGAAGTGTTAGCGAGTTTAATTCTTACTGGGTGCCTCAAAAATACTGACTTTATGCCAAAACTAAGCTAAACTTAGTTAAATATATGACGACTTAAAAAAAAGACTGAAGAAAGGGAGAACATGAGAAAAAGTAAATTTGGAAGAGATAGATAGATTGATAGCTAGTGAGAGAGAGGGGGCGAGAGATTGCAAACATTCAAATAGAAAGATCAAGAAAGAGAGAGAGAGAGATGGGAGAGAATACATATAAGAGGGAGAAAATGAGAAATTGGAAGAGATAGATTGATAGTGAGTGAAAGAGAGGCCGAGAGATCGCAAACATTCAGATAGAGAGAAAGAGAGAATACATATAAAAGGGAGAAAATGTGAAATTGGAAGAGAGATATAGATTGATAGATAGTGAGAGAGCGAGCGAAAGATCGCAAACATTCAGATAGATAGATAAAAAGATCAATAGATAGAAAAAGAGACAGGAGGCGAGAATACATATAAAACAAGATAAAAAGAGAGAGATCGAAAGAGAGGGGGAAAAGAGAGAGGGGGAGGGGAAATATACATAAAACAAAATTAAAAAAGAAAGACCGAAAGAGAAGGGGAAAAGAGAGAAGGGGAGGGGAAATATATATAAAAAACAAAATGAAAAAAGAAAGATCGAAAGAGGGGGAAAGAAAAAGAAGGGGAGGGAAATATATATGAAACAAAATGAAAAAAGAAAGATCGAAAAAGAGGGGGAAAAGAGAGAGAAGGGGAGGGGAAATATATATGAAACAAAATGAAAAAAGAAAGATCGAAAGAGAGGGGGAAAAGAGAGAGAAGGGGAGGGGAAATACATATGAAACAAAATTAAAAAAGAAAGATCGAAAGAGAGGTGGAAAAGAGAGAGAGGGGGAGGGGAAATACATATAAAACAAAAAAAAGAGAAAGATCGAAGAGGGGGAAAAGAGAGAGGAGATGGGAAATACATATAAAACAAAATTAAAAAAGAAAGATGAAGAGATTATCATTGAAGGAGGCTGTCGTCTCATTCAAAAATTAATATGTTCCGAATCTTCTTGTTTGGAGGGTCGCCCTAATATTAGAGTTATTAGGAAAAACTTGGATATAACATCGACGGACAACCGAACTAATCGGCGCATGCGTGCATGCTGGCCTATGTGAATGCGTGCGTGCGTGCGTGAACGAAACGAGCGTCGGTGGTTGAGTTTGGGGGTGGGGGGATAAGTGTGGGTGGAGATTTAAGAAGTGGGTATGGTGAGTGGGTAGGAGGCCACGGACGGAGAATTGGAAATTTCAGAAGAAGATGGAAGTGGATGTCTGGAAATAATGCGGACATTGGTAAGGATGGGCGGGGGGGGGCAGGTGCGGTAGACGGGTGGGGTGGAAGTGTGTGTGTAGAGGGGTTTGATGTGGAGTGGTTCTCTAGTAGCGGGAGACGATGTTTCGCATCGTGGAACAACAGTAACAACAAAAGAACATACTCGAAAGAAAGATACAACAACGAGAGAGAGAGAGAGAGAGAGAGAGAGAGAGAGAGAGAGAGTCATTCTGAAGAAGAACAAAAATAAAATAAGATAAATGAATAAACAGAAAAAAAATGCGGAGTAAAAAAAAACGCGGTAAACCATAAGGTAAAAAAATTGAACGAGTTAAAAAAAAAAAAATGCGTGAGTGTTTGTGAGAGAGAGAGGAGAGAGAGAGATGGGGGGGGGTTAATAATGAAGATCCCAGCCAGAAAGGGAGATATAAGAAATATAAAAAGATAAACAAAAAAAGACTACACAAGCATCAAAGCATAACATCTGAGAGATATTTACTTAGTGTACCTAAACATACTAAGCACGGCATGTTTCAAATAACTGTTCTAACAACAGAAATATATAACATTTCTCTGTCGCTCGTATATTTTACCTTGTGGTGAGCCGGAAGTTAACGCTTTGAAAGCAGAAATGAAATGACGAAATAAGTCTGCGCATACGATCAGCGCAGGTAGAAAGAAAAAATAGAAATATCAAAAAATGATAATTTTCAACCAATCAGAAGCGTTCGCGCCCCCAAAAAAGTTTTTCAAAAGACCGATTTCGAACCTAGGGTGTCCTATAAAAGCGAAGGTTTTCGAAGAACAGTTCAGAAGACCAACATGTCTGGATATTTCTTGTCGCTCAACTCAGAAATATTTGCCTACCGCTGAAGGTATTACAAGCTACATCTTTCTCTCTTCACAAGTTACTTCACTGCTGATATATAGAGCATTCCTTTCTTTTTCTAATTACATGAACTTTTAAAAAAGCATATTCTGCAGGACTTTGATCAGTATTTTTGACTACTGTAATCTATTTATTTTAATACACATATTACTCGTTGAATATATGAGTTATTTGCTTTTCTGTCTTAATATATGTGACCTTATGGTGTGTTTGTTATAATTACCATATATATATATATATATATATATATATATATATATATATATATATATAACATTACTCTGTCGCACGTATATTTTATCTCATTTAGAAATTACATCTCTCTCTATAAATCTGTTGCGTCTGTCTGTTTATCTGGCTCTGAGGTTTACATAAACTTGTGTCACTAAAAAAACCGCTACTTTCCGTCCACGGGTAGGATATGACACGATGTCAAACAGGTTTCTGAGCAGCTTGCTATATAACTTGACAAAGGTAACAATTTTTCTTGATAAGGTCGCCTAATTTACGTATTTTCTTTAAAATCGCTTATTAGAAAAGAAAATAAGAACGAAAAAATATGAAAGATTGAAAAGGAATAATTGATTAGTATAATTTTTTTTCGGACCATTGTCCTCATCTTTGTGGTATGTAAAATCATAGCAATGACCCAATCAGCGAAATCATTTTTAATAGTTTTTACATAATCGTGATGCTCCTCGTGACACATGTCAGAATGATAGGCGTATAAAAAACAATGACGTAATTATTTGAATAAGTTCTTCTTGGACGCCTTGTTTGATCACCAGCCAAACTATTCAAAATGATTTCTCAGGTTGAGTCGTTGCTATGTTCGGATACACAGGAAACATTTGGGGAAGGACGGAGAATACAGAGGCCGATAGTTTGTGATTGACATACCACAATAAAGTTGAGGACAACAGTCCGAAAAATCAAAATTATACACACGAAAATAAAAATCAAAGAATAACAGATTTATTTATCATCATTTTCAATCTTCTTTTTTATTTTTATTTATTTATTTATTTTTGAGAGAGAGAAGTAAAAGACAAAGAGTGAGAGAGAAAGAAAGAGCCGCTGAGACCGTACCTACCTGTCCCGCATAGGCGTTATCAGCCACGAATATGCTTGCAGTCAACGAGAACCATCTCCTTAATCTTTGTTATTCAATCAGGGTTGCTAACCTGAAATTAAAAAAAATGCCTACTTTTTAATCTAGATTGCCCAGTTGAATATGAATTCTGAGAGTTAAACTTGAACTGAACGTTTTCACACATGATCAAGGTTAACATTGACCCACTCTTATTTTAATTAGGGTAGCTAACCTGAAAATTCATTACAAAAATGCCTTTTTTCTTTTAAGTCTAAGATTGCTCAGTTGAATGTGAATTCTGGGAGTCAAACTTTAACAGAACGTTTTTCCACGTGATCAAATTAACATTGATCAACTGATTTTTTTAATAAGGGTTGCCAACCTGAAATTAAAAAAAAAAACAAACAAACTACTTTTTATTCTAAGATTTCTCAGTTGAATGTGTATTCTGAGTCAAAACTGAACCGAACGTTTTCACACGTGATGAAGGTTAACATTCATCCACTGATTACTAATCAGGATAGCTAACCTGAAAATTCTTTTAAAAATGTCTTTTTTTTTTTTTTTTTTTTTTCAATCTAAGATTGCTCGATTGAATGAGAATTGTGAGAGTCAAACTTAAACTGAACGGTTTTACACGTGATCAAGATTAACATTGATGATTTTTAATCAGGGTTGCCTAACTGAAATTTTTTTAAAAAGTGCTCTTTACTTTTTCATCTAATATTACTCAATTGAATGTGAATTCTGGAAGTAAAATTTGAACAATATTTTCGCTCGTGATCAAGGTTAACATTGATCAATTGGTATTTTAATCAGGGTTGCCGGCCCGAAAATTTAAAAATATGTCTCTTTACTTTTCTTGGCCGACCTCTGAAAACTTCTACAGCTTATACGTTTGTTCGTCTTTCAGATTTCTTATTCCCAGGTCATTCAATTCCCTTCAACAAAAAGTAGAAAATATATTCAGTAATGTTGTCATCAGACTTGTTTCGTTTTATTTTGTCTCTATTCTTGAGCTTTTTTTTTTTTTTAATAATCCCTTCCATCTCGATTAGTGGCTCAAACGGAATTTATTGAATCCTATTTTGAGTTGAGCTGCGGCTTTTTCTAGTCCAAGTACGTACGTATTACCGCTTTAGTCTCTCTGCCTGAGTCGTTTGAAGTCTTATCCGTAGTGCTATCAGGAACCGCAATGTCTACCATTCTCCTCCGATTCTCTCGCTCACTCAATTCGTTCTCTGATTTTCCCCACTCCCCGTAAGCCCTCGTCCATCTATTTGTTTTGTTTTGTTTTTTTTGTCTTTTCGTTCGCTCGAGTCGGCGTCCACCTTTCTTCCGAAAGAGCTTCTTCTGCTCTTAAAAGGGAGATGACCTGCCTACCACTTGCAAAATTTTCGAAAAGCTCAAATAGAAATCACTTAAAGAAAGAAAGGCATGAAATAATGAATTGTTTCTGAACGTCAGTTGTTCGGCTGGTGGATAGATCAGTAAGAGAGAAAAACAGAACTACCTCTCTTTCTCTCTCTTTCTTTCTCTTTCTCTCTCTTTCTCTCTCTTTCTCTCTCTCTCCCTTTCTCTCTCTCTTTCTCTCTTTCTTTCTCTCTTTCTCTCTTTCTCTCTCTTTCTTTCTCTCTCTTTCTTTCTCTCTTTCTCTCTTCTTCTTCTCTTCTTCTTCTTCTCTCTCTCTTTCTTCTCTCTCTCTTTTTCTCTCTCTCTTTCTTCTCTCTCTTTTTCTCTCTCTCTTTTCTCTCTCTTTCTTTCTCTCTATCTCTCTCTTCTTTCTCTCTATCTCTTTTCTCTTTCTCTATATCTCTCTTCCTTAAAGAAGGAAAAAGGAAAGAAAGAAAATAATGAATTGTTTCTGAAAGTCAGTTGTTCGGCTGGCGGATAGATCAGAAAGAGAGAAAGACAGTGACTCTCTCTCTCTCTCTCTCTCTCTCTCTCTCTCTCTCTCTCTCTCTCTCTCTTCTCTCCTCTCTCTCTCTCTCTCTCTCACTCACTTAAAGAAGGAAGAAAGAAAGACATGAAATCATTAATTGTTTCAGAAAATCAGTTGTTCGTCTGGTTGGCCTGACGAAGCAGAGGCCGAGGGGGTGGTGGCTCAATTTGGGTGCCAGAAAGAGTTGAACATCATTTATGTTTATGGTGGAATCAGTCGCCTTTTATGGTATGTGACAGAAATTCAAAGCAAAGGATAGAAGGGGGGGGCGGTAGATAAAGAACAATGTGTCTCATTACTGTGGAAGGTTTCTACCTGCTTGGTAATTGCAATTATTGTGACAGGTGAAACACAAAGGAAGGTAATTTTGCAGTTACGTTGTGCGGCTGTGTGTACATGTGTTTTAGATAGACAGTGAGAAAAATATAGATAAAAAGAAAGATGGACTGAGAAAAAAGATAGAGAGAATTTGAAAGGGAGAGAAATAGAAATAAACAGAAAAAGAAGAGAGATAGGGATAGAGAAAGAAGGGAAAAGAGATTAAGAGAGAGGGAGAGAGAAATGGAAAAAAGAGAGAATGGAAAGAGAATATATATATATATATATATAGAGAGAGAGAGAGAGAAAATAAAAGAGAGAACGTGAGAATAGAGATAAAGAGTTAAAGATACTGAAAGAGAGAAACGAAAAGGCAGTGAGAAAAATACTCTCTCTCTCTCCCTCTCTCCCCCTCTCTCTCTCTATCTCCCCCTCTCTCTCTCTATCCTATCTCTCTCTCTCTCTATCCTCTCTCTCTCTCTCTCTTATCCCTCTCTACCCTCTCCCTTCCTCTCTCTCTCTCCCCTCTGCTCACCCCCTCTCCCTCTCCCCCTCTCCCCTCTCGCTCACCCCTCCTCTCTCCCCCTCTCTCTCTCCCCCTCTCCCCCTCTCCCTCACCCCCTCTCTCTCTCACCCCCTCTCTCTCTCCCCCTCTCTCTCTCCCTCTCCCTCACCCCCTCTCTCTCTGTTTAATTTTTGATGTTTCTTTTATCTACCTTTCTGACTGAGATCAGAAACTCACGCATTTTTATTATTTTTTTAAAAAACTCATTCAATTTTTTTACCTTATGGTTTACCGTGATTTTTTACTCGGCATTTTTTTCTATTTATTCATTTATATTATTTTATTTTTGTTGTTTTCAGAATGAATCTCCTCTCTCTTTCTCTCTCTCTTTTTCTCTCTCTCTCTCTCTGTCACAACTCAACAACAATACAATTTGTTTAGCTGCCTATGATTTTTAAACATATGAAGGGTAGTTTTGGGGTGCTGAATGCAAAAATGACATTAGTTTTACTGGGATAGCTTTAGGTTTTTCTTCAGTTAATGAACACCCTTCAAATTATGATTTTTACCCCCAACATTGTCAGATTCTCTCCTCCAAATTTTCAAGCTACAATCTAAAATTCTTTTTCCTCAATTGCCAGTTTTTTCGATGCCAAAGTAGTTAAAATATCTGACGCATTCGAAAAGCAGTTCGGAAAGCCATTGTTTATCCGCGCGGATGTAGTACAAAACAGGCCACATGACGAAAACATACATACATAAATCACAGCTTTAAATCTTAAATCAAAATATCAAACACCTTAAAATAAGTTTAGCAGCAATTATATATATGCAACAATTCTAGTGGCTCTGAAAACTGTCCGAAATGAATTCTCAAATATATTATATATATATATATATATATATTATAGGGACTATATTACCGTTACTCAAGTGTCATGTGTATAAACCAATACTCAGACGAGATAATAGTAAAAAGTAGTTAATTAACTACTTTTTGCTATTCTCCCGTCTGAGGATTGTATTATACATATGAAAGTTGAGTAACGGTAATGTAGTCCCACCCATAATCTTATATTTTAGGTTTTAAACCTGCTCTGAACATTATTTCTATGCAAACACTTTTCTTATTTGCCATCTTATATATATATATACTCAATAAACAAAGGAAAAAAACTTTAAATTTGTTTTCATTGCAATAATTTATTTCAACTGCATTACTGCAGAATCTTCAGGTATGAACAAATCCATGGATATTACTGAAACAGACAATCATCTGCGTAATATATACTTTATCCCTGGCCCAGTCCCTCTCACCTCATTCCAATTTCCGAGACCCGCCCGCCCCTCCTATCATCTTAAACCAAGACACCCTCCTAAAAATTGAGATATTCAAAGAATCAAATCCAGAATCAAAGCCTGTTCAATGGATCAATTTTAGACTTTTGTCCGATCCATTTCAGGATCCCTGTTGAAGAGTGTCCTGGGCATTGCCGTTAAACTGCATCTAATGATGAAGTTCCAATTTTGGAACTCTGGGGAGTGTGGAGTACTCCTTCATTGCCGTTACTCCTAGGTCCACTCTGACTCGGAGTGGTAGTACCTGTTAGGGTCCATTCTATGGGTTAAATAGAAAAATATGAGTTTCCATAAAAAATGAATAAAACAAAACGTCTTCAGCATAAAATAATCCAACAAGGGTTAACATGCCGCAAAACCCAACCAACCCCGTTGAAGTCTTTTCTTTGTTAATATTCACACACTGTTGATTTGGCTTATTCTGTTGTATTTACCAACCCCTCCATCAGAGCAGGATGTGGCACAAGTGGTGTTTAACAGGTCTGAATTCACATTTTTACTTTCTTAGACCGATTGCCATACCAAAGCTAAAGAACCCAGTCCGCCCTACTAGTTACCCATAGCTGTAAGAAGAATAGGTGGATATATACCTTTCCTAAGGATAAGGTGTTCCGTCGTGGTGTAATAGTTTTAAAAAACTAATTTCGCAAATCCATTACTACTTAATTGCGAGTTGATCCTCACTGGATTCCCCATACTTTCGACTGTCACATCCTACACGTGGAGAACGGGTTGGGTAGATATCTACCTCTGACAAAG
>CM042151.1:49636818-49668424 GCA_023376005.1 Doryteuthis pealeii
TGGTGTAGAATGGTGGGCATCTATCTATCACCATGTCCACACTGAAACCATCAGCCAATCAGAACTCAGGGAATGAGATCACCCTGATGCAACCATGTACTAATCCAGTGTACTGTAAGTACCAATGGGTCTAAAGCACAAATTGTTTTTTTTTGGGGGGGGAGCGACTGAGTTACTGATTGCTACTCAACTCAGCTGGACACCAACTCTCTGAATTCAACAAATAATAATTTTAGTAAGACAAATTATTTGTTAACTATGGTTTTCTTTTTGAAAATTTAATTTTTTATGATGTGTTACACCTTGCAGCAACATGGCTTTCAAATATTATCGTTTATTCCCACCTTTCAATGAAATTACTTTTTTTTCATGGCCAACAATATATATATATATACACACACACACACACACACACCAACCCCTCCGCACGAGCAGGATGTGACACAAGGTCAATTTCTTAAGCGGACTTTAACAGGTTTGAATTCAGAGTTTTCCTTCTCCTAGACTGGTCACCTAGCCATAGTTAAAGAGCCCAATCCGCCCTACTACTTGCCCATAGCTGAAAGGAGGGTAGTTGGATTCATATCTTTCCCAAGGGTATTAGCGCTATGTGAAATGGAAACAACTTCGTCCAGGATTTGAACTCGGGTCGACGAGTCCATTTCCTACGACTCATTACATACACACGCACCTACAACAGAATATAATTATGTGAAAACCTGTCTTCATCTGGAGTCACTATATTTTCTACCATAAGCCAATCAGAACTCAGGGAATGAGATCACCCTGATGCAACTATGGACTAATCCAGAGTACTATAAGTACAATGGTTCTAAGCACAAATTGTTTTTTTTTTTGGGGGGGGCTGAGTTAGTGATTGCTACTCAACTCAGCAGGACACCAACTCTCTGAATTCAACAAATAATAATTTTAATAAGACAATCTATTTTGGAAATTTAAATTCTTTACGATGTTTTACATCTTGCTGCACCATAGCTTTTAAATAAAATTGCTTTTTTTTTCTTGGCCAACAAAATATAATTACGTAAAAAACCTGTTTTCATCTGGAGTCACATTTTTTGACCATCGATTCCTTTTTGAAATCTTTGATTCCTCCCCATCTCAAACATGTACAATAAATAAATAAGCATACGTGCCGTTTCCATGCACATTAGTGAATGGAAATGCATGTGAAAACCTGCATGGCGTTTGTCCTGTATCACCCCCTCCCCTGCTCCAGTGAATATCGCTCTTTAAATATAGGATCACAAAAAGGAGAAAAATGTTTAGTGGCGTTGTGAAAACTAAAAGAAATGTATAAAATACTGGCAGAATTCTGGTATTCATCATCATCATCATCATTCAGTGATGCTGATAGCCTTTTTGGTTTAGTTCTTCCTGGGACGCATATTTACTTTGAATGAGTTCCCGGGAAAATGTATGAGGCCCAGCTAAGGCCGTCTAACTCCTACCTCTTGACCTATCCTGTGTAATTCGTTTCTAAGGAACTGTTGAAATCTATTTACAGTTAGCTTGAAATGGTGAGGAAGAAAAAAGAAAAACACTGGGACGAATGGATACGATTTTAATGCGTCCTTTTAGATTTTTCTGTGCAGGACGCGTACATTATCAGCATCTCTGATCATCATCAAGTCATACTGACAGCCCCTCCGATCAATCGGCTGGTCACGTCAAGCCCTAGCACCTATATGATTTTCCCAACCCTGTTGCCCTTATGGCAAGCTCCCAACCCTTTTTATCATATGGGTGCTAGAAGGCGGTGGCTGCGGGTCTACATGTCCTGGGAATGACGTTAAACTCTATCTGATGGTGAGGTTCCAGTTTTGGAGGTTTGGGGAATGTGGAGCACCCCTTCATCACCATTGCTCTCTGGTCCACTCTGACCCGGAGTGGTAGTGTAGTACCTGTTAGGGTCCCATCTATGGGTTAAATAGAAAAATGTATTTATAAAAAAATTGTATTATCCATTAAGAATTGATTTATTTCAAAACTTTATCGGCATTAAAGGTTGATATGCCGTAAAACAAAACAAACCAAATCATGCCGACAGCATAACATTCTCTCTCTCTCAATCCATCCCTATCGGTCATCGCCCCTCCACATGGCATCCAGTATCCGACAAGAGGTGATAAATGTAAGCTTTTGTTGGTCACCCAACACTGGTGTGTCAACAGGAGAACGCCACTTATGAGTCCGAATCTGTGGTATATCGTCTACATCTTGCCATTCATTAGATCTAATGGCGTTCGGAGTAGGTTGTCTAAACACATTATAGATAGAAATGATGCTAATGTATTTTCCTGTAGGACTCTAGCGACAATGTCAAAGAAATCTGTGTCAGAATCGGGTGAGAGAACCATTGCTTTCGTGTCTTTGTAAAGCATTATAGCAGTACCAGTTTCTTTAGAGATAACATTTGTTAGAAGTATTTGCTACATCTTTTTCTCTGTTTATAGAGTCAATTGCCTTAGAGAAATCTACAAACAAAAGGGTTTCCTCAATACGTTTTGTTCGTACTTCTTCTACCATTCAATGAATAATCAAAATCTAAGAATTTGTGGATCGATTTCTCCGAAATCCGTTTTGATTTTTCCTAAGAATTTTCTCGACTTCAGGTCAATTCAATTGAAAATCAAGGCATTATAAACCTTAGCAGGTATGGCAGTAAGAGTTATGCCTCTGTAGTTCTTAGTGATTCCGAGGCCGCCTTTCTTTGAAAAGGCAGCCTTTTGTCCATTTCTATATTGGGTTTTGTTTATACACTGCATTGTATAATCAAAGAAGTATACTGATAAAGGATTTGTCAGTAAAATTAAAATTCATATAATTTTGAGGATTTTTTTTAATGTTGAAATTTCAAAAGTCTGTATCGCACCTACAAAATTTGCCAAAACAGATCTTCTGAATTCAGTTCAACATTAAATTCGGATAAATATGCAAATTAAAATTGAAGTTAAAAATATTTTAATTAATTAAATAGAAAAAAATCTATTTCACACTTGATGGAATGTAAAGTTTTCGATTTGAAATGATTACAAAAAAAAATTACATGTGTTTGACTAAATACAAAGGTAGAACATTTCTGGAGATTTGGTTGTAGCAGGAGCCTGTGGGTGTTACACGGACATGCTGGGGAAGATGATTGGTTGGTTGGATGGATTTTACGTCATGAATTTTATTTTATTGGGTTATTTTATACCGAAAACGTTTTTGTTTTATTCATTCTTGTTGGGTATTCAATTATTTTTAAATTTATTTTTAAAACTCAGTTTGGTCTAGATTAGAACCTAACAGGGTGGACCTGAGAGTAATGGCACTAAAGGATTACTCCACACTCTCCGGAATAATTTTACTCTAAAAAAGCATTGGAAATTATTTTTCTATGAAAATGCATTGGAAATGATGCTGCTATAAAAATGCATGGGAATTTATTTATAAAATTGTATTGGAAATGATTTTACTATGAACATACATTGGAATTATTTTACCATAGAATTGTTTTACTATGAAAATACATTGGAAATCATTTTACCATGAAAATGCACTGGGAATGATTTTAAGTTACTTTACAATAAAATGTATTCGAACTGATTTTTAGTATGAAAATGCATAGAAAGTTATTTTATTATAAAAGTGTATTGTAAATTAGTTTACTATAAAATGTACAGGAAATTATTTCATTATAAAATTGTATTGGAAGTTGTTTTACAATGAAAATGCATGTGAAATTGTTTTACTATGATAATGCACTGGAAGTTATTTTACTAAAAAAATTGTATTGCAAAAGATTTGGCTATAAAATACACTGGAAGCTATTTACTAAAGTTTTATTGGAAGTTGTTTTACTATAGAATTGTATTGGAAATGACTTTACTATGAAATTGTATTGAAAATGACTTTACTATGAAATTGTATTGGAAATGACTTTACTATGAAATTGTATTGGAAATGACTTTACTATGAAAATGTATTGGACATGACTTTACTATGAAATTGTATTGGACATGACTTTACTATGAAAATGTATTGGAATGACTTTACTATGAAATGTATTGGACATGACTTTACTATGAAAATGTATTGGAAATGACTTTACTATGAAAATGTATTGGAAATGACTTTACTATGAAAATGTAGTGCAGCTGTACATTTGGCCGTCTACATAGGATATACGAAAAAACTCTTCCTAATTATTAATTCAAATTTATTATCATAAATCATCTTAATGTGTTAAAAATACTGATTTTTTTTTTCTGTGTATTTTTTCCAGGTTTAGAGCAAATTTCGAGGGGACATCAAAGCGCGTGAGAGAGAGAGAGAGAGGAAAATATATAAAAGAGAATATTTCCTTCCGACCGAAGAAAGCTCCGGAGCAGCCACATTATGTTGGTACAGAAAGTTTCATTTCTGTTTCTCTTGCACGTCTGCTACAGTTTGGACTTTACTTATTATGTGGAAGACGGCAAAAGTCCTGGAGCCTTTGTCGGCGACATCGCCTCCGACACGCACGTATTGGACAGACTGCTACCACAGGAACGAAAGCTGGTCCGGTTCAGCCAAATGCACGAAGAGATAGTCGGCACGTCGCACCTCTTTCGTATCTCGCGACAAACGGGGAAGCTTTACACCGCCCAGGCACTCGACGCGGAATCGATGTGCGTCAGAAACGAAGAATGCTTTAAGATGGTCGATGTTGCCGTGAGAAAGGGAGAGACATTCATCAAGATCCTGGAAATCAAGGTTATTATCCAAGATGCCAATGATCATCAGCCCGAGTTTCCCGAAAAAGAGGTCAGAATTCAGTTCTCGGAAAACGACGCCAAGGGAACTAAAGTTTCTATTCCGAATGCCATAGACGGAGATGTTGGGATTATGAATTCGCAGATCACTTACCAACTGGAGAAGAATAAATATGAACCGTTCGCCCTGTCCGTTTCGAAGAGTCTTGACGGGACGTCGAAGCTAAGTATAACGCTTGAAGAAAGGCTTGATAGAGAAGTGAAGGATTCGTACATAGTTCAGGTTATAGCAAAGGACGGGGGTTCTCCGCCCAAACAGAGCGTTTTAGACGTCCACATTGCCGTGACAGACGTCAACGATACACCGCCAATCTTTTCGCAGAATGTCTACAATGTCTCAGTGAAAAACGAAAACGAGAAAACCTTCCCGATTGTAATCCTCTCTGCTACCGATGCCGACTTGGAACAAAATGGTAAGATTTCCTACCACTTCAGTTCCCAAACTTCGACCATCGCAAAATCCCTCTTCGACCTGGACGAATCCACCGGAGAGATATTTCTGGGCAAGGAATTTACTTTTGGACAAAAGTTGATCTATAAGTTATACGTGGAAGCGACGGACGGGGGCAATCCTCCCCTGAGTTCGATAGCCAAGGTCGTTGTGTACGTCATAAACCAACAGAATAACCCGCCAGTAATTGATGTTAATTTTGTTTCTGCCTCAACGGGAAACACGGCAACCATTTCCGAAGACATTGCGGTCGGAAGTTTCATTGCCTACGTGAAGGTCTCCGATCACGATTTTGGTCCAAACGGCGAAGTGATCTGCGACCTTCATCACAACAAATTTCAACTCCAGAGTTTGGGAACGAAAAAGTTCAAGGTCATAGTCAAAGACGCTCTCGACAGAGAAACACGTGATCATCACGACATTACGATAATTTGCAAGGATAGAGGAAACCCGCCTCTTCAAAGCGAGAGTAAGTTCTCAATTAAGATAACGGACGTGAATGACGTCCGGCCACAGTTCACCGAAAGGACATTCAAGTTCGTGGTTGACGAGAATCAGAGGTCCAAGTTCCCCGTTGGTTTTATCAACGCCACCGATCCGGACCTCGGACTCGGCGGTCAGCTGACATATTCCCTGCTAACCGACCAGAAAGACTTTCTGCCTTTCCAGATTACGGAAAATGGGCAGATTCTGACACTGGTTTCTCTGACCACGAATTTCAGAATGACTACGAGTTCCAGGTTTTCGTGAGGGATAACGGGAAGCCGCCCTTAAATAGCACCGTAAATATAATCGTTGAAGTTAAAGACGAGAACGACAACACGCCTTATTTTACATTTCCTAGTGTCAACCCGTACAGTCTGGATATTACTTATTACCCACGCTACACCAAAAATATTACGGTCTTAAAAGCCTTCGATAGAGACAGTCGGGAAAATGCTTTTCTTAAATACGAAATACTAAGAGGCAACGAGAAGCAACTCTTTACCGTAAATCATTATTCTGGCCTAGTCTCATTCAGTCGAGACTTGGCCCCGCAAGACGCCGGGCCCTATGACCTTCAATTCATTGTCAAGGACAATGGTATCCCCGTTCTTAATGTTACGACAACCGTCTTCTTGACGCTGACCGTAAGCAACAAAACAATCCAAGTGCCCAATACGGCATTATCCCAGCCGGAGGACAAAGTCAATATGTTCCTTTTGATTGTTATTGTGTTGGTGGCCGTGACGGTCTCTGTGCCGGTGACGGCAAGCGTGTCCATATGTTTCATTCGTTGTAAGAATCGCAAAAATGGCTCGCTCGGTGCCGGTGCCAATCCCTGCGCCAAACATATCAGCGAAGAGCGACACTTGATGTGTCCTTCCCACCTCGACTCCTCGTGGGCTGACGTCCCTGGCGATCGGACGACAGAACTGGACACTGTGAGGAGCTCCCACCAAACAAAATCAAGGAGGGGGATTTATCCACGTGACCAGCTGGACATTAGTCAGAAGAGTGCTACTTCCGGCACAAAGACGCACAAAGCCAAGGATATCATATACCAGGTAAGTACATATGTTTAGTATTGTTTGTTTTCTTCTTTCTTTGTTTCTTTTATAAGACAGAAAAAAAAACATGGATGTCATGGGAGAAAGGAATCCCAAAGAGAAGACTTTATCTTAAATTAGGAATTAGGCGAAGATTCTTAAAAAAATAAAAAAAAATAAAACAAAAAAAAAAGGAATTAAGGATAGTTGGAAACGAAAATTTTGTACACCAACATTATTCACTAAGGGCTGGTTTAGCTCAGTCGGTAGAGCGTTTGACTAGGAACCAAAAGGTTCCGGGTTCGATACTGGGCCTCCTTATTGCTAGTTCGAAAGTGAACGTAACAGTGCGACTGGAGTTCGAATTCGCTTACTATGATGTCGTAATCCAGCACGTTAGCCACTACGCAATACATCCCTTCACTATGAAAGATTAAAAGAAAAAGAAAATCATGATATTTGTGTAATAATAATCCCAGTATAAATAATGTATCATTGTTTTATGAAGCAATTAGTTGTTTTTTTTTTTTTCATTTTTTTCTTTGTTGATGATGATTTTCTCAGGTTTTAATTACACAATTGTCTAATTCTATTATCTAGCATATACAATTACTTTCAAGTATTTAAACTGTTGGGTTAAAGATTTCTAAAACTCTTCACAGTGGGCTAAATTGGCCGCTTCGTGAACATTTGGATTGAACATTACAAATCTGTTTAAAAAATCTGATAAACTACGGGGACTTGTTTTTGGACCAGAATTTCACCAAAAATTCATTTATCACCTTATCAGTCCCGAATGAAACCACTTCAGATTCTCGTCTTAAATTTGGTTTTGTTTATTGGATTTTACGGCATGTCAACCCCTGGTGGGTTATTTTATGACATTTTGTTCTATTCATGCTTGATGGGTATTCAACATGTTCTTAAACTCAGAACCAAATTTCGTGCATATTGAAATATATCAATACAAAATTGAATTATAACACTCAGGAGGACGATGCCAATGTTGCCTTGAGACAGAAGTAGTGACACTTTTATGGGGTGGTATTTTGGGGTAACAGGGTGTTGGGCGACGCACACACTACCTATGTCACTGCAGTATGTACATGCATATTCTAGTAACATTTTCAAAAACTTTCACCATTTTGTAACGTAGTAAAAATCACTGGTTCATTATAGGTATGTAACATTTAGGTTTATTTTTATTTATTGCAGCAAACAATATGGTGATATCGAGCACATACACAAATAAATCCCCCTGTCTGTCAATCTCTCTCTCTCTCTCTCTCTCTCTCTCTCTCTCTCTCTCTCTCTCTCTCTCTCTCTCTCTCTCTTTCATATATATATATATATATATATAAGTTTAGAAAAATCAACAAAATTAAGTCAAAGATTGACTTACATATAGCCGACACTAAAGCGTTTCGGTTTTAATGAGAACCATCAATAGGGCTTAATATAAAAATATTGAAAAATGTTGTTTTTTCTAAATTATATATTTTCTTTACACTGTCGGATTTCATATCTATTTTATCTTATCATATATATATATATATATATATATATATATATATATATATATTAGTAAAAAAAAAGTCGGTGGAGTGGCCTATTGTCAGTATCAGCCGGACATCAATGGTGTCTATTCCATTTTCAATAGCGCGAGACCAGGGAGATTGTTTTTGCGTCTGAGGTAAAGCGCCATCAGCTCCCCACTTTACGGCACTGACTCCAGCTGTGCAACTGATACTCTGAGTAGCGAGGCTCGGTATCGAAACGAAGGACAGGAGTGAACTCCCTTCACCCCCTGATAGAAATATAGAAAAGAGTAATGTGTGTGTGTGTGTGTGTGTGTGTGTGCGCAAAAGTTGAGGAATATATATATATATATGTGTGTGTGTGTGTGTGTGTGTGTGTGTGTGCGTGCCTGCTAACCTTCATAAATAAAACTCCCTAACTATTCAATCTACGGGGAACGTGAAAGATAAATTATTAGAAATAACATCTTATGTAATCTTTAACTTGAATAAAAGCCACAATATGACTTTACTTTTCTTTTCACTTGCTGATTACTTTTAGTTCGTATATGATAATTTTGAATTGCATTTCAGCATTATACTAATGAAATCTCCAAAAACTTAAAGATTGTCATTTTCGAAAAGACGCGTATAAACAAAACAGTCGTCGTTGAAAACCAGAAATCAATCGATACGTGTTTGTTTTCTGTTCTGTGGTTTTGTAGTAAAACCTGAACATTTTAGAATATCAAGAAACGGCAATTTCACACAACACACACACACACACACAACATTTAAAAAAAGATAAAAAGATGAATAAATGAATAAAACAAAAACAAAAAAAAAAACAATCAAAAAACAAAAAGCGAATTGTCTGAAAGATTGTATTTTCCTCTTGTGAATTGGTTCCAACTATATTATGTAAATTCATTGAGAAAGCTGTGTTTATTTGAGAGTGTATGTCAACAGTCACGTTTTTAATATACAGCTAACAGGTATTTTCTAATGTTTAACTTGGTGATGCAATTTGCATTTATTTAAAACTTTTCATTTCTTTGTTTTGTTTTTTCTTTTTCTTTTTCTACAATGTCAATAAATGTTTCTCCTTTTTCTCTCACTACAAATAAGAATGAAAATTGATGAAATTTTGGAAAAAAAAAAAGTACAATTTCTGTCGGATATTTTCATGGACGTATTTCATGCTCATTTTCTACAGCTACAAAGTGATTGATTGATTTTAACGGCATGTCAACCAGTCTAGGATTATTTTACGTCTAGGGGTTAGAGAATTGCGTTCATTGTACGTTTATATTTACATTTTTTGTATTGTTGTTTCTTAAGATTTTTTTTATTGTACACTGTTCTATCAAATACGAATAATTTTTAAACAGATTTATTTGACCCTTAAGGGCCGGTTTAGCTTAGTCGGTAGAGCGCTCAGCTAGGAATCACAAGGTTCTTGCTACGATACAGGCTCTCGCTAACTCTGCGTATGAGTAGCACAGGGGTCTGTGCGGCAAAGTGAGATGCTGATGGTAGGTGTGGCACTCCACCTCAGATGCAAAAATTATTTCCTTGGTCTAGCGCAAGTGAAAAGGGATAGACTCTGAACCTGGGAATATTGACAGTAGTTTTTTTTTTTTTTTTTGACACGTATCATAAAAAGTATTTATATCCAATACAAATAATTTGCAAACGTCATCATCAAGGCATGTTGGGGTTAGTCCATGTGGCGTTGTGGTTAACGTGCTGGACTGCAACATCGTAGTAAACGAGTTCGAAATCCAGTCTGCTATTATGTTCACTTTCGCCACTTGGGAAAGGAATGGATCCCCCCCCCACACACACACACTATAGGTTACATATTTGGATAGAACATTACAAATCTGTTTTTAAAAAAATTGATAAACTAAGGGCACTTGTTTATGGACCAGAATTTCATCAAGAATCCATTTATCACCTGAATGGAATCACTTTAAAGAGATTCTTGTTGATTGAATTCCTGTTGGATGGAAGCGCTTGGTGTAATGGTTAAAGTCATGGGAAATAGACTCATCACTCCGAGTTCAAATCCTGGACGTGGTAATTGCATTTCACTTAGCGCTAATACCCTTGGGAAAGGTATGAATCCCACTCTCCCTCCAGCTATGGGTAAATAGTAGGTAGACTAGACTCTTTAACCTTGGTTAGGCAACCGGTCTAGAAGGAAAACTCTGAATTTTCACTTTCGCCGCTTGGGAAAGGAATGGACACTAATATTCTTTTACGAGGATGGTGTTGGCATTAAATAACCCATGAAAGTTGATATGCCATTAAACAAAGAAATCAGTCAAAGGAATTCGCCTTGATATATCTCGTCATTCCCCCCTCTTTCTCTCTCTCTGCCTTCTCTCTCACCTCCCTCTCTCTCTCCACATCTCTCTCTCTCTCTCTCGTCGAATCCCCTCTCTCTCGACATCCCCCTCTCTCTCTCTCTCTCGACAACTCTCTCTCTCTCTCTCTCTCTCCACTCTCTCTCTCTCTCTCTCTCTCTCTCTCTCTCTCTCTCTCTCTCTCTCTCTCTCTCTCTCTCGACATCTCTCTCGACATCCCCCTCTCTTCTCTCGACATCCTCTCTCTCTCTCTCTCTCTCACATCCCTCTCTCTCTCTCTCTCTCCACTCTCTCTCTCTCTCTCTCTCCATCGCTCCTGGTAAGCCTTCTAGATGACTTCAAGATTAGCTTAGTTTTTGTTCAGGGCCGGAAGCATGGCGCACCCAGTGAGAATCGAATTCACTAACAATGGTCCGCTAATCTACCTTGAAAACCATTACGCCACATGAGGTTTTTTTTTCATACATAACGTGCCTCTAGAGCTCCACACTCACAGGGTCTACAGGTCTCGGGTACATCCCTTTTCCTACTGATACTTAAGGATGGAACCCAGGTGGCTGAGCATTCCATGACATGCAACACTCCACAGGCGGTTGGAGAGGCGCCCTCCAATCAACCGGCTGGACATGTCAAGCCCTAGCACCTATATGATTGCCCCAGCCCCATTGCCCTTATGGCAAGCCCAAACCCTTTTATCCTATGTGTGCTAGAAGGCGGTGGCTGAGGGTGTTCATGTCCTGTAAATGACGTTAAACTCTATCTGATGGTGAGATTACAGTTTTGGAGGTCTGGGGAATGTGGAGCGCCCCTTTATCACCATTGCTCCCTGGTCCACTCTGACTCGGAGTGGTATTACATGTTAGGGTCCAATCTATGGGTTAAATAGTAAAATGTGTGTATTAAAAAAATTGAGCATTCATTAAGAATGAATTTATTTCAAAACTTTGTTGGCATTAAATGAACCACCGAGGTTGATATGCTGTAAAACAAACCAAACCAAACCCTTTGTCTATCGTGTGCACGGGTCTCAAATGCACTCCAGAATTGGAACTTTACCACTAGATGCAGGTTAACGTCATATCCATGACAGTAAGACCCTCAACTACCGCTTTCTAGTACATACACGATAAAAAAAGGTTTGTAATAAGGGCAATAGGGTCTGGACAATAATATAGGTAGCGCGTTGTCTAATGGTTAGAGTCATAGGAAATGGACTCGTCGACCCGAGTTCAATTCCTTGACGAAGCTGTTTGAATTTCATATAGCCCTTGTGAAAGGTATGAATCCAATTCTCCCTCTAGCTATGGATAAATAGCAGGGCAGACTTGGCTCTTTAACGCTGGCTAGGTAACCAGTCCAGGAGAAGGAAAACTCTGAATTCAAACCTGTTAAACTCCGTTTACGAAATTGACCGGAAGGGTTGGTAAATAGATATAGGTGCTAGGGCTTGAAATGACTAGCCGACTGATCGCGGATGGCCTCTCCGACCGACCGTCTAGACTAAGTAAGGGCTAAAGTGGAGTTTTGCATGTCATGGACTGCTTAGCCACCAGGATTCTGTCTTTAAGCATCACTAGTCGCTACGCATGGCCAACGTGGCCCCATTGGGGGTATTTTACCCCTCTGCAGAGATACAGTCGGTGTATTCTACAGCCCTGCTGACAGGGCGACCGTCTAGGGTTATTTAATGCTTTGAGGTTAGGGAATTGCGTTCATTGTACGTTAATATTAAAAAAAAACTTGCGCAGCTGTTTCTTAAGAAATTTTTTGTGTACATTGTTATGTGATATCAAGAATTATTCCAATTCCATACTTATAATTCTATGGTTTCAGGCTAATTATTTCTATTTAATAATAGTTATACCGGCCCTCGCCAACAGCGTATGAGTATCACAGGAATCTGTGCGGTAAAGTGAGGAGCTGATGGTAGCTATAACACTCCGCCTCAGATGCAAAAAAACAATCTCTTTGGTCTAGCGCTAGTGAAAAGAGGATAGACTCCCTCGCTGTCTGGCTGATACAGACTTTAAACCACTCCGACGACTTTACTTTTACTTATTCATATGCACACTGTTATATGGTTTCAAGTAATTGATAATTCTTAGTAAACAATTATAGCTTCAAGTAACTATTCTTAGTATAAATAATTATTCAGTTATATGGTTTCAAGTATTCCTATCGAAACAGAATAATTTTAAACAGATGAATTGAATCCATATGTGGGACCCTAACAGGTATTGACATTTCTGTTAAACACGGGTAGGATGTGACACCAGGTCGCAAGTAAGGGACATCCAGCGAGGATCAAATTTGCTATAAAGTAGTAATGGATCTGCGAGACTAGCCTGCTAGCCTTACACCAAAATGTATTTCAGTCTGCGTTTTCTAAGCCTCGCCATGGCAATATTAGGATATAGATTTTTAAAAAAAAGAGCAGAAAACACATTTTAATTAGATCAACTTAGGCTAACAGCAGTTATCTCCCTTACATCAAACCCCTAACAAATACTAAATTATTTTGTCATTTTGTACAATTTCCGATAAAATATAATACACCCCCAAAAACACAATTTTATCCATTCAACATTTTCTTTCCTTTATTTTCATTTCAACATACCGTCGGATTCGCTTCCATTTTCAACTTCCATATATATATATATATATATATATATATAAAGGATATGAAAATACACAATGCTGTCAAAAAGAAAATATTTTATATCATATTAATAGCTAATATTGAACAATATTTCGATTTATAAAAATCATCATCAGAGCTTGTTTTTAATATGATATAAAACATTTTATTCTTAACAGCATTGTGTGTTTTCATATCCTTTTATCTATACTTATACCGTCGGATTCATTTCCTTACTCTTAACTTTTTATATGCGCAGATTCTTTCCAAATCTTCCCAACAATAAACCTGTCCCAGTATAATAGCTTAATTTTAAAAATATCTGCATTAAGGACCCTCATGAATTTTTTCTTGCATTTTAAAACCCAAAACTCATAAGTGTCTTAGTTCGGATGTCTTCTTTGTTATCCCTTTCTAATACTTTCTTGCCATCGGTTTACCCTTAATTTGTCATTTTATAATCATTTGCTTGTAGTAGCCAACTGGAAATGTTTAGGGTGACTTTAAGTATTAAGAAAATAGTTTAACTTTAAAATGAATCTATCAAGCATTTTGGTAACATTAAATTACTTTGAAAAAGACAATACAAATTGCCCATTTTATTTTCACTGTTTTAAATAAAATTCATTACTGACATTCAGCAGCTGACAAAAATCTGTATGATTTGAGGAATATTGTTTTTATACACACGCATGGAAAAAAACATGCGTGTGTGAACATTCAAACGTATTAACATTTTTGCTCACGTTAAAGGAGATAACTTACAGAATGTTTGTAGAAGTTATTTTCCCTTGTCTATAAAAGTAATTGTAAAACTTTTGCTCTTGTGGCTAAGGGAGACAACTTGGCCAAATATTCTGTAAGTTATCTCCCTTGTCGTAAACCTTTTTATTTGTAAAAGTTATTCCCCTTGGTTTATAATATTTAATTTTTAAGATATTTTAAATAATTAAATGAATAGGTAAAAAAAAAAAAGTACATTTTTTTTTTGTTCATCTTCATAAATTTACTTAAGTATTATTTTCCTGTTACTTTCTTATACTTAGTTATTATTTACCTTTTGTAATTCTATTTCAATTTTATGAAAATTATTTCCAGTTTCATCAATGTTATTCATTATAACAATAATAATGATATATGAATATGAATATTATAATATATAAAAAGCGAAGAAGAGAAAGAAAAAAATTGGAAAAGCAACCAAAGCAGAATGAAAAATCTACACAACTTAAAAATAAAATTTTTAGTGAATCTGAAAATGTTAGAAAATCCAAGAAAAGTGATGATACTGATGCTTCTATTATAAGTAATAAGGAATTGAACTCATAACCATTGAATAAAGGCATTAGATCATCATCATCAAGGTGTGCATCTCACAAAACAGCAGTTGTGTGGTTACTTACCTCCCATTTCACAAGACATATTGAGCACTGCTGGAGAAACAAGGACAAACTCATAAGTGACATTCTCCCTTGGACTCCTACCCATGGACACACCATATAATAAGTTGCTTGATAAAAAAGTTCTCAATGATTGTAGGTTAATAGTCCTTAGGTTTTATGATTTTTATATTGTATTATATGGGTTGTAAAGCTTTTGGTCGTTTTTGGTGCATGTTCACTGGTTATTTCTTTTAAACCCTATTATATTTGGTTTTTCCTTCTTATGGGGTTGTCAGGCTGAAAAGCAATTAAAGGAAGGGAAAAGAAGAGAAAGAAAAAAGGCATTTTTAGATTTCAGACTTTTATTCTAGGTTCATAGCTATTTCATGGGGAGGAAATTTCTTCCTGTACTAGTTGTAGTGTTGTATACCCAACATGGTGTATAATAGAGGAAACACGGGTGATAGAGAAAGAGACAGAGTAGAGACTTATTTGTTATTTTATTTCTCCTTTACTACTTCTAGTTGCTTTATTCCAAAATTGTATGATATGTTGGGCTACGGCCTCCAGGAGTAAAGTTGAGAAAATGTGACCCACTGACAAATTGGCATTTTCATTTATTATTGAAGGTTTCGGACCATATGACCTTTAGGCACCCCTTTTTGATCTTGATTCAGAAGGACATGTTTTTAATTTACACCGTCAATATCTGGTTGTTTTTTAACACGATTTTTAGAGTTTTTTTTTTTTTAATCATAAAATTAACCCCTAACTAACAACCAGATATTGACCATGTAAATGAAAAACATGTAGTTCTGAATCAAGATCAAAAAGGGGTGCCTAAAGGTCATATGGGCCGAGGTTTCTTTATACTTCATTTGCTCTTGTACTGCCACTTCTTCTGGCTTCATTGAATCAGAGTATATGGATTTTACTGCCTGACCCAGGAATTGAACTCATAACCATTGAATAGGCATTAGATCATCATCATCATCATCATCATCAAGGTGTGCATCTTACAAAACAGCAGTTGTGTGGTTACTTACCTCCCATTTCACAAGACATATTGAGCACTGCTGGAGAAACAAGGACAAACTCATAAGTGACATTCTCCCTTGGACTCCTACCCATGGACACACCAGTATTGGCCAACCAGCAAAGAAAAACTTACGTTCATCAGCATTGTGCAGATACTGGATACCGTCTTAAGGATTTACCAACAGGGATGGATGGCAAGAAAGAGTCAAAGGAATCTGTGCTGACTGCATGCCTTGATGATGATGATGATGATGATGATGATGATATTTTATTTATCTATTTTTGGGAAAGACATAAATATATCTGCCCCCACCCCCTCAAGCAATGGGTAAATAATAGGGTAGACTGAGTTCTTTAGATTTGGTTAGGCAACCAATCTAGGAAAAGAAACTTTGAATTCAAACTAGCTTTACTCTTCTCACAAATTGATCTTGTGTCACATCATGACTGTAGCACATATATATATATATATATATATATAAGGGTGGCTTACCGGTGAATATGGGCACGATCGTTGGAGGTACACAGGATCCAGGGGTTAAATCCGTGATAAAACAAATACAAAGTGCTCAATACAAAGTAGAGCAAATGTATTGAAGAAATAGATTCAACAGGAACCTACTCGAGTTCCATCGCTAGAATCATCAGGGTTAAATCCACTGAATTAATCGAGTTACCGATTAATTGCAGCTGATCACACGTATGTTCATTGAATAAGATTTATAATAACATTATATAATTGTTTAATAATTATTATAACATAAGTCACCGTAACTTCACACAGCTATATGTTTTGATTTTTTCATATACCCTCTAACCAAAGCTAAATCAATAAATAATCTTAATCTGTTTTACTTATTAAACCATTCATTTTAAATAACAAAAAAAAACAATTCCCGATGAGATTTCAAAAAAAATGTAAACAATCATTTCTCTGTAACAATAAATCTTATTCAATGAACATACGTGTAATCAGCTGCAATTAATCGGTAACTCGATTAATTCAGTGGATTTTCCCCTGATGATTCTAGCGATGAAACTCGAGTAGGTTCCTGTGTTCTATTTTCTTCAATATATATATATATATATATATATATTACCCAACCGTCCAAATAAGCAGGATACAACACAAGATTAAATTTTAAGCAGAGTTTTAGTAAAGTCTTCGGGGCGCCTAATGTTGGTATCAGCCAGACAGTGAGGGAGTCTATCCCCTTTTCACAAGCGCTATACCAAAGAGATTATTTTAGCATCTGAGGTGGAGCGCCACACCTACGATCTGCTCCTCCCTTTACCGCACATATCCCTGTGCTACTCATATGCTGAGTTGCCGAGGGCCGGTATCGAACCAAGAACCTTGTGATTCCTAGACGAACACTCTACCGACTGAACTAAACCGGCCCCTAACAGGTTTGAATTCAGCGTTTTCCTTCCCCTAGACCAGTTGCCATATCAAGGTTAAAGACCCACTCTTTCCTATTATTTACACATAGCTGGGGAAAAGAATTGAATTCATACATATCCTCAAGGCTATGAGTGCTATGGGAAATGAAAACAGCCACGTCCTCGATTTGAACTTGGTTCTCTGTTTTCATATCCTATAACGATAACCATTACATGACAAACTCTCCAAAAGAAATAGATATAGATATGGACAGCAAAATAAGTTCCCTCGGATCCCATAAATTCAATAATGCTTAGTTAAAAAAAATTTTTTTAAATCCTAAAAATGAAATATTCCAGACAGATATCGACAGCTGAAATGTTTTGACTATAAAAAAACAGCTAGGATGATGACACTTGCTCGAGTACATCAGTGTATAATGATAACATTTCCTCATCTCAGAAATTTAGACGTAATTAATCTATCAAATTTATTTTTGTTTTTTAAAAATAAGTTTGAGTTATGTTGTTCCAGTAAACTAACTTTGCAGTATTTTATTTCATTGATTTACAACTAATCTCCATTTTGTCAAGCCAAGCTAAAATAAAGAGTTGCTTCCCTTAGATTGAGGAAAGAGTTATTTCCCTTGGATTTTTTTTATCTATAATGATCAACATATTCAACATTTTTCAAATATGTGTATTTCCCCTATTGATGATTAAACGTATTCAAAATTTTCTTTTCTTTGAACTTGTTTAAATTTTCTATTTTAAGATTTACACTATAATTACTTACATGAACATGCAGAATTTGGATACAGTAAAAAAAATCAGAAGAAAGAAAGATGTCTATGAATTATGTCGGTCTCACTTATGCATTTTGTATCTTCACGGCACAACTTCAGTATTTAACAATATACGACTAATGATGAATAGAAAATGTAATAAACAATTCTGCTGGAAAAATACTATTAAATCATCGGTAATTTATGAGGAAGACCGTCCAGGTCTCCTGCCTCAAAACTTGCTAGCCGGTGACTGTTAAAATAACAACCCCAGCTACGTAGTCAAGGTGGTGTTACTTGACAGAAAACAACCAACTTAGGGCGTTTTTCCCGAAAAGTTAATGCGATATTTTATCCCAATTCCACTATATTTTCGACAAGTAGATGTATTCTAGGAGGGGGGGGCTTCTTTTTTTGTCGTAATTCTTGTTTATTTATAGAAATTTGTTTCTATAAATAAACAAGAATTACGACAAAGTAATATAGATAAATATGAACAAATTGAGATAGATAGATAGATATGAAGATGGATATATAGATAGTTTTGAATAAAAGATAGAGTTGTTACAAAGAAAAACCGATAATTCAAAGATCAATTTATCCGATTGGGAAAAAATTACTCTTCGTTATCTTGAAAAATAAGTAACATAGTCTGTTTTTTTAAAAAGTTTTTTAAACGGGGTCAATTTCTTTACTGATATGTTTTTGTATAATTCTGTATTCATGGTTATTTTAACAAACAAAATCCCGAAACTTATAAAAAAAATTTTATATGATTATTCAGACTCTTATCTTTATAGAAAAAAAAATTAAAAATCGTTTTTCATTGGTTCATTTTTTCATAAAATAGGGTGGGGGGAGACCTCGTAAAAATATTTCTCCTAATATATTAAAAAAAAAAAAACTTATTTTAAACATAATTTCATCAACAGGTAAATAATTACCGAAATTTTCGTAAAAATTTGACTGTTAGTTGATTTTTCATAGAATTTTTTTAAAAGCCGGTAGTCATAACTTGTTTTTGTTTACGTTAAATTTCAATTGATTTAACGGTGCGAAAATATAAACATTGTTTTCATTCATAATATTTATTATTTCCATAAACTGAAAATAATCTTTAAAAAATCATGTTTGTTTTTTTTGTTTTTTTTTGTTTTTTTTTAATGGACAAAAATTTTCAAGATGATATTAACCTTTATGCAAGTTTCATTGTGCCAAATATAAGGGGGGGAGGTAAATTTAAATAATTGTCCGATTCGAAAAAAAATTATTTCGTTAAATTAGATAAAACAATTTCTTCAAGTTACATCTTATAAAGCGAATTTGCGTATGTGCGTGTACGTGTGTTCGGCAGTCATGGTGTCAAAATAGGTAAATGTTGAGTTCTCTCCCTTGCCAAATATGTAATCTAGTAATGTCTAAAATTTCACTTGATCTTTTCAACTCCCCAGTCGCCAGGAATTAAAATTCAACAAATCTAAAGAAAAAAAAAAAAAAAACTTGAAATAAATGAAAATTGACGTAATCTTAGCCGTATTATGAAGAGGGATGTGTCTTTTTTTAAATTACAAAAAAAAAATGTTTTACAATCTTTTAATACAGAAAGATTTTTATAGATTAAAATCTGTATCTGTCAAAATGGCACATTTTTGCAGGTTTTTTTTCTCTCTTGAATATGTGCTCTTTTTAACGTGATTTATTTCATTGTTATAATTAAGAAATTCACATAATTTTTATAATCGTAAGTTTAGTCTGTTCTTTTACAATTTCTAATTTTTTTTATAAATTTTTAAAGAAAGTGGGAGGTGTTGTCATACTGAAATTTTGGCCATTCATAATATAATCGGTAATCTGAACATTAGCTACATAAATGAGAGTAACCTCACCTTGTTTATTTCACTTTGGGGAAGCCATATGTTTTGGCTATACTGAAAATACGAATTTGTTCGAATCAATACAACTGCATGTTTTAACATGAAAATATTATTAAAATGTGTTTTTAATTGTGCTTGCACATTATTTGAAATTAACTTAATTGTTATTAAGAACACATTTTATGATGTTTTCATGTTAAAACATGCTGTTGTATTGATTCGAACAAATTTGTATTTTCAGTGTAGATTTACAATGAAATGAAAAAGGCCGACCAAAACATATAGCTTCCTCAAAGTGAAATAGACAAGGGGAAGTTATTCTCATTTATGTAGCTAATGTTCAGATTACCATGTAATCTTATCTATTCGTCTTATGTTACTTAGAATACCTTTTGTTATCAAGTGGTCACCTAGTTAAGTAAAAGAACAAGCTCATGACTGCTTAACTTGAGTCAGTTAATGTGAACTGGTGCTTTCAACAGACTTTACCACAAGTTGCTTCCTAAATATAAAATCTTGTTTTAGTGGCTATTTTTTTTTTTTTAAATTAGAAAGTTTATCTGTTGTAGGCTGCCGAAATACTACATCTTTCAAAGCCTCCATACTTCCTGTAATCCGCCAACACTATACCTGATACACCCCTCCACACACATATGCACATATATTATTACTGTACGCTATTCATGTTCCTGACACTAATACATTATTCTATGTACTAGACATGAGACTTTGATTATTTGTGGTGCACCTGAGCATTGTACTTAATAAATTTCATTATTTTAATAGTTTGTTAAGTCAAGAACATGTGAAAAACATGGATTATAATTTGTGATGTAAAGAATATATTAATAATGATAATAATAATAATAATATCAACAATATACAAGGATTTTTATAAATCCCTAAGATAGCTCAATGTATGATAACCAATAAATTAATTATATACAGAGTAGTATCTAACTTTCAAAGAAAAACTTAACAAGCCGTTATCCTGTTATAATATTTATTTCAACCAGAAACTCAACAAACTATTAAAAATAAAAAAATATTTGTAAAAATGTCAGAAAAGGTTAGACTCATTTTGAGTTTCTAGTCAAAATAAAAATTATAACTGGATGACGGTTTGTTAAGTTTTTCTTTTTTTGATAGTTAGATATACAATTAAAAACTGAATGGTCGAAAACCAGATGGACTCTAGTTTCATGCAGATAAACCATTTGGTTTTTGATTGTATATTTAGCTCTTTTTATTGAGCACTTTTACACATTTTTTTGAGCTGTGAATCCCAAAGTATTTATATTTAATTCTTATTTAGTTTTAGGAGGAAATGAAATGAAATGAATTAAAAAAAAAACTGAACAAATAACGATTTTGACTGTCGGAAATAGGAAAAAAAAAATGTTGAGATAATATACTTTGGAAAGTCTTCAATACGTACTTGTAGAGCCAGTTCAGGGAACTGAATCATTAACAGAAATGAACTACCCAGGTTTTACCAAAAGGATCTTCAGTATAATTCTGATATATATGTGTGTGTGTGTGTGTGTGTGGTGTGTGTTTATGGGTCCCACGGGAGAAAATTAGATATTTTATAAAAAAGATCTGCAAAATGGATTATGTATTTTTTTTTTTTTAATCTTTATTATAATTTTTACATTTGCAACATGTGTTTCAGATCTTCTGATATCTTCTTCAGGCGTTAATTGACCATATTCTGTCCTGTCCAGAAAGAAGTAAAATAATAATTAAACAAAAAACAAAAAATCCATTTTGTGAACCTTCTTTTTTATATATATATATTATATATATATATATATATGGTGTTAACATTTCTTGGAGATCCTTTATGATATCATGTTTTTTAAAGTCCCTGCCTGTTTATCATCCTTGCCAAACATTATTGGAATCTTCCCCAGGTGGTCTCTATAGTATCAGTTCTGCTTTTCTAATAAAGCATTTGTTTCCTTTGCCATTTCTTTCTGATTCATTAGTTTTCTTTAACTGTCTTCCTGGCTCTTGGTTTGTCTCAGTCTCCAGGCCAGATACAGCTTTTACCTAATATACAACTCCTCCTTACTGAGTTATAGTTATAAGGTAATCCAAATGACTGGTAATTAATGGATGATTCTATTTGGGATCTTCGAAATCTCACTGTACATACTGTATGGTCTTGTTGGTAAAAACATAGGTTATTTCCTATAACTCCACTCTTGACTGATAAATCATTTCTTTATTTTCCCATCAACCTAACCCTAAACCCTAACCCTAACCCTGTCTTCTTTTTTCCTAGTAGATCAATAAATAAATAAATAAATAATTTATCAGTCAAGAGTGGTTTCCCTTTGTTTATGTTGAAGTTATAGGAAATAACCCAAACATATATACTCATACAAGGATTTTTATGAATCCCTAAAAAGAGCTCAATGTATAATAATCAATAAATTAGATTATATACAGTTGTGAGTATGTATGTATGTGTATGTGTGTGTGTGTGTGTGTATATATATATATATATATATATATATAATATATATATATACATACACACACACACACAATCGAGGGTTAGTCAAAAAGTAATGCCACTTTGTTTAGGACAGGTATAATTACCAACACAGGAACATGTATCATATAACAAAATGAAGCTATTCCTCTGTGGATCACATCCCTTCTTCTCTACATAGTCACTATTTCTCTCAATAGCAATGTTCGAATGAGAGCATGTATCCCTGCCCCATAATATTCTGCTGACTGTTCTTTGAGCCACTTCTTCTGTACAGATTTCACTTCCTCATCATTGGAATTATGTTTGCCTCTCAGAGGAAGTGAGACCTCAGTTCTGGCAAGTGTGGAGTACCCCTTCATTGTTATTAATCCCAGGTCTCCTGGGTCTATTCCAACTATTAAGTTCCTATCTATGGTTAGAACATATCTAAAGAACAGGAACTACACTTTAATCCCAGTTCAAATGACTAGCAAAAATTAGAAACAAGATTTATTGGGTTTGTATTTACCCAACCTCACCACTATGAGCAAGGATGACACAAGGTCAATTTTTAAGGAGAGTATATTTGTTTGGTAAGATAACAACTATTTATGTTTAGTATTCATTCTTATAATACTGATATACTTTCTTTCTTTCCTTCCTTTTTGTCTTTGGAAGAGGAAGAATTTTCTTCCAAATGAATACCAAATTTGATGCCATCCGGAGTGAAATCAACAAAATAGGAAAAAAAAAAAAAAAAAAAAAAATTTGGAAGAAATAGAAAAAAGTTGCAGACAATACATTTTTTTTTTTTTAAATTTAATTTTATTTTTGTTTAACTTTTTATTGGCTTTCCCGAAATAATTTTGGCATCATTACAAGAATGGAACTTGTGTCTTTGCTTCTTGCATCGCCTAAAGCAATTGCTTTTTTTTTTTCTTTCTCAATAACTGAAGAATCTTCATATGCACTCTGCAAGTCTTCATTTGTCTGGTTTTATTCTGGGCTGTTCTGACATTGTGTCTTCCGGCAAAATTACATCCAATCTGCCTTGTTCTACCTGCTGGTTAATTACTATTAATATTATTACTAACAAGGTGATCTGTTGCCACCTGGGACAAAATGACTTTCTGTCATTATCACAGCGACTAGGTTCTTTTTCTTGTATGTACAGTATCAACTATAAATATGGACTCCTCAAACAAACTTTTTGTTTTTATGAAAAATTAATTTTTTGATAACAAAAGATACCAGTTTCTCTGAATTTTTGAGATTAGGCTTGATAACTAGTATTATTTGTATTATTCAGACTATAGTCCTCATCTTCATTGTTATCTGTACAATGTTTTGGCCAATGTGCCCTCCAGCCTTCTTCAGGTATTTCTTGTTGGATTCGGGAACCATCTCGGACTTGGGAAACTTCTTGTCGTAATCGGGCGCCATCATAGAACTTTGAACCTAACCCTTTATTCAGTCCACGGGGGTATCCTGTTCTCATTCTGCTAACCATAGCTGGGGTAGAGGTGTTAAGCTGTGTTAATTATTATTCTGTTACTGCTGCCCCTGACCAGGATTGAACCAGCTGTCTAGAGATAATTGTTACTTAGAACTGTCTTAACCTTACCTCTTTTATCCACTAGGTTATGTGTCCAAAAATATCAGGATTTTATTATTTCCTGTGAAACATTATACAACCAAAACAGATATTATTAAGTATTACATTATCACCTATAAATAAATACTCTTCAAACAATGTTTGTTTTTTATAAAAAGTTACGAGTTCGACAAGAAATACCTGAAGAAGGCCGAAGAGCACATTGGCCGAAATGTTGTACTGATAACAATAAAGATAAGGACAATAATCCAAATAATCCTAATTATCAAGCCTCATCTCAAAAATTCAGAGAAATAAAAAGCTAATTTTCTTCTAAGCAAAAGACACCAGGATTTTATTATTCCCTGTGGAACATTACACAACTAAAACGGATATGAAGTATTACATCTCCCATAAATAAGTTTCACTCCCAACAATTTTTTATAAAAAGTTAATTTTCTTCTAAATAAAAGATACCAGGATTTTATTATTTCTAGCGGAACATTACACAACTAAAACATTATTTGTTTATATTTTAGAGATGTGGCTTGATGTGAATAATTTTGATTTTTTTTCTTTCTTTTTGTTGTCCTCATCTTTATTGTGGTATGTATAAACACAACGTTTCAGATGCTGTATCCATCAGTCTTCATCAGGTGTTCCCTATACTCGGATACACAAGGAACACCTGATGAAGGCCGGAGGATACAGTGGCTGAAACGTTGTGTTTATATACCACAAAAAAGATGAGGACAAGAGTCGAAAAATCAAAATTATTCAAAACTGATATTATCAAGTATTACATTATCATCCATAAATAATTTTTGCTCCAAGTAATTTTTCACAAAAAGTTAATTTTCTTCTAAGTAAAAGATGCTAGGATTTATATAATTTCTAGTGGAATATTATATAATCAAAATGTATTTTATATAATTTGGACTATTGTCCTCATCTTTATTGTTATCTGTACAATGTTTCAGCTGATGTACCCAATAAAGATGAGGACAATAGTCTGAATAAGGCAAAAAATACTAGGATCCTGATATCTTTTGTTTAGAAGAAAATAATTTGTATTTATTTATTTATAAATATATATAGACTTATTTTTAACTATTTTAATTCCTGGATAATGCTGGGTATGCCTGCTAGTATATATATATATGTGTGTGTGTGTGTGTGTATATATATATATATATAACAGAAACAGAACCCAAATTATTTATTTTCCCATTAAACTAACCCTAAACCCCTACCCCCCTAGTTAAAATTAAGTTTTATTACAAAATTTGTGGGTTCTGTATTTTTTGGGTCACCCTAATGTTCCAACCGTTTTTCAAGTTCAGTCGAGATAAGTTTGAAAAAACATTTTTGACGGTTTTTAGTAAAAAAAGAAAGAGAAAAAAAAGGAAGTGGTGACTTAATTTAAAAAAATCTGCCTATTTATCATTAGAATTATGATAATTATGATAAATTAAATAACAAATTTTCTAATTCAAGTTACATACATTAGAATCATTTTTTAATAAACACGAAAGAAACAAAGCTTAACTTAACATTTCAAACACTGTTTATATATGAAATGTTAAGTTAAACTTCTTCATATAATTTATTCAACTACATCATATTTTTATTTTTAAAATGTTGTTATACTACAACTATATGTTTACTTATTTACGAAATAAGTAGTTATATAATTTAACTACCTATTCTTGTAAAAGGCTTTTTTTTCTAAAACTCTTTTGTATATACGAAAAAATTAAATACTGATTAAAAACAAAGTTGAGTTATTAAATGTTTTCATTATCATTGTTATTTACTTTGCTGTAAAAAATAATTCAATCGATAAAACCACATCTTTCTTACCAAATAGATATTTGTAAGATAGATAATTTCTTTTCATTTCTAACTAAATTAATATTTTAAAGACAGGAATAAAAAGATTGCGATATAAATAAGATTTAATTTTTCTAAGTCACTATAAAAAAAATAATTCAATGGATAAAGACTCATACAAATTATATATTGAGAACGATTATTTTCTCTTCTTTCCAACCATATGCATATTTTTAAGATTGGACTATAAATAGACGATAAATTTCAAGCTGAACGGCTTAAGACTGCAAAATTTATTCACTAAATGGTAATCGCTGTAACAAAAAGTCAGGCAGGGGACAATATTTTATCATCAGCAGGAGTTGGTATACGGACAGTTTTGCAAATTGGGTGATTTTGGCTTAATCAATTAATTATATTCCTTAATCAGTAAAAATCAATAACCAAATTTGGTGTGTTTCTTAGTTAGAAGGATATTAATATGTATGCAAGATTTCAAATCAGTGACCTTCTGTATTGAACTTATACATCAACATGTACATACCAAAAACTTACTTTTATATATTTAGATGTATATATATGAGGAGTAAAGGATTGTGTAAATCTGACAAAATGTAGTTGAAAATGGAGGAAAAATGCAGATAAAACGATACAACTAAATTCAAATGATATTTCCCCTCAGTCTTTTATGAAACTTTGTCAAATTTATTTTTCAGAATAAATTCAAAAAAGCTTCACAAAAGACCAAGGCGAAATATCATTTGATGTATGTTTGTGTGTGTGTGTGTGTGTGTGTGTGTATATATATATATATATATATATATATATATATAATCCAGTTAAATTAATGTTACAATTTTACAAGATACACCTATTTAGATTGGTTAGTTTTCACTATCTTTATTCTTACTTATTTTATATATTTACTTATAATACACATATGTTGGTAGTAGATGCATTGCACTTAATATTTACAATTTAGAAATTTTAAGTAAATTTCATAAACTACTCAAATATAAATTATGAGTAATGACATGAGCAATATTTTAACAAATAAATATGCATCCATTTTTTAGATTAAAAAAAATATATATATTTTCGACTACTAATTACATCCCACAGTTTTAAGATAGAATTCTAACTCTTTCCATATTTATGTTGAATTTTATTCAGAAGTTACAACATCATGTATTAATGATATCCTGATGATGGTTTAATATACAAATCGAAACATTTTAACATAGGTTAATACTTAATAATAATAATTCTAACTATAATAAAATCATCTTCTTAATATCTTGTTTTTTTTCATATTTTTTACATATTTACATGTTTCTTCTTTCATTCATTTATTGTATTGCTCTGTCCATTCACACACCTGGAACAAGGCTCATCGAGCTCTCACCATGGATGACTGTATAATTAGAGTTGAACAACATAGAATTTTGTTTTGTTTTATTTTGTGGCATATCAACCTCAGTGGGTCATTTAATGCCGATAAAGTTTTGAAATAAATCAATTCTTAATGGATAACACAATTATTTTATAAATACATTTTTCTATTTAACCCATAGATGGGACCCTAACAGGTACTACCACTCCGGGTCAGAGTGGACCAGGGAGCAATGGTGATGAAGGGGTGCTCCACATTCCCCAAACCTCCAAAACTGGAACCTCACCATCAGATAGAGTTTAACGTCATTCCCAGGACATGTAGACCCGCAGCCACCGCCTTCTAGCACCCATATGAAAAAAGGGGTTGGGGCTTGCCATGAGGGCAATAGGGTTGGGAAAATCATATAGGTGCTAGGGCTTGACGTGACCAGCCGATTGATCGGAGGGGGCCTCTCTGACCACCCGTCTAGCTCAAAATAGGCCCAAAGTGGAGTATTGCATGTCATGAACTGCTCATCCACCTGGGATCTATCCTTAAGCATCACGGGTAGCCACAGGTGGCCCAATTGGGGGAGTCTTACCCCTCTGCAGAGTTGCAGTCGGTGCATTCTAATGCCCCAGCCGACAGGGTAGCAACATAGAATGATCCTCATCACAATATATAGTTATCGTTATGGATTTTTCTCTTTTTTTCTTTCCATATTTACATTGAATATCATTCAGAAATTACAACATCATATATTAACAATGTCCTGATGATAGTTTAATATACAAAACAAAATGTTTTAACATTGGCTGATACTTCTAACTATAATAAAATCATCCATTGAATACCTTGTTTATTCATATTTTTTACATATGAACATACCATTAGATTTATCTACATCTTCCCTGAGATATATGTATATATATATATATATATATATATATATATATATAAAATCCAAAGATCAGGTGAAGATATCTTCCTTATGATGTAGTAGTTTTTCAAATGTCGTAATTTGCAGAGCTCAATGTGTCAATCACAGCAAAATTATATCAGAAAAAAATAAGAGAAGATTTAGATTTTTAGCGTTATAGACTAGGTTCCCTGAAATAGTCTATAATGGTTTGCTTTCTACAAAACTGCCCAGTACTTTGATTGCATCACTTTGTGGAAGACTCTCAATTACGCTTACTTTTCATCAGTCCAACTCCTTAACCCGTCTTCAGCTGCCAGTAAGAAGCGGGCTTTTATAACCAAGAATATATATATATATATATATATATATATATATATATATATTCTTGGTGTAAAGGATCATTTCATATGGGGTTCATCTGTAGTAATGCATGTCAGCCAGAGAGAGAGAGCTCAATGTGGATTTTTTTCATAGCTGTGAACGGATAGAGCAATATAATGAATAAATGAAGGAAAATGATTTTAAATTTGTTTCATGTAATAATTTATTTCAACTGCAACAAGCTTAGCATGTAACAGCATATTTAGACATAGCTAGTTTAGGAACCCATTCCACTTTTCTCTCCCATCTTAAATCAAACACTTACACTAAAAATAAAAATGAAAATAACAGAAACGTAGCTATATATGCTAAAAAATTCTAGAAAAATCAGTAATAACCATATTTTTTGCTCTATGTCTGAAGATGCTGTTATGAGCTAAGCTTGTTGCAATTGAAATACATTATTACATGAAACAAATTAAATATATTTTTCTTCATTTATTAATTATATATACTAGCAAATGTATGCACCCTCCGGGTGCAAGTATTTAAGTTTTAATATAATAAAATATCATATTAAATTAGAAAGGCTAATGAAACTGAATAAGAAGTAAGATAAAAAGATTTGGAACAGAGGGGGTATGATTGAAAAATAGAACAACTTTGAAACTATTCCATCATTTTCCCTTACTCCCGTTTCATTGTTAAATTCCTAATTTAACTATTTAGTTAAAATAGGAAGTAAAAGATAATATTACAGTTATTTTCTTCTTGTTAAGGGATTTTCTTTTAAGATTTATTCTCCGAGATTTTTGCTTATATTCATTAAGAAAAAAACAAACAATTAGAAATCAATAATACCAAGCGCATATTTAATAAATTAAACTTTTAATATCAATATGCAAATTAGCTTTCCTGTTTCACACTGTAACCCGCTATTTGTTGCAATATAAATACAATTGCATGTTATTAGAATGTAGATAAAGTCAAAGTATTATAAGGTATAACAATTTTATCAATAACTGAGGTTTAAAATAAAAATAAATTCATGGTGAATGTGACGTCAATAACTAAGGGAATTGTGACTTGATTAGTTGGATTTAGTTTCGGCTTCAGACAGACAACAACAAATCTCCATTATAATAAGATATATATATTTCAATCAGGAAAATGTAGATAAATCTAATGTATGTAAATATTAAAAAAATTGATTATTGTTAGTTGTTTTATCGTTGAATTTATTGATTTATCAATGTATATCCAAATATTCAACATTGAAGATCAACTATAAAAAAAAAAAACAGACTCGCAGACTTCTTATCCTTCAATAATAATTTATTTTTCTCAAACTAACGAAAGCCCTGGTGAAGATCTATCGAAACACTGCAGCGTAGGTGAAATAAACATTCATCTTATAACTTGTGTTTTTCAATTTTTTACAATATTACATACTGTCAGATTCACTTTGAGTTTCTCACATTAATCCAATTTTTAAAAAAAAGTTATCTTTCAATAATAATTTTTTTTCTCAAACTAACAAAAGCCCTGATGAAGATCTATCGAAACACTGCAGCGTAGGTGAAATAAACATCATTCATTTATAAACTTGTGTTTTTTTAAAAATTTTTACAATATTACATACTGTCAGATTGACTTTGAGTTTTTCCTCACATTAATCCAACTTTTGTATTTATACTTGTAAAATATCTGATACTCGAGGGATTTAGTTATCACAAAATATATTTGGATTAAATTAATTCAATATTTTAATCTTTTCTGTTTGCTAGTTGAATAAAAAATTTTTTTTAAAAATCATGCAGATATTTAAAAAAAGATTTAATATTAAAATTCATTTATTTATCTATTTATTTTTTTCAATCTGTCAAATCAGGAAATGTTAGCTGCTATTCTTTAGTCGAAATAGCTGAGAAAAAGATTGTGTCTGCTGCGTGTTTGCAAAAAACAACATTACCTGACAGAGTAATGTGCAACGTTCCAGAAAACAGTCGCTTGTCAAAAGTAATCGTGACTTTATGTTTTTCACATATTTTCACCCCTCAGAGAATTCTGCTGGAGCCATCAAGTCTAATGACAAGAGAAACAAAGAAATGTTCTTTCAGATTAGCCTTGCAGGGAATGAACAGACTAGAAAATAATTAGTTCTTGAGGGAAGTGCCTAGTGGTAGATTATTGGAGAGTAAATTAAAGGAACAGGAATTGTAATACAAATATTTTTTATTCTACAAGGTTCTGTTTTTACTAACATGAGATTAACAGTTTAAATTTTTTTTTTAATCAATTCAATTACTGGGGTGAGTCCAAAAGTTTTGCAATATTTTGGTAATACACTTATTATATTCTACAAGGTTTCCCCTGTTAAATAAAAGATTGTCGATTAAATGTTTTATTACCAATTTATTACTAGGATCATTGTCTCTGTGGTGCAGTGGCACTGATATCTTTACGATCATACCACTAGGGTGAGTCAAAAGTTTTGCAATATTTTGGTAATACATATTATCATTCTATAAGGTTTCCCCTGTTAAATAATAAAATTGTCGGTTAAATTTTTTATTACCAATTTAATTACTAGGGATCATTGAATCTTGGTGCAGTGGCACTGATATCTTGCGATCATACCAACTAGGGGGATCAAAAAGTTTTGCAATATTTTGGTACAATATTGTGGTGTTTTATACTATGAATAATTACTTTATGCAAATCAACCTGTGTAGAGTGGGTGGCCTCATATCATAGGTCTATCAATAGATTGGGGGGGGGGCATAAGACCCTAGCTCCAGCCCTGCTTGCATGCATGCATGTGTATGTATGGGTCATGAAGAACTAGTATCTGTTTTTTGTGAATACAGGATGACTACCAGGTTTTTTTGCTAATGCGATATATGTGACAGTGTAATGTATTTTCTTATATATGTTTCTCCCTCCAGCTATGGGTAATATAGTAGGATAGACTGGGCTCTTTAACCTTCATTAGACAACCAGTCTAGGAGAAGGAAAACTCTGAATCCAAACCTGCTAAACTCCGCTTAGAAACTCGGCACCTTTTATGACACACCTTGTATTCTGAACAAAATTAACGTTTCCATTCATTGTTCATTTCTATCTGGTAAATCCAACATTCAATCTCGCTTCTTTTTATGACACACCTTGTATTTGAACAAAATTAATGTTCCATTCATTGTTCATTTCTGTCTTGGTAATACAGCTTCAATTTCGATACTTTTTTGACAACACCTTGTATATGATTTTTAGAAGATCTATTCGAT
>CM042151.1:49668524-49700031 GCA_023376005.1 Doryteuthis pealeii
AAAAGAGAGTAGATATATAAATAGACCGAGTAAAAGATAAAGTAACACTACATCACACAGTGCAAAGAGCAAAATGAGATAGAAGAATTTTGATAACTGTTGTTCTTAGTAGTCGAAAATTAGCAAATCGTGCTAATGAAATGGCACAAGTGGGTCATTACAATGCAGCTATAGATCTTTTTACTGAAGCAATACGACTTGATCTACTGATTTTCGCCTTTTTTTTAAAACCGGTCTTACTGCTATGAGAGAATACAACAATATGATAAAGCTTTAAAGACGCTGAAAAATCTATATCTATTAATATGGAGATTCGCTTCGTTTTTTGTCTGTAACAAAAAACGATGTCACTGATTACGTCACACTACCTAAAACGTCATAACGTAGAATAAATACATTCAAAATTTGAGCATGCAATGTTATACAGTCCTCATTGTTTTTTTTTAAACAAGTTTTAATAATACAAACCGTGTATTATCTATCTATATATAGTTTTGTTTTATTCTAAATATATATTTAAAGTTATCAGAACTAAGTTTCCATTTCAATTTTTTTTATTTTTTAACTCCTTTAATACATTTATTTTATTTTTTTACTCCTTTAATAAATTTGATGATTTTACTTTACTTATGATACAAACTCTCTGATATTAATTTTCAACTTTCCATCCCCTCAGGCAATATTTATTTTACGTCGCCCAAGGGCGTTTTTTTATTTTGCTAGTCATTATAATATAATATATATTCTCTTTATGATATAATCATAAATATTATATGTAATATCATAATTTTGATATTGATAAATATCATGTAAGTAAATAGGCAGAGAGGCCTATTATTGGTATCATCTGGACAGTGAGAGAGTCTATCCCATTTTCACTAGCACTACCAGTGAGATTGTTGTTTTTTTTTTTCTAAGGTTGAGCATCACACCTACCCTCAACTCCCCACTTTACAGCATAGATATAATATACAAACATATATTTCCCATGTAAATTCCCATAATAATTATTAAATTCCTAGTGGGTGAGTCACCTTGGTGTAGTGGTAATGTGCTGGACTTTGACATCATTGTAAGTGAGTTAAATTCCAGTGTTTGCATGCATTCACTTTCAGAACTAATACCAAGGAAAAGGTAGGAAAACTCTCATCCTCCCACTTCTGTTCTTTTTGACAAGGTGGGATTTGGCATTAAATTACCCACAAAGCTTGATATATATATATATGCGTGTGTGTGTGTGTGTTTATCACTATTATCACTAGGTTACTTGGTTGGTTAGTGGTAGACCAAGTTTTTTTTTTGTTTCAGTATTATTAGTGGAGTGCTGAATATCAGTGATAGAGCTGTTAGTTTTTCCCACTAAACAGATGGACTTGCCACTTCTAATACACTTCTCTGCCTGGATTATAGTGGCTAGTCAAACAGTTAAAAAATTATTTTAATTTTCTAAAACTTAAAAACAATTTCTTTAACAAGAAATGTTCTCCTGATGACGACCTAAGGTTGAAACTAGTTGAGAAAAGTAACAACATAAAAAGAATATTTCTTTCTGTTTGTCTTAATCACTTTTTCTTCTTCTTCTTATATAAGGGTAGGAGGATTGGAGTAAATCTGACAGAATCTGATAAAAGAATAGAGGGAAAATGTGTACAAGAACAACTCAAACAAGTAGATGTTGGAGGTAATATTTCGTTGTGCTTTGAGCACAGCATCTTCAGTCATTTATTTTTCATAAAGAAAAACGACTGAAAAGCCATGCTCAATGCATGGCGAAATATATCTCCTTCATCTACTTGTTTGAGTTGTTTCTTTTGTCCCACATTTTCTCTCTATTCTTTTACACTAATATATATATATATATATATATATTAATCATCCAAGCCAGTCTTACTACAAAGTGATGAAAAATTCATGATGTAGAACAATGAAAATTCACACCCATTTATATATGCATAAACTCGACCATTATTATCCAAAATAATCTTGAGTCCCCAAATAGTTCAGTTAAAGGCTGCTCCATATCAGTGATAGAATATATATATATATATATATATATATATATATATATGAGAGAGAGAGAGAGAGTTTTTTTCTTTTAAATAGAAGCATCATTATTATCATGGATAGCTGCTAACAATATAATGCCAATTAGAATCTTTTACTCTTCCTAAATAGAAGGCATCAGTATCATCATGGACAGCTGTTAAGAATTCCTTGTAATTGGTATAGTTGTTAATTAGCTAATTATGAGATTTCACTAATAAGTTGCTTGATAAAAAAAGTTCTCAAATGATTGTAGGTTAATAGTCCTTAGGTTTTATGATTTTTATATTGTATTATATGGGTTTAAAAAGCTTTTGGTCGTTTTTGGTGCATGTTCACTGGTTATTTCTTTTAAACCCTATTATATTTGGTTTTTCCTTCTTATGGGGTTGTCAGGCTGAAAAGCAATTAAAGGAAGGGAAAAGAAGAGAAAGAAAAAAGGCATTTTTAGATTTCAGACTTTTATTCTAGGTTCATAGCTATTTCATGGAGAGGAAATTTTTCCTGTACTAGTTGTAGTGTTGTATACCCAACATGGTGTATAATAGAGGAAACATGGGTGATAGAGAAAGAGACGGAGTAAGAGACTTATTTGTTAATTTATTTCTCCTTTACTACTTCTAGTTGCCCGATTCCAAAATTGTTGATATGTTGGGCTACGGCCTCTAGGAGTAAAGTTGAGAAATGTGACCCACTGACAAACTGGCATTTTCATTATTATTGAAGGTTTCGGACCATATGACTTTTAGGCACCCTTTTTGATCTCAATTAGAAAGGACATGTTTTTTTAATTTACACCGTCAATATCTGGTTGTTTTTTAACACGATTTTTAGGTTTTTTTTTTAATCATAAAATTAACCCCTAACTAACAACCAGATATTGACCGTGTAAATGAAAACATGTAGTTCTGAATCAAGATCAAAAAGGGGTGCCTAAAGGTCATATGGGCCGAGGTTTCTTTATACTTCATTTGCTCTTGTACTGCCACTTCTTCTGGCTCATTGAATCAGAGTATATGGATTTTACTGGCTGACCCAGGAATTGAACTCAAACCATTGAATAAAGGCATTAGATCATCATCATCATCATCATCATCATCAAGGTGTGCATCTCACAAAACAGCAGTTGTGTGGTTACTTACCTCCCATTTCACAAGACATGTTGGGCACTGCTGGAGAAACAAGGACAAACTCATAAGTGACATTCTCCCTTGGACTCCTACCCATGGACACACCAGTATTGGCCAACCAGCAAAGAAAAACTTACGTTTCATCAGCATTGTGCAATACTGGATACCGTCTTAAGGATTTACCAACAGCGATGGCGAATAGGGATGGATGGCAAGAAAGAGTCAAAGGAATCTGTGCTGACTGCATGCCTTGATGATGATGATGATGATGATGATGATATTTTATTTATCTATTTTTGGAAGACATAAATGTATCTGCCCCCACCCCTCAAGCAATGGGTAAATAATAGGGTAGACTGAGTTTCTTTAGCTTTGTTAGGCAACCAATCTAGGAAAAGAAACTTTGAATACAAACTAGCTTTACTCTTCTCACAAATTGATCTTGTGTCACATCCTGACTGTAGCATATATATATATATATATATATATATATATAATATATATATATAAGGGTGGCTTACCGGTGAATATGGGCACGATCGTTGGAGGTACACAGGATCCAGGGGTTAAATCCGTATAAAAACAATACAAAGTGCTCAATACAAAGTAGAGCAAATTTATTTGAAGAAATAGATACAACAGGAACCTACTAGAGTTTTCATCGCTAGAATCATCAGGGTAAATCCACTGAATTAATCGAGTTACCGATTAATTGCAGCTGATTACACGTATGTTCATTGAATAAGATTTATAATAACATTATAATAATTGTTTAATAAATTATTAAACATAAGTCACCGTAACTTCACACAGCTATATGTTTTTGATTTTTTCATATACCCTCTAACCAAAGCTAAATCAATAAATAATCTTAAATCTGTTTTATTTATTAAACCATTCATTTTAATAAACAAAAAAAACAATTCCGGTGAGATTTCAAAAAAAATGTAACAATCATTTCTCTGTAACGATAAATCTTATTCAATGAACATACGTGTAATCAGCTGCAATTAATCGGTAACTCGATTAATTCCAGTGGATTTAACCTGAATCTACGATGAAACTCGAGTAGGTTCCTGTGTATCTATTTCTTCAATATAATATATATATATATATATATACCCACCCGTCCAATAAGCAGGATACACACAAGATTAAATTTTAAGCAGAGTTTTAGTAAAGTCTTCGGGGCGGCCTAAATGTTGGTATCAGCCAGACAGTGAGGGAGTCTATCCCCTTTTCACAAGCGCTATACCAAAGAGATTTTTTAGCATCTGAGGTGGAGCGCCACACCTACCATCTGCTCCTCCCTTTACCGCACATATCCCTGTCTACTCATATACTGAGTTGCCGAGGGCCGGTATCGAACCAAGAACCTTGTGATTCCTAGACGAACACTCTACCGACTGAACTAAACCGGCCCCTAACAGGTTTGAATTCAGAGTTTTCCTTCCCTAGACCAGTTGCCATATCAAGGTTAAAGACCCCACTCTTCCCTATTATTTACACATAGCTGGGGAAAAAAGAATTGATTCATACATATCCTCAAAGGTATGAGTGCTATGGGAAATGAAAACAGCCACGTCCTCGATTTGAACTTGGTTCTCTGTTTTCATATCCTATAAACGATAACCATTACATGACAAACTCCTCCAAAAGAAATAGATATAAATATGGACAGCAAAATAAGTTCCCTCGGATCCCATAAATTCAATAATGCTTAGTTAAAAAATTTTTTTAAATCCTAAAAATGAATATTCCAGACAGAAATCGACAGCTGAAATGTTTTGACTATAAGAAAACAGCTAGGATGATGACACTTGCTCGAGTACATCAGTGTATAATGATAACATTTCCTCATCTCAGAAATTTAGACGTAATTAATCTATCAAATTTATTTTTTTGTTTTTTAAAAAATAAGTTTGAGTTATGTTGTTCCAGTAACTAACTTTGCAGTATTTTATTTAATTGGATTTACAACTAATCTCATTTTGTCAAGCCAACTAAAAGAGTTGCTTCCCTTAGATTGAGGGAAAGAGTTATTTTCCTTGGATTATTTTTTATCTATAATGATCAACATATTCAACATTTTTCAAATATGTGTATTCCCCTATTGATGATTGAACGTATTCAAAATTTCTTTTCTTTGAACTTGTTTAATTTTCTATTTTAAGATTTACACTATATTTACTTACATGAACATGCAGAATTTGGATACAGTAAAAAAAATCAGAAGAAAGAAAGATGTCTATGAATTATGTCGGTCTCACTTATGCATTTTGTATCTTCACGGCACAACTTCAGTATTTAACAATATACGACTAATGATGAATAGAAAATGTAATAAACAATTCTGCTGGGAAATACTATTAAATCATCGGTATTTTAGAGGAAGACGTCCAGGTCTCCTGCCTCAAAACTTGCTAGCCGGTGATGTTAAAATAACAACCCCAGCTACGTAGTCAGGTGGTGTTACTTGACAGAAAAAAACAACTTAGGGCATTTTTCCCGAAAGTTAATGCGATATTTTATCCCACATCCACTATATTTTCGACAAGTAGATGTATTCTAGGAGGGGGGGGGCTTCTTTTTTGTCGTAAATTCTTGTTTATTTATAGAAATTTGTCGTAATTCTTGTTTTATTTATAGAAACAAAGTAATATAGATAAATATGAACAAATTGAGATAGATAGATAGATATGAAGATGGATATATAGATAGTTTTGAATAAAGATAGTTGTTACAAAGAAAAACCGATAATTCAAAGATCAATTTTATCCGATTGGGAAAAAATTACTCTTCGTTATCTTGAAAAATAAGTAACACAGTCTGTTTTTTAAGTTTTTTAAACAGGGTCAATTTCTTTACTGATATGTTTTTGTATAATTCTGTTATTCATGGTTATTTTAACAACAAATCCCGAAACTTATAAAAAATTTTTTATGATTATTCGACTCTTATTTAAGAAAAAAATTAAAAATCGTTTTCATTGTTCATTTTTTCATAAATAAGGGGGGGGGGGTGGAGACCTCGTAAAAATATTTTCTCCTAATATATTAAAAAAAAACTTATTTTAAAACATAATTTCATCAACAGGTAAATAATTACCGAAATTTTCGTAAAAATTTGACTGTTAGTTGATTTTTCATGAATTTTTTTAAAAGCCGGTAGTCATAACTTGTTTTTGTTTACGTTAAAATTTCAATTGATTTAACGGTGTGAAAAATATAAACATTGTTTTCATTCTTAATATTATTATTTCATAAACTGAAATAATCTTTAAAAAATCATGTTTTTTTTTTTTTTTTTTTTTTTTTTTTTTTTTTAATGGACAAAAATTTTCAAGATGATATTACCTTTATGCAAGTTTCATTTGTGTCAAATATAAGGGGGGGGTAAATTTAAATAATTTCCGATTCGAAAAAATATATTTCGTTAGATTAGATAAACAATTTCTTCAAGTTACATCTTATAAAAGCGAATTTGCGTATGTGCGTGTACGTGTGTTCGGCAGTCATGGTGTCAAAATAGGTAAATGTTGAGTTCTCTCCCTTGCCAATATGTAATCTAGGTATGTCTAAAAATTCACTTGATCTTTCAACTCCCCAGTCGCCAGGAATTAAAATTCACAAATCTAAAGAAAAAAAAACAAAAAACTTAAAATAAATGAAAATTGACGTAATCTTAGCAGTATTATGAAGGGATGTCTTTTTTTAATTACAAAAAAAAATGTTTTACAATCTTTTAATACAGAAAGATTTTTATAGATTAAAATCTGTAATCTGTCAAAATGGCACAATTTTTGCAGTTTTTTTTTTCTCTCTTGAAGTGTGCTCTTTTTAACGTGATTTATTTATTGTTATAATAAGAAATTCACATAATTTTTTATAATCGTAAGTTTAGTCTGTTCTTTTACAATTTCTAATTTTTTAATAAATTTTTAAAGAAAGTGGAGGTGTTCATACTGAAATTTTGTCCATTCATAATATGGTAATCTGAACATTAGCTATAAGTAACCTCACCTTGTTTATTTCATTTGTTTGAGGAAGCCATATGTTTTGGCTATACTGAAAATACGAATTTGTTCGAATCAATACAACTGCATGTTTTAACATGAAATATCATTATAAATGTGTTCTTAATTGTGCTTGCACATTATTTGAAATTACTTAATTGTTATCAAGAACGCATTTTTTGATGTTTTAGTTAACATGCTGTTGTTTTTATTTGAACAAATTTTGTATTTTCAGTGTAGATTTACGATGAGATGAAAATGGCCAACCAAACATATAGCTTCCTCAAAGTGAAATAGACAAGGGAAGTATTCTCATTTATGTAGGCTAGTTTTAGATACCATGTAATCTTATTTATTCGTCTTATGTTACTTAGAATACCTTTTATTATAGTGGTCACCTATTAAGTAAAGAACAGCTCATGACTGCTTAACTTGAGTCAGTTAATGGAACTGGTGCTTTCAACAGACTTTAATCACAAGTTGCTTCCTAAATATAAAATCTTGTTTTAGTGGCTATTTTTTTTTTTTTTTAAATTAGAAGTTTATCCATTGTAGGACTGCCCGAAATACTACATCTTGTCAAAGCCTCCATACTTCTGTAATCCGCCAACACTATACCTGATACCCCCCCCTTCCAACACATATGTATGCACACACACACATACATGTATATTATTACTGTACGCTATTCATGTTCCTGACATTAATACATTTTATATGTCTAGACATGAGACTTTGTTATTTGTGGTGCACCTGAGCATGTACTCATAAATTCATTATTTTAATAGTTTTAAGTCAAGAACAATGTGAAAAACTGGATTATAATTATTGTGATGTAAAGAATATATTAATAATGATAATAATAATAATATTAACAATATACAAGGATATTTACAAATCCCTAAGATTGCTCAATGTATGATAACCAATAAATTAATTATATACAGAGTAGTATCTAACTTTCAAAGAAAAACTTAACAAGCCGTTATCCTGTTTATAATTTTATTTCAAAGACCTCAAAAAACTATAAAAATAAAACATATTTGTAAAACCTGTCTGAAAAGTTAGACTCATTTGAGTTTCTGGTCAAAAATAAGTATTATAACTGGATGATGGGTTTGTTAAGTTTTCTTTTTTTTTTTTTTTTTGAAAGTTAAATATACAATTAAAAACTGAATGGTCGAAACCAGATGACTCTAGTTTCATGCAGATAAACCATTTGGTTTTTGATTGTATATTTAGCTCTTTTTATTGAGCCACTTTTCACATTTTTTTTGAAGCTGTGAATCCCAAAGTAATTTAAATTTAATTCTTATTTAGTTTAGGAGGAAATGAAATGAAATGAATTAAAAAAAAAAAACTGAACAAATAACGATTTGACTGTCGGAAATAGAAAAAAAAAAATGTTGAGATAATATACTTTGGAGTTTTCAATACTACTTGTAGAGCCCAGTTCAGGGAACTGAATCCATTAACAGAAATGAACAATCCAGGTTTTAACCAAAAGGATCTTCAGTAATAATCTGATATATATATGTGTGTGTTGCGTGTTGTTATGGGTCCCACGGAGAAAATAGATATTTATAAAAAGATCTGCAAAATGGGATTATGTATTTTTTTTTTTTTTTAAATTTTTATTATAATTTTCATTGCAACATGTGTTTCCAGATCTTCTGATATCTTCTTCAGGCGTTAATTGCCATATTCTGTCTGTCCAGAAGAATAAATACATAAATTAAACAAAAAACAAAAAAAATCCATTTTGGGAACTCTTCTTTTTTATAATATATATATATATATATATATTATAATAATTGGTGTAACATTTCTTGGAGATCCTTATGATATTATGTTTTAAAGTCCCCGCCTGTTTATCAATCTTGCCAAACATTATTGGTAATCTTCCCCAGGTGTCTCTATAGTATCAGTTCTGGCTTTTCTAATAAAAGCATTTGTTTCCTTTGCCAATTTCTTTCTGAATTCCATTAGTTTTCTTTAACTGTCCTTCCTGGCTCTTGGTTTGTCTCAGTCTCCAGGCCAGATACAGCTTTTACCTAATATACAACTCCTCCTACTGATAGCCTTATAATATATATATATATAATATATTATATATATTATATATAATATATATATAATTAAGGTAATCCAAGAACTGGTAATTAATCGGATGAATTCTATTTGGGATCTTCGAAATCTCACTGTACATACTGTATGGTCTTGAGGTACAAACATATGTATTCCTATAACTCCACTCTTGAACTGAATAAATTTTCTTTATTTTCCCAATCAACCTAACCCTAAACCCTAACCCTAAACCTGTCTTCCTTTTTCCCTAGTAGATCAAATAAATAATAAATAAATAATTTATCAGTCAAAGTGGTTTCCCTTTGTTTATGTTGAAGTTATAGAAATAACCCAAACATATATACTCATACAGGATTTTTTATGATCCCTAAAAAAGAGAAGAAGAGCACAATGTATAATATCAATAAATTAAGCATTAATATAACAGGTGGTGAGTATGTATGTGTGTGTGTGTGTATATATATAATTATATATATATATATATATATATATACACACACCACACAATCGAGGGTTAGTCAAAAAGTAATGCCATTTGTTTAGGACAGGTATAATTACCAACACAGGAACATGTATCATATAACAAAATGAAGCTATTCCTTGTGGATCACATCCGCTTCTTCTCTACATAGTCACTATTTCTCTCATAGCAATGCTCCATGTTTGAATGGAGCATGTATCCCCTGCCCATATATTCTGCTGAACTGTTTCTTTGAGCCAACTTCTTCTGTTACATTTCACTTCCTCATCACCCACCTGGAATTATGTTTGCCTCTCAGAGGAAGTGAGACCTCAGTTCTGGGCAAGTGTGGAGTACCCTCATTGTTATTAATCCCAGGTCTATTCAACTATTAAGTTCCTATCTATGGTTAGAACATATCTAAAGAACAGGAACTACACTTTATCCATTCAAATGGACTAGCAAAATTGGAAACAAGATTATTGGGTTTTGTATTTACTCAACCTCAACCAACTATGAAAGCAAGGATGACACAAGGTCATTTTAAAAGGAGAGTATATTGTTTGGTAAGATAACAACTATTTATGTTTAAATCATTCTTATAATACTGATATACTTGCTTTCTTTCCTTCCTTTTTGTCTTTGGAAGAGGAAAGATTTTTCTTCCAAATGAATACCAAATTTGAGCCATCGGAGTGAAATCAACAAAATAGGAAAAAAAAAAAAAAAAAGAAAAAAATTTGGAAGAATGAAAAAAAGTTGCTGACAATACATTTTTTTTTTTTTTAAATATTAATTTTATTTTTGTTTAACTTTTTATTCTTTCACCCGAAATATATTTTGGCATCATTACAAGAATAACTTGTGTCTTTGGCTTCTTGCATTCGCTAAAAGCAATTGCTTTTTTTTTCTTTCTCAAGTAACTGAAGAATCTTCATATGACTCGCAGTCTTCAATTTGTCTGGTTTTATTCTGGCTGTTCTGACATTGTGTCTTCCGGCAAAATTACTCCAATCTGCCTTGTTCTACGCTGGTTAATTATAAAATATTATTACTACAAGTGATCTTGTTTGCCACTGGACACAAAATGACTTTCTGTCACTTATCCACGCACTAGATTCTTTTCTTTGTATGTACAGTATCACCTATAAATATGGACTCCTCCAAACAAACTTTTTGTTTTTAATGAAAAATTAATTTTTTCTAACAAAAGATACCATTTCTCTGAATTTTTGAGAATTAGCTTGATAACTAGTATTATTTGTATTATTCAGACTATAGTCCCTCATCTTCATTGTTATCTGTACAATGGTTTGCAATGTGCCTCCCAGCCTTCTTCAAGGTATTCTGTTGGATTCGGTAACCATCTCGGACTTGGGGAAACTTCTTGTCGTAATCGGCGCCATCATAGAAACTTTGAACGCTAACCTTTATTCAGCCCACGGGGGTAATCCTGTTCTCATCCTGCTACCAATAGCTGGGGTAGAGGTGTTAGCTGTGTTATTATTAATTCTGTTACTAGCGCCCCTGACCAGGATGAACCAGCTGTCTAGAGATAATTGTTACTTAGAACTGTCTTAACCTTACCTCTTTTATCCACTGGTTATGTTCAAAATATCAGGATTTTATTAATTTTCCTGTGAAACATTATACAAACCAAAACAGATATTAATTAAGTATTACATTATCACCTATAAATAATACTATTCAAAACAATGTTGTTTTTTAATAAAAAGTTACGAGTTCGACAAAGAAATACTTGAGAAGGCCGAAGAGCACATTGGCCGAACGTTGGTACGAATAACAATAAGAAAGGACAATAATCCAAATAATCCTAATTATCAAGCCTCATCTCAAAAAATTCAGAGAAAATAAGCTAAATTTCTTCTAAGCAAAGACACCAGGATTTATTATTCCTGTGGAACATTAACACCAACTAATGAAAATATAGTATTATATCTCCCATAAATAAAGTTTCCTCCAACACTTTTTATAAAAAGTTATTTTCTTCTAAAAAAAAGATACCAAGTATTATTATTTCTAGCGGAACATTTCACCCACTAAACATTAAATTTGTTTGTATTTATGAGATGTGGCTTGATGTGAATAATTTTTATTTTTTTTTTTTCTTTTGTTGCCTCATCTTATTTGTGGTATGTATAAACACAACGTTTCGGATGCTGTTCCATCAGTCTTTCCCTCAGGTGTTTCCCTATACTTGGATACACAAGGAAACCTATGAAAGCAAAGGATACAGTGCTGAAACGTTGTGTTATATACCACAAAAAATGAGGACAAGAGTCGAAAAATCAAAATTATCAAAACTGATATTATAAGTATTCATTATCATCCATAAATAACTTTGCTCCAAGTAATTTTTCAAACAAAAAGTTTAATTTGTCTTACTAAAATAAAGATGCTAGGGATTTATATCAATTTCTGTGGAATATTATATAATAATGTATTTAATATATTGGACTATTGTTCCTCACCTTTGTTGTTATCTGTCATATGTTCAGCTGATGTACCCAATAAAGATGAGGACAATAGTCTGAATAAGACAAAAATACTAGGTCCTGATAATCTTTTGTTTAAAGAAAATAATTTGTATTTATTTATTTATAAATAAATAAGACATTATTTTTAACTATTTAATTCCATGGATAAATGGCTGGGTATGCTGCTAAGTATAGTATTATTATATATATATATATTGTGTGTGGTGTGTTATATATATATTACAGAAACAGAACCCAAATTAAATTTATTTTCCCATTAATAAGCCCTAAACCCTACCCCCCTATTAAATTAAGTTTTATACAAAATTTGTGGTTTGTATTTTTTGGTCACCCTAGATGTTCCCAACGTTTTTCAAGTTCAGCTCGAGATAAGTTTGAAGTACATTTTGGGGTTTTGTAAAAAAGAAGAGAAAAAAAAGGAAGTGGTGACTTAATTTAAAAATCTCCTATTTATCATTAGAATTATGATAATTATGATAAATTAAATATCACATTTTCTATTCAAGTTATGTACATTAGAATCATTTTTTAATAAACACGAAAGAAACAAAGCTTAACTTAACTTCAAACACTGTTTATACACAAAATGTTAAGTTAAACTTCTTCATGATAATTTATTCAACTAAACATCAATATTTTTATTTCTAAATTTTTTGTTATTGTTATTAAACTATATGTTTACTTATTTACGAAAATAAGTAGTTATATTAATTTAACCATACCTATTTTTGTAAAAGGCTTTTTTTTTCTAAACTCTTTTGTATAATACGAAAAATTAATACTGATTAAAAACAAAGCTTGAGTTATTAAATGTTTTCACTTATCATTGTTATTACTTGGCTGTAAAAAATAATTCAATCGATAAAACCACATCTTTCTTACCAAATAGATATTTGTAAATAGATAATTTTCTTTTCATTTTCTAAGTAAATCATATTTTAAAGACAGGAATAAAGATTGCGATGTGAATAAGATTTTTGATTTTCTAAGCCTATACAAAAAATAATTCAATGGATAAAGCTCATACAATTATATATTGAGAACGATTATTTTCTCTCTTTCCAACATATGCATATTTTTAAAGATTGGACTATAAATAGGCGATAATTTCAAGCTGAACGGCTTAAGACTGCAAAATTTATTCACTAAATTGTAATAGCTGTAACAAAAAGTCAGGCAGGGGACAATATTTTTCATCAGACAAGAGTTGTATCGACAGTTTTGCAATTGGTGATTTGGCTTAAATCAATTAATTATATTCCTTAATCAGTAAAAATCAATACCAAATTTGGCAATGTTTTAGTTAGAAAGGAATAATATGTATGGCAAGATTTCGATCAAGTGACCTTTCTGTATTGAACTTATACATCAACATGTACATACCAAAAAACTCTTTATATATTAGGATTGTGTATATATATATATATATATATATGTAATATATATATATATATATATATATATATGAGAGGAAAGGCATTGTGTGAATCTGAACAAAATGCAGTGAAATTGAGGAAAAAGCAGATAAATGATACACAAATCAAATGATATTTCACTTGTTCTTTTATGAAGCTCTTGTTGAATTATTCTTCAAATAAGTTCAAAAGTTTCATAAAAGAACAAAAGTGAAATATCATTTGAATTTAGTTGTATCATTTTATCTGCATTTTCCTCAATTTTCAACTGCATTTTGTCAGATTCACACAATCCTTTCCTCCTCATATATATATATATATATATATAATATATACACATATATATATATATATATATACACATCTAAAATATATAAAAGGAAGTTTTTGGTATGTACATGTTGATGTATAAGTTCAATACAGAAGGTCACTGATTCGTCTTGCATACATATTAATATCCTTCTAACTAAGAAACATGCCAAATTTGGTTATTGATTTTTACTGATTAAGGAATATAATTAATTGATTAAGCCAAAAATCACCCAATTTGCAAAACTGTCCGTATACCAACTCCTGCTGATGATAAAATATTGTCCCCTGCCTGACTTTTTGTTACAGCGATTACAATTTAGTGAATAAATTTTGCAGTCTTAAGCCGTTCAGCTTGAAATTTTCGCCTATTTATAGTCCAATCTTAAAAATATGCATATGGTTGGAAAGAAGAGAAAATATCGTTCTCAATATATAATTTGTATGAGTCTTTATCCATTGAATTATTTTTTTATAGTGACTTAGAAAAAATCAAATCTTATTCATATCGCAATCTTTTTATTCTGTCTTTTTAAATATTAATTTACTTAGAAATGAAAAGAAATTATCTATCTTACAAATATCTATTTGGTAAGAAAGATGTGGTTTTTATCGATTGAATTATTTTTTTACAGCAAAGTAAATAACAATGATAATGAAAACATTTAATAACTCAACTTGTTTTTAATCAGTATTTAATTTTTTCGTATATACAAAAGAGTTTTAGAAAAAAAAGCCTTTTACAAAAATAGGTAGTTAAATTATATAACTACTTATTTCGTAATAAGTAAACATATAGTTGTAATAACAATAACAAATTTTAGAAATAAAAATATGATGTAGTTGAATAAATTATATGAAGAAGTTTAACTTAACATTTGTGTATAAACAGTGTTTGAAATGTTTAAGTTAGCTTTGTTTCTTTCGTGTTATTAAAAAATGATTCTAATGTACATACTTGAATAAGAAAATGTTGTTATTTATTATCATAATTATCATAATTCTAATGATAAATAGGCAGATTTTTTTAAAATTAAGTCACCACTTCCTTTTTTTTCTCTTTCTTTTTTTACTAAAAACCGCAAAAATGTACTTTCAAACTTATCTCGGCTGAACTTGAAAACGGTTGGAACATTAGGTGACCAAAAAAATACAGAACCCACAAATTTTGTAATAAAACTTAATTTTAACTAGGGGGTAGGGGTTTAGGGTTAGTTTAATGGAAAATAAATAATTTGGGTTCTGTTTCTGTTATATATATATATATACCCACACACACATATATATATAATATATATATATATACTAGCAGGCATACCCAGCATTATCCATGAATTAAAATAGTTAAAAATAAGTCTATATTTATTTATAAATAAATAAATACAAATTATTTTCTTCTAAACAAAAGATATCAGGATCCTAGTATTTTTGTCTTATTCAGACTATTGTCCTCATCTTTATTGGGTACATCAGCTGAAACATTGTACAGATAACAAACAAAGGTGAGGACATAGTCCAAATTATATAAAATACATTTTGATTATATAATATTCCACTAGAAATGATATAAATCCTAGCATCTTTTATTTAGAAGAAAATTAACTTTTTGTGAAAAATTACTTGGAGCAAAAGTTATTTATGGATGATAATGTAATACTTGATAATATCAGTTTTGAATAATTTTGATTTTTCGACTCTTGTCCTCATCTTTTTTGTGGTATATAAACACAACGTTTCAGCCACTGTATCCTTTGGCTTTCATCAGGTGTTCCTTGTGTATCCAAGTATAGGGAACACCTGAGGAAGACTGATGGATACAGCATCCGAAACGTTGTGTTTATACATACCACAATAAAGATGAGGACAACAAAAAGAAAAAAAAAATCAAAATTATTCACATCAAGCCACATCTCTAAAATACAAACAAATAATGTTTTAGTTGTGAAATGTTCCGCTAGAAATAATAAAATCTTGGTATCTTTTATTTAGAAGAAAATTAACTTTTTATAAAAAGTTGTTGGGAGTGAAACTTATTTATGGGAGATATAATACTTCATATCCATTTTAGTTGTGTAATGTTCCACAGGGAATAATAAAATCCTGGTGTCTTTTGCTTAGAAGAAAATTAGCTTTTTATTTCTCTGAATTTTTGAGATGAGGCTTGATAATTAGGATTATTTGGATTATTGTCCTTATCTTTATTGTTATCAGTACAACGTTTCGGCCAATGTGCTCTTCGGCCTTCTTCAAGTATTTCTTGTCGAACTCGTAACTTTTTATAAAAAACAAACATTGTTTGAAGAGTATTTATTTATAGGTGATAATGTAATACTTAATAATATCTGTTTTGGTTGTATAATGTTTCACAGGAAATAATAAAATCCTGATATTTTTGGACACATAACCTAGTGGATAAAAGAGGTAAGGTTAAGACAGTTCTAAGTAACAATTATCTCTAGACAGCTGGTTCAATCCTGGTCAGGGGCAGCAGTAACAGAATAATAATTAACACAGCTTAACACCTCTACCCCAGCTATGGTTAGCAGGATGAGAACAGGATACCCCCGTGGGCTGAATAAAGGGTTAGGTTCAAAGTTCTATGATGGCGCCCGATTACGACAAGAAGTTTCCCAAGTCCGAGATGGTTACCGAATCCAACAAGAAATACCTGAAGAAGGCTGGAGGGCACATTGGCCAAACCATTGTACAGATAACAATGAAGATGAGGACTATAGTCTGAATAATACAAATAATACTAGTTATCAAGCCTAATCTCAAAAATTCAGAGAAACTGGTATCTTTTGTTATGAAAAAATTAATTTTTCATAAAAACAAAAAGTTTGTTTGAGGAGTCCATATTTATAGGTGATACTGTACATACAAGAAAAAGAATCTAGTTGCTGTGATAATGACAGAAAGTCATTTTGTCCCAGGTGGCAACAGATCACCTTGTTAGTAATAATATTAATAGTAATTAACCAGCAGGTAGAACAAGGCAGATTGGATGTAATTTTGCCGGAAGACACAATGTCAGAACAGCCCAGAATAAAACCAGACAAATGAAGACTTGCAGAGTGCATATGAAGATTCTTCAGTTATTGAGAAAGAAAAAAAAAAAGCAATTGCTTTAGGCGATGCAAGAAGCAAAGACACAAGTTCATTCTTGTAATGATGCCAAAATTATTTCGGGAAAGCAATAAAAAGTTAAACAAAAATAAAATTAAATTTAAAAAAAAAAAAAAAATGTATTGTCAGCAACTTTTTTCTATTCTTCCAAATTTTTTTTTTTCTTTTTTTTTTTTTTTTTTTCCTATTTTGTTGTTTCACTCCGGATGGCATCAATTTGGTATTCATTTGGAAGAAAAATTCTTCCTCTTCCAAAGACAAAAAGGAAGGAAAGAAAGAAAGTATATCAGTATTATAAGAATGAATACTAAACATAAATAGTTGTTATCTTACCAAACAAATATACTCTCCTTAAAAATTGACCTTGTGTCATCCTTGCTCATAGTGGTGAGGTTGAGTAAATACAAACCCAATAAATCTTGTTTCCAATTTTTGCTAGTCATTTGAACTGGGATTAAAGTGTAGTTCCTGTTCTTTAGATATGTTCTAACCATAGATAGGAACTTAATAGTTGGAATAGACCTGGGATTAATAACAATGAAGGGGTACTCCACACTTGCCAGAACTGAGGTCTCACTTCCTCTGAGAGGCAAACATAATTCCAGTGATGAGGAAGTGAAATCTGTACAGAAGAAGTGGCTCAAAGAACAGTCAGCAGAATATTATGGGGCAGGGATACATGCTCTCATTCAAACATGGAACATTGCTATTGAGAGAAATAGTGACTATGTAGAGAAGAAGGGATGTGATCCACAGAGGAATAGCTTCATTTTGTTATATGATACATGTTCCTGTGTTGGTAATTATACCTGTCCTAAACAAAGTGGCATTACTTTTTGACTAACCCTCGATTGTGTGTGTGTGTATATATATATATATATATATATATATATATATATATACACACACACACACATACATACTCACACCTGTATATAATCTAATTTATTGATTATTATACATTGTGCTCTTTTTAGGGATTCATAAAAATCCTTGTATGAGTATATATGTTTGGGTTATTTCCTATAACTTCAACATAAACAAAGGGAAACCACTCTTGACTGATAAATTATTTATTTATTTATTTATTGATCTACTAGGAAAAAAGAAGACAGGGTTAGGGTTAGGGTTTAGGGTTAGGTTGATGGGAAAATAAAGAAATGATTTATCAGTCAAGAGTGGAGTTATAGGAAATAACATATGTTTGTACCTACAAGACCATACAGTATGTACAGTGAGATTTCGAAGATCCCAAATAGAATCATCCATTAATTACCAGTCATTTGGATTACCTTATATATATATATATAATATATATATATATATATATATATATATATATATATATTATAAGGCTATCAGTAAGGAGGAGTTGTATATTAGGTAAAAGCTGTATCTGGCCTGGAGACTGAGACAAACCAAGAGCCAGGAAGACAGTTAAAGAAAACTAATGAATCAGAAAGAAATGGCAAAGGAAACAAATGCTTTATTAGAAAAGCAGAACTGATACTATAGAGACCACCTGGGGAAGATTCCAATAATGTTTTGGCAAGGATGATAAACAGGCAGGGACTTTAAAAACATAATATCATAAAGGATCTCCAAGAAATGTTAACACCATATATATATATATATATATATATATATATATATATATATTATAAAAAGAAGGTTCACAAAATGGATTTTTTGTTTTTTGTTTAATTATTATTTTACTTCTTTCTGGACAGGACAGAATATGGTCAATTAACGCCTGAAGAAGATATCAGAAGATCTGAAACACATGTTGCAAATGTAAAATTATAATAAAAATTTAAAAAAAAAAAAAAAATACATAATCCATTTTGCAGATCTTTTTTATAAAAATATCTAATTTCTCCCGTGGGAACCATAACAACACGCACACACACACATATATATATCAGAATTATACTGAAGATCCTTTTGGTAAACCTGGATAGTTCATTTCTGTTAATGATTCAGTTCCCTGAACTGGCTCTACAAGTACGTATTGAAAACTTTCCAAAGTATATTATCTCAACATTTTTTTTTTTCCTATTTCCGACAGTCAAAATCGTTATTTGTTCAGTTTTTTTTTTTTAATTCATTTTCATTTCATTTCCTCCTAAAACTAAATAAGAATTAAATTTAAATACTTTGGGATTCACAGCTCAAAAAAATGTGTAAAAGTGCTCAATAAAAAGAGCTAAATATACAATCAAAAACCAAATGGTTTATCTGCATGAAACTAGAGTCCATCTGGTTTTCGACCATTCAGTTTTTAATTGTATATTTAACTTTCAAAAAAAAAAAAAGAAAAACTTAACAAACCATCATCCAGTTATAATACTTATTTTGACCAGAAACTCAAAATGAGTCTAACCTTTTCAGACAGGTTTTACAAATATGTTTTTTATTTTTAATAGTTTTTTGAGTTTCTGGTTGAAATAAATATTATAACAGGATAACGGCTTGTTAAGTTTTTCTTTGAAAGTTAGATACTACTCTGTATATAATTAATTTATTGGTTATCATACATTGAGCAATCTTAGGGATTTGTAAATATCCTTGTATATTGTTAATATTATTATTATTATCATTATTAATATATTCTTTACATCACAAATTATAATCCATGTTTTTCACATGTTCTTGACTTAACAAACTATTAAAATAATGAAATTTATTGAGTACAATGCTCAGGTGCACCACAAATAATCAAAGTCTCATGTCTAGTACATAGAATAATGTATTAATGTCAGGAACATGAATAGCGTACAGTAATAATATACATGTATGTGTGTGTGTGCATACATATGTGTGTGGAGGGGGGGTATCAGGTATAGTGTTGGCGGATTACAGGAAGTATGGAGGCTTTGAAAGATGTAGTATTCGGCAGCCTACAATGGATAAACTTTCTAATTTAAAAAAAAAAAAAAATAGCCACTAAAACAAGATTTTATATTTAGGAAGCAACTGTGATAAGTCTGTTGAAAGCACCAGTTCACATTAACTGACTCAAGTTAAGCAGTCATGAGCTTGTTCTTTTACTTAACTAGGTGACCACTTGATAATAAAAGGTATTCTAAGTAACATAAGACGAATAAATAAGATTACATGGTAATCTAAACATTAGCTACATAAATGAGAATAACTTCCCCTTGTCTATTTCACTTTGAGGAAGCTATATGTTTTGGTTGGCCATTTTCATTCCATCGTAAATCTACACTGAAAATACAAATTTGTTCAAATAAAAACAACAGCATGTTTTAACATAAAAACATCATAAAATGCGTTCTTGATAACAATTAAGTTAATTTCAAATAATGTGCAAGCACAATTAAGAACACATTTTAATGATATTTTCATGTTAAAACATGCAGTTGTATTGATTCGAACAAATTCGTATTTTCAGTATAGCCAAAACATATGGCTTCCTCAAAATGAAATAAACAAGGTGAGGTTACTTATAGCTAATGTTCAGATTACCGATTATATTATGAATGGACAAAATTTCAGTATGACAACACCTCCCACTTTCTTTAAAAATTTATTAAAAAAATTAGAAATTGTAAAAGAACAGACTAAACTTACGATTATAAAAATTATGTGAATTTCTTAATTATAACAATGAAATAAATCACGTTAAAAAGAGCACATCTTCAAGAGAGAAAAAAAAAACTGCAAAAATGTGCCATTTTGACAGATACAGATTTTAATCTATAAAAATCTTTCTGTATTAAAAGATTGTAAAACATTTTTTTTTGTAATTTAAAAAAAGACATCCCTCTTCATAATACTGCTAAGATTACGTCAATTTTCATTTATTTTAAGTTTTTTGTTTTTTTTTCTTTAGATTTGTTGAATTTTAATTCCTGGCGACTGGGGAGTTGAAAAGATCAAGTGAAATTTTAGACATTACTAGATTACATATTTGGCAAGGGAGAGAACTCAACATTTACCTATTTTGACACCATGACTGCCGAACACACGTACACGCACATACGCAAATTCGCTTTATAAGATGTAACTTGAAGAAATTGTTTTATCTAATCTAACGAAATAATATTTTTTCGAATCGGACAATTATTTAAATTTACCCCCCCCTTATATTTGACACAATGAAACTTGCATAAAGGTTAATATCATCTTGAAAATTTTTGTCCATTAAAAAAAAAAAAAAAAAAAAAAAAAAAAACATGATTTTTTAAAGATTATTTCAGTTTATGGAAATAATAAATATTAAGAATGAAAACAATGTTTATATTTCACACCGTTAAATCAATTGAAATTTAACGTAAACAAAAACAAGTTATGACTACCGGCTTTTAAAAAAATTCTATGAAAAATCAACTAACAGTCAAATTTTTACGAAAATTTCGGTAATTATTTACCTGTTGATGAAATTATGTTTAAAATAAGTTTTTTTTTTAATATATTAGGAGAAATATTTTTACGAGGTCTCCACCCCCCCCCTATTTTATAAAAAATGAACCAATGAAAAACGATTTTTAATTTTTTTTTCTATAAAGATAAGAGTCTGAATAATCATAAAAAATTTTTTATAAGTTTCGGGATTTTGTTTGTTAAAATAACCATGAATACAGAATTATACAAAAACATATCAGTAAAGAAATTGACCCTGTTTAAAAAACTTTAAAAAAACAGACTGTGTTACTTATTTTTCAAGATAACGAAGAGTAATTTTTTCCCAATCGGATAAATTGATCTTTGAATTATCGGTTTTTCTTTGTAACAACTATCTTTTATTCAAAACTATCTATATATCCATCTTCATATCTATCTATCTATCTCAATTTGTTCATATTTATCTATATTACTTTGTTTCTATAAATAAACAAGAATTACGACAAATTTCTATAAATAAACAAGAATTACGACAAAAAAGAAGCCCCCCCCCCTCCTAGAATACATCTACTTGTCGAAAATATAGTGGATGTGGGATAAAATATCGCATTAACTTTTCGGGAAAAATGCCCTAAGTTGTTTTTTTCTGTCAAGTAACACCACCTTGACTACGTAGCTGGGGTTGTTATTTTTAACAGTCACCGGCTAGCAAGTTTTGAGGCAGGAGACCTGGACGGTCTTCCTCATAAATTACCGATGATTTAATAGTATTTCCCAGCAGAATTGTTTATTACATTTCTATTCATCATTAGTCGTATATTGTTAATACTGAAGTTGTGCCGTGAAGATACAAAATGCATAAGTGAGACCGACATAATTCATAGACATCTTTCTTTCTTCTGATTTTTTTTACTGTATCCAAATTCTGCATGTTCATGTAAGTAATTATAGTGTAAATCTAAAAAATAGAAAATTTAAACAAGTTCAAAGAAAAGAAAATTTTGAATACGTTCAATCATCAATAGGGGAAATACACATATTTGAAAAATGTTTGAATATGTTGATCATTATAGATAAAAAATAATCCAAGGGAAATAACTCTTTCCTCAATCTAAAGGGAAGCAACTCTTTATTTTTAGCTTGGCTTGACAAAATGGAGATTAGTTGTAAATCAATTAAATAAAATACTGCAAAGTTAGTTTACTGGAACAACATAACTCAAACTTATTTTTAAAAAAAAAAATAAATTTGATAGATTAATTACGTCTAAAATTTCTGAGATGAGGAAATGTTATCATTATACACTGATGTACTCGAGCAAGTGTCATCATCCTAGCTGTTTTCTTATAGTCAAAACATTTCAGCTGTCGATTTCTGTCTGGAATATTTCATTTTTAGGATTTAAAAAAATTTTTTTTAACTAAGCATTATTGAATTTATGGGATCCGAGGGAACTTATTTTGCTGTCCATATCTTATATCTATTTCTTTTGGAGGAGTTTGTCATGTAATGGTTATCGTTATAGGATATGAAAACAGAGAACCAAGTTCAAATCGAGGACGTGGCTGTTTTCATTTCCCATAGCACTCATACCTTTGAGGATATGTATGAATTCAATTCTTTTTTCCCCAGCTATGTGTAAATAATAGGGAAGAGTGGGGTCTTTAACCTTGATATGGCAACTGGTCTAGGGGAAGGAAAACTCTGAATTCAAACCTGTTAGGGGCCGGTTTAGTTCAGTCGGTAGAGTGTTCGTCTAGGAATCACAAGGTTCTTGGTTCGATACCGGCCCTCGGCAACTCAGTATATGAGTAGCACAGGGATATGTGCGGTAAAGGGAGGAGCAGATGGTAGGTGTGGCGCTCCACCTCAGATGCTAAAATAATCTCTTTGGTATAGCGCTTGTGAAAAGGGGATAGACTCCCTCACTGTCTGGCTGATACCAACATTAGGCCGCCCCGAAGACTTTACTAAAACTCTGCTTAAAATTTAATCTTGTGTTGTATCCTGCTTATTTGGACGGGTTGGGTATATATATATATATATATATATATATTGAAGAAATAGATACAACAGGAACCTACTCGAGTTTCATCGCTAGAATCATCAGGGTTAAATCCACTGAATTAATCGAGTTACCGATTAATTGCAGCTGATTACACGTATGTTCATTGAATAAGATTTATCGTTACAGAGAAATGATTGTTTACATTTTTTTGAAATCTCACCGGGAATTGTTTTTTTTGTTTATTAAAATGAATGGTTTAATAAATAAAACAGATTAAGATTATTTATTGATTTAGCTTTGGTTAGAGGGTATATGAAAAAAATCAAAACATATAGCTGTGTGAAGTTACGGTGACTTATGTTATAATAATTATTATAACAATTATTATAATGTTATTATAAATCTTATTCAATGAACATACGTGTAATCAGCTGCAATTAATCGGTAACTCGATTAATTCAGTGGATTTAACCCTGATGATTCTAGCGATGAAACTCTAGTAGGTTCCTGTTGTATCTATTTCTTCAATAAATTTGCTCTACTTTGTATTGAGCACTTTGTATTTGTTTTATCACGGATTTAACCCCTGGATCCTGTGTACCTCCAACGATCGTGCCCATATTCACCGGTAAGCCACCCTTATATATATATATATATATATATATATATATATATATATATGCTACAGTCAGGATGTGACACAAGATCAATTTGTGAGAAGAGTAAAAGCTAGTTTGTATTCAAAGTTTCTTTCCTAGATTGGTTGCCTAAACAAAGCTAAAGAACTCAGTCTACCCTATTATTTACCCATTGCTTGAGGGGGTGGGGGCAGATACATTTATGTCTTTCCCAAAAATAGATAAATAAAATATCATCATCATCATCATCATCATCATCAAGGCATGCAGTCAGCACAGATTCCTTTGACTCTTTCTTGCCATCCATCCCTATTCGCCATCGCTGTTGGTAAATCCTTAAGACGGTATCCAGTATCTGCACAATGCTGATGAACGTAAGTTTTTCTTTGCTGGTTGGCCAATACTGGTGTGTCCATGGGTAGGAGTCCAAGGGAGAATGTCACTTATGAGTTTGTCCTTGTTTCTCCAGCAGTGCCCAACATGTCTTGTGAAATGGGAGGTAAGTAACCACACAACTGCTGTTTTGTGAGATGCACACCTTGATGATGATGATGATGATGATGATGATCTAATGCCTTTATTCAATGGTTATGAGTTCAATTCCTGGGTCAGGCAGTAAAATCCATATACTCTGATTCAATGAAGCCAGAAGAAGTGGCAGTACAAGAGCAAATGAAGTATAAAGAAACCTCGGCCCATATGACCTTTAGGCACCCCTTTTTGATCTTGATTCAGAACTACATGTTTTTCATTTACACGGTCAATATCTGGTTGTTAGTTAGGGGTTAATTTTATGATTAAAAAAAAAAACTCTAAAAATCGTGTTAAAAACAACCAGATATTGACGGTGTAAATTAAAAACATGTCCTTTCTTAATTGAGATCAAAAAGGGGTGCCTAAAAGTCATATGGTCCGAAACCTTCAATAATAAATGAAAATGCCAGTTTGTCAGTGGGTCACATTTTCTCAACTTTACTCCTAGAGGCCGTAGCCCAACATATCATACAATTTTGGAATCGGGCAACTAGAAGTAGTAAAGGAGAAATAAAATAACAAATAAGTCTCTACTCCGTCTCTTTCTCTATCACCCATGTTTCCTCTATTATACACCATGTTGGGTATACAACACTACAACTAGTACAGGAAGAAATTTCCTCTCCATGAAATAGCTATGAACCTAGAATAAAAGTCTGAAATCTAAAAATGCCTTTTTTCTTTCTCTTCTTTTCCCTTCCTTTAATTGCTTTTCAGCCTGACAACCCCATAAGAAGGAAAAACCAAATATAATAGGGTTTAAAAGAAATAACCAGTGAACATGCACCAAAAACGACCAAAAGCTTTAAACCCATATAATACAATATAAAAATCATAAAACCTAAGGACTATTAACCTACAATCATTGAGAACTTTTTTTATCAAGCAACTTATTAGTGAAATCTCATAATTAGCTAATTAACAACTATACCAATTACAAGGAATTCTTAACAGCTGTCCATGATGATACTGATGCTTCTATTTAGGAAGGAGTAAAAGATTCTAATTGGCATTATATTGTTAGCAGCTATCCATGATAATAATGATGCTTCTATTTAAAAGAAAAACTCTCTCTCTCTCTCTCATATATATATATATATATATATATATATATATATATATATTCTATCACTGATATGGAGCAGCCTTTAACTGAACTATTGGGGACTCAAGATTATTTGGATAATAATGGTCGAGTTTATTGCATATATAAATGGGTGTGAATTTTCATTGTTCTACATCATGAATTTTTTCATCACTTTGTAGTAAGACTGGCTTGGATGATTAATATATATATATATATATATATATTAGTGTAAAAGAATAGAGAGAAAATGTGGACAAAAGAACAACTCAAACAAGTAGATGAAGGAGATATATTTCGCCATGCATTGAGCATGGCTTCTTCAGTCGTTTATTTTCTTTATGAAAATAAATGACTGAAGATGCTGTGCTCAAAGCACAACGAAATATACCTCCAACATCTACTTGTTTGAGTTGTTCTTTTGTACACATTTTCCCTCTATTCTTTTATCAGATTCTGTCAGATTTACTCCAATCCTCCTACCCTTATATAAGAAGAAGAAGAAAAAGTGATAAGACAAACAGAAATATTTCTTTTATGTTGTTTACTTTTCTCAACTAGTTTCAACCTTAGGTCGTCATCAGGAGAACATTTCTTGTTAAAGAAATTGTTTTTAAGTTTAGAAAATTAAAATAATTTTTTAACTGTTTGACTAGCCACTATAATCCAGGCAGAGAAGTGTATTAGAAGTGGCAAGTCCATCTGTTTAGTGGAAAAACTAACAGCTCTATCACTGATATTCAGCACTCCACTAATAATACTGAAACAAAAAAAAACTTGGTCTACCACTAACCAACCAAGTAACCTAGTGATAATAGTGATAAACACACACACACACACGCATATATATATATATCAAGCTTTGTGGGTAATTTAATGCCAAATCCCACCTTGTCAAAAAGAACAGAAGTGGGAGGATGAGAGTTTTCCTACCTTTTCCTTGGGTATTAGTCTGAAAGTGAATGCAATAGCAACACTGGAATTTGAACTCACTTACAATGATGTCAAAGTCCAGCACATTAGCCACTACACCAAGGTGACTCACCCACTAGGAATTTAATAATTATTATGGGAATTACATGGGAAATATATTGTTTGTATATTATATCTATGCTGTAAAGTGGGGAGTTGAGGGTAGGTGTGATGCTCAACCTTAGAAAAAAAAAAACAACAATCTCACTGGTTTAGTGCTAGTGAAAATGGGATAGACTCTCTCACTGTCCAGATGATACCAATAATAGGCCTCTCTGCCTATTTTACTTTACATGATATTTATCAATATCAAAATTATGATATTACATATAATATTATGATTATATCATAAGAGAATATATATTATATTATAATGACTAGCAAAATAAAAAAACGCCCTCTGGGCGACGTAAAATAAATATTGCCTGAGGGGATGGAAGTTGAAAATTTAATATCAGAGAGTTTGTATCATAAGTAAAGTAAAATCATCAAATTTATTAAAGGAGTAAAAAATAAAATAAATGTATTAAAGGAGTTAAAAATATAAAAAAATTGAAATGGAAACTTAGTTCTGATAACTTTAAATATATATTAGAATAAAACAAACTATATATAGATAGATAATACACGGTTTGTATTTATTAAAACTTGTTTAAAAAAAAACAATGAGGACTGTATAACATTGCATGCTCAAATTTTGAATGTATTTATTCTACGTTATGACGTTTTAGGTAGTGTGACGTAATCAGTGACATCGTTTTTGTTACAGACAAAAAACGGAAGCGAATCTCCATTATTAATAGATATAGATTTTTCAGCGTCTTTTAAAGCTTTATCATATTGTTGTATTCTCTCATAGCAGTAAGACCGGTTTTAAAAAAAAGGCGAAAATCAGTAGGATCAAGTCGTATTGCTTCAGTAAAAAGATCTATAGCTGCATTGTAATGACCCACTTGTGCCATTTCATTAGCACGATTTGCTAATTTTCGACTACTAAGAACAACAGTATCAAATTCTTCTATCTCATTTTTGCTCTTTGCACTGTGTGATGGTAGTGTTACTTTATCTTTACTCCGGTCTTTATTGGAAACTTGAGATTGTTCACTAATATTGAGATTCTTCTTTTCTTTTTTTTTTATTTACAAAAAATGCTGAACTAGGGTCAAAATCTGCCTCATCTTCCGAGGTATCAGGGATTTATCATCACTTTTCTTGGATTTTCTAACATTTTCAGATTCACTAAAAATTTTATTTTTAAGTTGTGTAGATTTTTCATTCTGCTTTGGTTGCTTTTCCAATTTTTTTCTTTCTCTTCTTCGCTTTTTATAATTATAATATTCATATTCATATATCATTATTATTGTTATAATGAATAACATTGATGAAACTGGAAATAATTTTCATAAAAATTGAAATAGAATTACAAAAGGTAAATAATAACTAAGTATAAGAAAGTAACAGGAAAATAATACTTAAGTAAATTTATGAAGATGAACAAAAAAAAAATGTACTTTTTTTTTTTTTACCTATTCATTTAATTATTTAAAATATCTTAAAAATTAAATATTATAAACCAAGGGGAATAACTTTTACAAATAAAAAGGTTTACGAGAAGGGAGATAACTTACAGAATATTTGGCCAAGTTGTCTCCCTTAGCACAAGAGCAAAGTTTTACAATTACTTTTATAGACAAGGGAAATAACTTCTACAAACATTCTGTAAGTTATCTCCCTTGTAACGTGAGCAAAAATCTGTTAATATGTTTGAATGTTCACACACGCATGTTTTTTTTCCATGCGTGCGTATAAAAACAAATATTCCTCAAATCATACAGATTTTTGTCAGCTGCTGAATGTCAGTAATGAATTTTATTTAAAACAGTGAAAATAAAATGGGCAATTTGTATTGTCTTTTTCAAAGTAATTTAATGTTACCAAAATGTTTGATAGATTCATTTTAAAGTTAAACTATTTTCTTAATACTTAAAGTCACCCTAAACATTTCCAGTTGGCTACTACAAGCAAATGATTATAAAATGACAAATTAAGGGTAAACCGATGGCAAGAAAGTATTAGAAAGGGATAACAAAGAAGACATCCGAACTAAGACAAGGTAGAACACTTATGAGTTTTGGGTTTTAAAATGCAAGAAAAAATTCATGAGGGTCCTTAATGCAGATATTTTTAAAATTAAGCTATTATACTGGGACAGGTTTATTGCTGGGAAGATTTGGAAAGAATCTGCGCATATAAAAAGTTAAGAGTAAGGAAATGAATCCGACGGTATAAGTATAGATAAAAGGATATGAAAACACACAATGCTGTTAAGAATAAAATATTTTATATCATATTAAAAACAAGCTCTGATGATGATTTTTATAAATCGAAATATTGTCCAATATTAGCTATTAATATGATATAAAAATTTTTCTTTTTGACAGCATTCGTGTATTTTCATATCCTTTATATATATATATATATATAATATATATATATATAATATATATAATAATATATAATATGGAAGTTGAAAATGGAAGCGAATCCGACGGTATGTTTGAAATGAAAATAAAGGAAAGAAAATGTTGAATGGATAAAATTGTGTTTTTGGGGGGTGATTATATTTTATCGGAAATTGTACAAAATGACAAAATAATTTGTATTTGTTAGGGGTTTGATGTAAGGAGATAACTGCTGTTTAGCTAAGTTGATCTAATTAAAATGTGTTTTCTGCTCTTTTTTTTTTTTAATCTATATCCTAATATTGCCATGGCGAGGCTTAGAAAACGCGGACTGAAAACATTTGCGGGTGTAGGCTAGCAGGCTAGTCTCGCAGATTCATTACTACTTTATAGCAAATTTGATCCTCGCTGGATGCCCCTTACTTGCGACCTGGTGTCACATCCTACCCGTGTTTAACAGAAATGTCAATACCTGTTAGGGTCCCACATATGGATTCAATTCATCTGTTTAAAATTATTCTGTTTCGATAGGAATACTTGAAACCATATAACTGAATAATTATTTATACTAAGAATAGTTACTTGAAGCTATAATTGTTTACTAAGAATTATCAATTACTTGAAACCAATAAACAGTGTGCATATGAATAAGTAAAGTAAAGAGTCGTCGGAGTGGTTTAAAGTCTGTATCAGCCAGACAGCGAGGGAGTCTATCCCCTTTTCACTAGCGCTAGACCAAAGAGATTGTTTTTTTGCATCTGAGGCGGAGTGTTACAGCTACCATCAGCTCCTCACTTTACCGCACAGATTCTGTGATACTCATACGCTGTTGGCGAGGGCGGTATAACTATTATTAAATAGAAAATAATTAGCCTGAAACTATAGAATTATAAGTATGGTATGAATTGGAATAATTCTTGAATATCACATAACAATGTACACAAAAAATTTCTTAAGAAACAGCTGCGCAAGTTTTTTTTTATATTAACGTACAATGAACGCAATTCCCTAACCTCAAAGCATTAAATAACCCTAGACGGTCGCCCTGTCAGCAGGGCTGTAGAATACACCGACTGTATCTCTGCAGAGGGGTAAAATACCCCCAATGGGCCACGTTGGCCATGCGTAGCGACTAGTGATGCTTAAAGACAGAATCCTGGTGGCTAAGCAGTCCATGACATGCAAAACTCCACTTTAGCCCTTACTTAGTTTAGACGGTCGGTCGGAGAGGCCATCCGCGATCAGTCGGCTAGTCATTTCAAGCCCTAGCACCTATATCTATTTACCAACCCTTCCGGTCAATTTCGTAAACGGAGTTTAACAGGTTTGAATTCAGAGTTTTCCTTCTCCTGGACTGGTTACTTAGCCAGCGTTAAAGAGTCAAGTCTGCCCTGCTATTTATCCATAGCTAGAGGGAGAATTGGATTCATACCTTTCACAAGGGCTATATGAAATTCAAACAGCTTCGTCAAGGAATTGAACTCGGGTCGACGAGTCCATTTCCTATGACTCTAACCATTAGACCACGCGCTACCTATATGATTGTCCAGACCCTATTGCCCTTATTACAAACCTTTTTTATCATGTATGTACTGTACTAAAAGCGGTAGAGTTGAGGGTCTTACTGTCATGGATATGACTTTAACCTGCATCTAGTGGTAAAGTTCCAATTCTGGAGTGCATTTGAGACCCGTGCATACGATAGGCAAAGGGTGGGTTTGCTTTGTTTGTTTTACAGCATATCAACCTCGGTGGGTCATTTAATGCGCAACGAAGTTTTGAAATAAATTCATTTCTTAATGATGCTCAATTTTTTTTATACACGACATTTTACTATATTAACACTACCACTAATTGGAACACCATAAACTAGTAAATACCACTCCGCCAGTCAGCAGTGGATCACGGGACTAGTCCACATCATGCCGTCAGAACTAAAGGGGCCGCCCAACATTCCCCAAGACACTCCAAAACTCGTAAACCCTACACCCTAATACCAGATAGTAGCGAGAGTGTGTGAACAGATCACCTCTTTACAGACACATTGAATCGTATCTTCCTCAGCCACCGCCCCTTCTAGCACATCATAAGGATTTAAAAGGGTATCTGGCGCTCGCCCATCAAGGCGCAATGGCCCAGGTGGCATGCGGACACCATCATGATACGGTAACTAGGGCCTTGCACATGTCCAGCCCGATTGATCGACACGACCAGGGGGCACTCTACCCAAACCATGCCGAGTGTGTCATGTCATGGAACATGCTCAGCCACTGAAACACAGACTACTGTTGCATGTCCAGCGAATGCTCAGCCACCTGGGTCCATCTCTCTCCCCC
>CM042151.1:49700131-49770131 GCA_023376005.1 Doryteuthis pealeii
AATATGCATATTACATACTGCAGTGACATAGTGTGTTGGCGGGTCGCCCACCCTTACCCCAAAATACACCCCATAAAAAGGTCCAACTTCTGTCTCAAGCAACATTGGGCATCGTCCTCCTGATGTTATAATTCAATTTTGTATTGATAATATTTTCAAGTATGCACCGAAATTTTGGTTCTAGTTTAAGAACATGTAAACCCAATCAAGCATGAATAGAACAAAAATGTCATAAATAACCACCAGTTGACATCCTAAATCCAAAAAACCCAAACCAAATTAAGACGAGAATCTTAATGTCATCGGACTAATAAGTGATATGAAAATGATTTGGTGAAATTCTGTCCAAAAAACAAGTCCCCGTAGTTTATCAGATTTTTAAACAGATTTGTTATTTCAATCAAATGTCCCAAAGCCGCAATTTTAGCCCACTTGGAAGAGGTTTAAAATCTTTAACCCAACAGTTTAAATATGAAAGAATTTATATGCGAAATAATAGAATTAGACAATTTGGTTAATTAAAAACCTGAAAAATCCATCATCAACAAAGAAAAAAATGAAAAAAAAAAAAACAACTAATTGCTTCATAAAACAATGATACATTTATTTATACTGGGCTTATATTATTACACAAATATCATGATTTCCTTTCTTTTAATCTTTCATAGTGAAGGATGTTTGCTAGTGCCTAACGTTCTATTACACATCATGTAAGCGAATCAACTCCAGTCGCACGTACGTTCATCTTCGAACTAGAATAGTAGGCCATATCGAACCGAACCTTTTGTCCTAGTCAAACGCTCTACACTGAGCTACCACCTAGTGAATTAATTTGTGCTACAAAATTTATCGTTTCCAAACCTATCCTTAATTCCTTTTTTTGTTTTATTTTTTTTATTTTTTTAAGAATCTTCGCCTTAATTCCTAATTTAATAAAGTCTTCTCTTTGGGATTCCCTATCCCATGACATCCATGTTTTTTCTGTCGTATAAAAGAACAAAGAAAGAAAACAAACATACTAAACATAGTACTACCTGTATTGATCCTGCTTTGTGCGTCTTGTGCGGAATAGCACCTTCTGACTAATGTCCAGCTGTCCGTGAAATCCCCTCCCTTATTTTTTGGTGGAGCTCCTCACATGTCCATTCTTCGTCCATCGCCAGGGACGTCAGCCCCACGAGGAGCAGTGGGAAGTGACACATCAAGTGTCGCTCTTCGCTGATATGTTTGGCGCAGAGATTGCCCGGCCACGAGCAGCCCATTTTTCATTCTACAACAATGAAAAATATGGACACGCTTGCCCGGCACCGGACAAGACCTCACGCCACAACACAATAACAATCAAAAAGGAACTATTGACTTTTCCTCCGCTGGATACATGCCGTATTGGGCACTTGATTTTTTTTGCTTACGGTCCGAGCGTCAAAAACGGTGTCTAACATTAAGTAACGGATACCTGTCCCTGACTAATTAATCATAGCTGCTCCGCGTTTCGGGCAAGTTCTACTAATGAGACTAGGCCCAGAAAATAGATCTTACGGTAAAGTTGTTCTCGTTGCCTCTTAGATTTTCGTATTTAAGAAAAGCATTTTCCCGACTTCTCTATCGAAACTTTAAGACCGTATATTTTTTGGCTTGTAGCTGAGTAATAAGTAATATCCAGACTTACGGTTAGGACATAGGATGTAAAATAAGCGTGGTGTCGTTCTCGTCTTTAACTTCAACGATATATTTCAGGTGCTATTTAAAGGGCGGTTCCGTTATCCCTCACGAAATACTGGAACTCTAGTCATTCTCGAAATATTCTGGTCAGAAAACCAGTGTTCAAATCTGGCCCATTTCCGTAATTCTAGGAAAAGCAGACAAGTCTTTCTTTGTCGGTTAAGCCAGGAATATAGTCCGTACCGCCGAGTCCCAGGTCCGGAAACTCGTGGCGTTATTGAATTAAACCAAACGAAACTTGACCTCTGATTCTCTTCAAACACGAAACTTGAATGTCCTTCGGTGGTGAACTGTGGCCGACTCATTCACGCGTTATTTTAATTGAAACTACTCCTTTGAAGAGGGTCTCTATCCTTGCAAATTAATCGTAAGTCGTGATGATCACGTGTTTCTCTGTCGAAGAGCGCTTTGACTGATGACCTTAACTTTTCGTTCCCAAACTCTGGAGTTGAATTGTTTTGATGAAGTCCGCAGATCCACTTCGCCGTTTGTGACCAAAATTCGTGATCGGAGACCTTCACTAGCAGGAAACTTCCACCCGCAATGTCTTCGAAATGGTTGCCGTGTTCCCGTTGAGGCAGAACAAAATAACATCAATTACTGCGTTATTCTGTTGGTTTATGAACGTACACAACGACCTTGCTTATCAACTCAGGGAGGATTGCCCCCGTCCGTCCCGTTCCACGTATAACTTATAGATCAAACTTTTGTCCAAAAGTAGAATTCCTTGCCAGAAATATCTCTCCGGTGGATTCGTCCAGGTCGAAAGAGGATTTTGCGATGGTCCCGAAGTTTGGAACTGAAGTGTAGGAATCTTACCTTTTGTTCCAATCGGCATCGGTAGCAGAGAGATCTACAATCGGGAAGTTTTTTATCGTTTTCGTTTTTCACGAGCATTGTAGAACATTCTGCGAAAGATTGGCGGTGTATCGTGCGTCTTCACGCAATGTGACGTCGAAAACGCTCTGTTGGCGAGAACCCCGTCCCTTTGCTAAACTAACAGTACGAATCCATTCACTTCTCTATCCAAGCCTTTCTTCAGCGTTATACTTAGGCTTCGGACGTCCCGCAGACTCTTCGAAACGGACAGCGAACGGTTGCATATATCTTCTCAGTTGGTAGTGAATCTGCAATTCATAATCCCAACATCTCGTCTATTGGCATTCCGGAAATAGAAAACTTGATCCTTGCGTCGTTTCCGAGAACTGAATTCTGACCTCTTTTTCGAAACTCTGCGATGATCATGGCATCTTGGAAATAACCTTGATTTCCAGGATCTTGATGAATTCTCTCCTTTCTCACCAGCAACATCGACCATCTTAAAGCATTCTTCGCTTTCGACGCACATCGATTCCGTTCGAGGCCTGTGCGTGTAAAGCTTCCCCGTTTGTCGCGAGATACGAAAGAGTGCGACGTGCGACTATTCTTCGTGCATTTGGCGAACCGTGACCAGCTTTCGTTCCCTTGTAGCAAGTCCTGCTCCAATACGTGCGTGTCGGAGGCGATGTCGCCGACAAAGCTCCAGACGTTTCCGTCTTCCACTAATAAAAGTCCAACTTGCACCTCAAGAAAACAGAAAAACTTCTCGATACAACCATCATATTGAGTGCTCCACCTTCTCTCAAGAACAATATTCTCTATTTAGGTAGTTCACGCTCTCCTCTCCCTCTCACCGCCTGTTCCCCTCCGATGCTCCCTGGACACAAAATACGTACGATGTTGGTTATGTACCAGAAAGTTCTCATTTCATGATTTACGTCTTGAGCACGTAACTGCTACGACAAGTGTAATTGGCGAAACTTATGTGTGCGTTATATCTTCACTTAAGTTAAGTACTGATGGAAGCGGCAACAACCATAATCCTGGATGACACGACAGGTTTGCCCGCTCGGCACGTATCTACTTCAGGATAGTCATTTCCCAATCAAATAACAAACACAGCACGTTCAATTATTGAGACAGTCTAAGCTACCACAAAAGGAAACGAAAGGCCTAGAGTAGGATCCGGGGTGTCATGCCCAATGCAGAACGAAGAGATAGAGCGGCCACGTCGCACCTCTTCTCGTATCTCGCGACAAACGTCGGGAAGCTTTACACCGCCCAGTGCACTTCGACGCGAATCGATGTGCGTCAGAAACTCCAAGAATGCTTTAGATGGTCGATGTTGGCTGTGAGAAGGGAGAGACAATTCCATCAAAATCCTAGAAATCAAGGTATTATCCAAGATGCCAATGACTCATCAGCCGAGGTTTCCCGAAAATGAGCGTCAGAATTCAGTTCTCGCGCAAAACGACGCCAAGGAACTAAAGTTTCTATTCCGAATAGCCATAGACGGAGATGCTTGGGATTATGAATTCGCAGATCACTTACCAACTGGAGAAGAATAAATATTGAAAACCGTTCGCCCTGTCCGTTTCGAAGAGTCTTGACGGGACGCGAAGGCTAAGTATAACGCTTTGAAGAAAGGCTGATAGAGAATGAAAAGATTCCGTACATAGTTCAGGTAGTATAGCAAAGGACGGGGGTCTCCGCCCCCAAACAGAGCGTTTTAGACGTCCACATTTGCGCACGTGACAGACTGTTTTCAACGAACCACCCCACATCTTTTTCGCAGGAATGTCTACACAAATGTCCTCAGTGAAAAACGAAAACGAGATGAAAACCTTCCCGATTGTAATCCTCTCTGCTACCGCATGCCGACTTGGAAACAAAATGGTAAATTTCCTACCACTCAGTTCCAAACTTCGGACCATCGCAAAATCCCTTCTTTCGACCTGGACGAATCCACCGGAAGATATTTCTGCGGCAAGGAATTTACTTTGGACAAAAGTTATCTATAAGTTTTATACGGGAAGCGAAGCGACGGGGGCAATCCTCCCTGAGTTCGATAACCAAAGCGTCGTGTGTACTCATAAACCAACAGAAATAACCCGCCTAGTAATATGTTAATTTTTGTTTTCTGCCCTCAACGGGAAACACCTGGCAACCACTTCCGAAGACATTCGTCGGAAGTTCATTGCCCTACGTGAAGGTCTCCGATCACGATGATTTGGTCCAAAACGGCGAAGTGATCTGCGACCTTCATCACAACAAATTTTCAACTCCAGAGTTTGCGGAACGAAAAAAATTGTTCAAATGTCATAGTTCAAAACGCTCTCGACCAGAGGAAACACTGATCAATCACCGAATTACGATTAATTTGGCACCAAGGATAGAGAAACCCCGGCCTCTCCAAAGCGAGAGTAAAGTTCTCATTAAGATTAACGACGTTTTGAATTGACGTCCGGCCACATGTTCACCGAAAAGGACATTCAAAGTTCCCGTGCTCCCGTTGAACGAGAATCAGAGTCCTAATGTTCCCCGTTGCGTTTTATCAACGCCACCTATCCGGACTTCGACGCGGTCAGCTGACATATGTCCCTGCTAAACGACCAGAAAGACTTTGTGCCTTTCCAGATTACGGAAAATGGCAGATTCTGACACTGTTTCGCTTGACCACAATTTCAGAATGACTTACCAGTTCCAGAGTTTTCGTGAAGGATAATACTGGGAAGCCGCCCTTAACATACACCCCTAAAGTATAAATCGTTGAAGGTTAAAGACGAGAACGACAAACACGCCTATTTTACATTTCCTTAGTGTCAACCCGTACAGTCTGGATATTAACTTAATTACCCACGCTACACCGAAAAAATATTACGGTCTTAAAAGCCTTCCGAATGATCAGTCGGAAAAATGCTTTTCTTAAATACGAAATACTAAGAGGCAACGAGAAGCAACTCTTTACCTAAATCCATTATTCTGGCTAGTCTCATTCAGTCGAGACTTAGGCCCCCGCCAAGACGCCGGCCCTATGACTTCAATTCATGTCAAGGACAATGGTATCCCCGTTCTTAATGTTACGACAACCGTCTTCTTGCGACGCTGACCGTAAGCAACAAAACAATCCAAGTGCCCAATACGGCATTATCCCAGCCGAGGACAAAGTCAATATGTTCCTTTTGATTGTTTATTTGTGTTGGTGGCCGTGCGACGGTCCTCTGTGCCGCGTGACGGCAAGCGTGTCCATATGTTTCATTCTTGTAAGAATCGCAAAATGGCTCGCTCGGGCCGGTGCCAATCCCTGCGCCAAACATATCAGCGAAGAGCGACACTTGAAATGTGTCCTTCCCCACCTCGACTCCTCGGGGGCTGACCGTCCCTGGCATTCGGATCGACAGAACTGGACCACTGTGAGGAGCTCCCACCAAACAAATCAAGGAGGGGATTTATCCACGTGACCCAGCTGGACATTAGTCAGAAGAGGTGCATACTGTCCGGCACAAAAGACGCACAAAGCCAAGGATTATCATTATACCAGGTAAGTACATATGTTTAGTATTGTTTGTTTTCTTCTTTCTTTTGTTTCTTTTATAAGACAGAAAAAAAAAAACATGGATGTCATGGAGAAAGGAATCCCAAGAGAAGACTTTATCTTTAATTAGGAATTAGGCGAAGATTTCTTAAAAAAATAAAAAAAAAAAAACAAAAAAAAAAAAGGAATTAAGGATAGGTTGGAAACGAAAATTTGTACACCACATTATTCACTAAGGGCTGGTTTTAGCTCAGTCGTAGAGCGTTTGACTAGGAACCAAAAGGTTCCGCGGTTCGACTACTGGGCCTCCTTATTGGCTAGTCGAAAAGTGAACGTAACAGTGCGACTGGAGTTCGAATTCGCTAACTAATGATGTCGTAAATCCAGCACGTTAGCCACTACGCAATACATCCCTTCACTATGAAAGATTAAAGAAAAAAAGAAAATTCATGATATTTGTGTAATAATAATCCCAGTATAAATAATGTATCATTGTTTTTATGAAGCAATTAGTTTGTTTTTTTTTTTTCATTTTTTTTTGTTGTGATGATGATTTTCTCAAGTTTTAATTACACAATTGTCTAATTCTATTATCTAGCATATACAATACTTTCAAGTATTTAAACTGTTGGGTTAAAGATTTCTAAAACTCTTCACAGTGGCTAAATTGGCCCGCTCGTGAACATTTGGAGTTGAACATTACAAATCTGTTTAAAAAATCTGATAAACTACGGGGAGCTTGTTTTTGGACCAGAATTTCACCAAAAATTCATTTATCACCTTATCAGTCCCGAATTGAAACCACTTCAGATTCTCGTCTTAAATTTGGTTTTGTTTATTGGATTTTACGGCATGTCAACCCCTGGTGGGTTATTTTATGACATTTTGTTCTATTCATGCTTGATGGGTATTCAACAGTTCTTAAAACTCAGAACCAAAATTTCCGTGCATATTGAAAAATATCATTAAAAATTGAATTATATAACACTCAGGAGGACGATGCCAATGTTGCCTTGAGACAGAATAGTGACACTTTTATGGGTGGTATTTTGCTGGTAATCAGGGTGTTGGGCGACGCACACACTACCTATGTCACTGCAGATGTACATGGCATATTCTAGTAACCATTTTCAAAAACTTTCACCAGTTTGTAAACGTAGTAAAAAATCACTGGTTCATTATAGATGTAACATTAGGGTTTATTTTATTATTGCAGCAAACAATATTGGTGATATCGAGCACATACACAAATAAATCCCCCCTGTCTGTCAAAATCTCTCTCTCTCTCTCTCTCTCCTCTCTCTCTCTCTCTCCTCTCTCTCTCTCTCTCTCTCTCTCTCTCTTCATATATATATATATATATATATAAGTTTAGAAAAATCAACAAAATTAAGTCAAAGAGTTGACTTACATTAATAGCCGACACTAAAGCGTTTTCGCGTTTTTAATGAGAAACCCATCCAATAGGCCTTAATATAAAAATATTGAAAAAAAATGTTATGTTTTTTTCTAAATTATATATTTCTACACTGTCGGATTTCATATTTTCTAATTTTTTTTTTTTATTTTCTTTTAAATTTTTTTTTCATATATATATATATATGATAAAAATATTATATATATATATATATTAGTAAAAAAAAAGATCGGTGGAGTGCCTATGCTAGTATCAGCCGGACAGTCAATTGGTTGTCTATTCCATTTTCAATTAGCGGCGTATGTAAATCATTATGCAATTACGTGCGGCTTGGTGCGCCTCCACATCAACGTGGCGCTTGAACGCGTGCAATATTTCGAATGATCCGAACCCTGAGAACCAGGAGATTGTTTTGCGTCTTGAGTAAAAGCGCCATCAGCTCCCCACTTTACGCAACTGACTCAGCTGTGCAACTGATACTCTGAGTAGCGAGGCTCGGTATCGAAACGAAGGACAGGAGTGCAACTCCCTTCGACCCCCTGATAGAACATATAGAAAAGAGTAATGTGTGTGCAGGTGTTGTGGCCAGTGTGTGTGCGCAAAAGTTTGAGAATATATAAGTATATATTATGTGTGTGTTGTGAGTGTGTGTGTGTGTGTGTTTGCGTGCCTGCCTAAACCTTTCTAACATAAAAACTCCCTAACTATTCAAATCAACGGGCAAACGTTGAAAGATAAATTATTAGAAATAACATCTTATGTAATCTTTAACGGAATAAAGCCACAATATGACTTTACTTTTCTATTCACTTGCTTTTGATTACTTTTAGTCGATATATAATTCTTTGAATTGCATTTCCACCGCCATACTAAACCATTCTTATATTAAGACCTCTACCAAAAGAGCTTTACCCAAGATTGTCCATTTTCGAAAAGACGCGTATTAAAACAAATCATCTCGTTGAAAACCAGAAATCCAATCGATTACGCTGCGTTTGTTTCTGTTTTCTGTGCCTTTTAGTAGTAAAAACCTGAACATTTTAGAATTATCAGAAAACGCCAATTTCACACAAACACAACCAACACACCACACACAACATTTAAAAAAGATAAAAAGATTGAATAAATGAATAAAAACAAAAAACAAAAAAAAAAACAAATCAAAAAACAAAAAAGGCGAATTGTTCTGAAAGATTGTTATTTCCTCTTGTGAATGGTCCCCATACTATATTATGAAATTCATTGAGAAAGCTGTGTTAATGTGAGATTACCTGTCAACAGTCACGTGTTTTTAATATACAGCATAACAGTTATTTGCTAATGTTTAACTTGTGATGCAATTTGCATTTATTTAAAACTTTTCATTTCTTTGTTTTGTCTTTTCTCTTTTCTTTTTTCTACAATGTACAATAAATGTTTCTCCTTTTCTCTCCACTACAAATAGACCATTGAAATATGAAAGTTTGGAAAAAAAAAATTACAATTCCTGTCTGATATTTCATGACCGTATTTCATGCTCATTTTCTACAGCTACAAAAGTGATTGATTGATGTTTTAACGCATGTCACACCAGTCTAGATTATTTACGGTCTAGCGGTTAGAGAAATTGCGCTTCATTCGTACGTTTCATATTTACATTTTTTGTATTGTTGTTCTTAAGCATTTTTTTTATTTACCACTGGTTCTTATTTCAAATTACGGGAATATATTTTTAAACAGATTTATTTGCACCCTAAGGGCGCGTTTAGCTTAGTCGTAGAGCGCTCAGCTAGCGATACTCACAAGGTTTGTACGATACAGGCTCTCGCTAACCTCTGCGTAATGAGTAAGCACAGGTCGTGCGGCCAACAGTGAGATTGCTGATGGTAGGTGTGGCACTCCACCTCAAGACTGCAAAAAATTATTTCCTTGTCTAGCCGCAAAGTAAAACGGATAGACTCTGAACCTGGTGAATATTGACAGTATTTTTTTTTTTCTTTTTTTGACACGATATACATAAAAAGTATTTTATACCCAATACAAATAATTTGCAAACGTCCATCATCAGGCATTTGGGTTATGTGTCCCATGTGCTAGTGGCTTAAACGTGCTGGACTGCAACATCGTAGAAACGAAGTTCGAAATCCAGTACTGCTATTAATGTTCACTTTCGCCACTTGGGAAAAGGAATGGATCCCCCCCCCCACACACACACCACTAATTACCCAATTTGGATAGAACATTACAAATCTGTTTTTAAAAAAAATTTATAAACTAAGGGCAACTTGTTTATGGACCAGAATTTCATCAAGAATCCCATTTATCACCTGAATGGAATCCCACTTTAAAGAGATTCTTGTTGCCATATATTCCTTTTGATTGGAAGCGCTTGGTGTAATGGTTAAAGTCGATGGGAACATAACTCATCACTCACGAGTCAAAAATCCTGGACGTGTAATTGCATTTCACTTAGCGCTAATACCCTTGGAAAAGGTATGAATCCCACATCTCCCCTCCAGCTATGCGGTAAATAGTAGGAGACTAGACTCTTTAACCTTGGTAGCACCCGTCTAGAAGGAAAACTACTGAATTTTCCACTTTCGCCCCTTGGGAAAGGTAATGAACTAATATTCCTTTTACCAGGATTGGTGTTGGCATTAAAATAAACCCATGAAATGATAGCCATAAAACAAAGAAATCAGTCAAAGGAATTCGCTTGATAATATGTCTCGTCATTCCCCCCGCTTTCTCTCTATCTCTGCCTCGTTCTCTCTCCACCTCCCTCTCTGCTCTCCCACATCTCTCTCTCCTCTCTGTCTTCGACATCTCCTCTCTCTCGCTCCTCTCTCTCTCGACATCCTCTCTCTCTGAACTCCCTCTCCTTCTCGACATCCACCCTCTCTCCTCTCTCTCGACATCCCCCCTCTCTCTCACACATCCACTCCTCCTCTCTCCACATACCCTCTCTCTCTCTCCTCACATCTCTCTCTCTCTACTCTCTCTCCTCTCACATCCCTATCTCTCTCTCTCTCTCTCTCGACATCCCTCTCTCTCTCATCGAATCCCTCTCTCTCTCTCTTCTCTCTCTTCTCGGACATCCACCGTCTCTCTCTCTCGACATCCCCCCCTCTCTCTCTCTCGACATCCCTCATCTCTCTCTCTCTCTCTCCACATCCCTCCTCTCTCTCTCTCTCCACCGCTCTCTCTACTCTCTCTCTCCACCATCGCTGCCTGGTAAGCCTTCTAGATGACTTCAAATTAGCTTAGTATTTTGCTCAGGGCCGTAAAGCATGGCGCACCCACGTGAGAATCGAATTCAGTAAACAAATGGCCGCTAATCTACCTTGAAAACCATTACGGCACATGAGTTTTTTTTTTCATAAACATAACGTGCCTCTAGAGCCCTCCACACTCACAGGTCTACAGTCTCGGTACATCCCTTTTCCTACATGAATACTAATAGGATGGAACCCAGTGCTTGAGACCATTCCAATGACATGCAAGAACACTCCAACATCGGCAGTTGAGAGTGCGCCCTCCAATCAACCGGCTGCGACATGTCAAGCCCCTAGCACCTATATGATTGCCCAGCCCATTGCCTCTATATGGCACAGCCCAAACCACCTTTTATCCTATGTGTGCTATAGAAGGCGGTGCTGAGGGATTTCATGTCCTGTAGTAATGACGTTAAACTCTATCTGATGGTATGAGCATTCACAGTTTTGTGAGTCTATGGGAATGTGAGCGCCCACTTTATCACCATTGCCCTCCCTGGTCCACCTTCTGACTCGAAGTGGTATTACATGTTAGGGTCCATCTTTGGTTAAATAGTATAAAAAATGTTATGATTAAAAAAATGAGCATTCATTAAAGAATGAATTTATTTCAAAACTTTGTTTGGCATTAAAGAAACACCGAAGGTTGATATGCTGTAAAACAAACCAAACCAAAAGCCCTTTGTCTGCGTTGCACGGGTCTCAAATGCACTCCGAAGTGAACTTACACTAGAATGGCAGGTTAAACGTCATATCCATGACAGTAAGACCTCAACTACCGCTTTCTATACATACACGATAAAAAAGTTTGTAATAAGGCAAATAGTATCTGACCCAATCAATATACGGAGCGCTTGTTCTAATGGTTAGAAGTCATAGGAAATGACTCGTCGCACCCGAGTTCAATCCCTTGATCGAAGCTGTTTGAAATTTTCATATAGGCCCTTGTGAAAGGTATCGAATCCAATTCTCCCCTACGATGCATAAATAGCCAGAGACTTGCCTCTTTAACCGTGGCTTACAGGTAACCAGTCCAGCTGAGAAGGAAAACTCTATTCAAACCTGTTTAAACTCCCGTTGACGAAATGGACCGAAGGCGTTGGTAATAGATATAGGTTGCTAGGGCTTTGAAATGACTAGCGACTGATCGGATGGCCTCCTCGACCGCACCGTCTAGACTAAGTAAGGGCTAAATGGAGTTTTGCATGTCATGGACTTGCTTAGCCACCAGGATTCTGTCTTAAGCGCATCACTAGTCGCTACGCATGCCACACGTGGTCCCCTTGGGTATTTTACCCCTCTGCCGAGTACATCGTATTCTACAGCCCTGCTACAGGGCGACCGTCTAGTTATTAAGCTTTAGTTAGATAATTGCGTCATTGTACCGTTAATATTAAAAAAACTGACGCAGCTGTTTCTTAAGAAATTTTTGTGACATTGTTATTATATCAAGAATTATTCAATTCCACATACATTAATAATTCTATTTTTCCAGGCTAATTATTCTATTTAATAATAGTTATACGGCCCTCGCCACAGCGTATGAGATCACCAGGAATCTGTGCGGCTAAATCAAGCTCGATGTTAGTATAACACTCCCCCTCAATGCAAAAAAACAATCTCTTAGGTCTAAGCGCTAGTGAAAAAGAGGATAGCAAACCTCCCTCGCTTTCTGGCTTGATACAGAACTTCTTAAACCACTCCTGACACCGACTTTACTCTTAAACTTATTTTCATATGCACAACTGTTATATAAAAAAAAAAATAAAATAACAAATCAAATAAATATAATTACGGTCAAGTAATTGCAATTAATTCTATAAACAATATATAGCTTCAAGTTAACTTATTCTTAGTATAAATAATTATTCATATATATGTTTCAAGTCCTTATCCTCCCCATATACGAAACACAGAATAACTTTTAAACAGTATTAATGAATCCATATGTCAGGACCCTAACACGTTATTGACATTTCTGCCCTTAAACACGGTAGCACCGTGTGACACCAGTCGCAAGTAAGGACCATCCCAAGCGAGCATCAAATTTGCTATAAAGTATAATGGATCTGCAAACGAGACTAGCCTGCTAGCCCTTACACCAAAAATGTATTTCATCTGCGTTTTCTAAGCCTCCCATGCAATATTAGATATAGATAATTTTTAAAAAAAAGAGCAGAAAAACACATATTTATTAGATCACTTAGGCAACAGCAGTTATCTCCCTACATCAAACCCCCTAAAAACAAAATAACTAAATTATTTTGTCCATTTGTACAATTCGATAAAATATAATACACACCCCAAAACACAGATTATTATCCATTCAACATTTTCTTTCTTTATTTCATTTCAACATACCGTCGAGATCGCTTCCATTTTCAACTTCCCATACTATATATATAAATATATATATATAAAGGATATGAAAATACACAATGCTGTCAAAAAGAAAATATTTATATCATATTAATAGCTAATATTGAACAATTAATTCTCGATTATAAAAAAATCATCATCAGAGCTTTTTTAATATGATATAAAACATTGATTCTTAACAGCATTGGTTTTTTCATTATCCTTTATATCCTATACCTATACTTAACGTTCGGCAATTCATTTCGCTTACTCTTAAGCTTTTATATGCGCCAGATTCTTCAAATTCTCCCAACAATAAATCCTGTCCCGTTATAAGTAGCTTATTGAAACAATATCGCATTAAGGACCCTCATGAATGTTTCTGCCATTTTTAAAACCCAAAACCTCATAAGTGTCTTATCCGATTGTCTTCTTTGTATCCCTTTTCTAAACTTTCTGCCATCGGTTTGACCTCAATCTTGTCATTTTATAATCATTTGCTTGTAGTAGCCAACGAAATGTTTAGGGGGACTTTAAAGTGATTAGAAAATAGTTTAACTTTAAAATTGAATCTTATCAAGCATTTCAGGTAACATTAAAATTACTTTTGAAAAAGACTAATACAAAATTGCCCATGTATTTCTCACTGTTTAAAAAAATCCATACTGACATTCAGCAGCTGAACAAAAATCTGTATGATTCGAGAATATTTGTTTTTATTATCACACGCATGAAAAAAAACATGCGTTGTGAACATTTCAACGTATTTAACAGATTTTTGCTCACGTTAAAAAGGGAATAACTTACAGTAATGTCTTGTAGAATTATTCCCTTGTCTATAAAAAGTAATTGTAAAAGCTTTTGCTCTTGCTGCTATGGAGACAACTTGCCAAAAAATCTGTAAGTTATCTCCCGTGTCGTAAAACCTTTTTATTTGTAAAATATATTCCCCTTGGTTATATAATATTTTAATTGAGATATTTTTAAATAAGAAATGAATAGGTAAAAAACAAATAAGACATTTTTTTTTTTGTTCATCTTCTATAAATTTACTTAAGTATTATTTTCCTGTTACTTCTTAACTTAAGTTATTATTTACCTTTGTAATTCTATTTCAATTTTATGAAAATTATTTCCATTTCATCAATTTTATTCATATATAACAATAAAATGATATATGAATTATGAATATCTATAATATATAAAAAGCAAGAAGAGATAAGAAAAAAATTGGAAAACAACCAAAACAGAATTGAAAAATCTACACCAAACTTAAAAATAAAATTGTTTAGTGAATCTGAAAAATGTTAGAAAATCCCAAAGAAAAGTGATGATACTGATGCTTCTATTATAATAAAAGAATTGAAACTCATTAGAACCAATTTGAATAAAGGCATTCAGATAGCATCATCGATCATCAAGGTGTGCATTCTCACAAAACAAGACAGTGTGTGTTTACTTACCTCCCATTCCACAAGAGCATATTGCATGCACTGGCTGGAGAAAAAACCAAGACAGAACTCATAGTGACATTCTCCCTTGGACTCCTACCCATGGACACACCCATATATAAAGTTGGCTTGATAATAAAGTTTTCTCAAATTGTAGGTTAAAGGTCCTTAGCTTTTATTATTTTTATCATCTAGTATTATATGGCGTTCGTAAAGCTTTTGGTCGTTTTTGGCTGCATGTTCACTGTTATTTCTTTTAAACCCTATTAAATTTGTTTTTTCCTTCTTAGGGTTGTCAGCTGAAAAGCAATTAAAGAAGAAAAGGAAGGAGAAAGAAAAAAGCATTTTAGATTCAGACTTATTCTAGTTCATAGCTTATTTCATGGAGAAATTCTTCCTGTACTAGTTTAGTGTGATATTACCTCAACACATGCGTGTATAATAGAGGAAACACGCAGAGTATAGAGAAAGAGAACAGAGTAGAGTACTTATTTGTATTTATTCTCCTACTACTTCTGAGTTGCTTTATTCCAAAACTGTATTAATGTTTGGCTACGCCACTCCACAGAGTAAAGTCAGAAAATGTGCACCCCACTGACAAATTGGCATTTTCATTTATTATAAGGTTTCGACCAATGACCTTAGCACCCCTTTTTGATCTGTTTCAGAAGACATGTTTTAATTTACACCGTCAAATATCTGTTGTTTTTAACACGAATTTTAGAGTTTTTTTTTTTGTTAATCATAAAATTAACCCCCTAACAACAACAATATTGAACCATTGTAATAATTGAAAAACATGTAGTTCGAATCAAGATCAAAACAGCTTCGCCTAAACTCATATGCCGAGTTTCTTATTATTAGCTTTCATTTGCTCTTTACTGCCAACTTCTTCTGCTTCATTGGAATCAGATATATGGATTTTACTGCCCTGAACCCAGGCATTAACCAAAACCATTGAAATAGCATTAAGATCATCATCATCGATCATCATCATCAAACTGTAGACATCTTACAAAACACATTGTATGTGGTTATCACCTCCATTCACAATTAAGACATATTGTGAGCACTGCTGAGAAAAGCCAAGGACCAAACTCAATCAGTGACATTTCTCCCTTGACTCCTACCCATGGACACACCCAGTATTGCCAACCAGCAAAGAAAAACTTTACTGTCATCCAGCATTGGCACAGATACTGGATACCCGTCTTAAGATTTACCAACAGGGCATGATAGCAAGAAGAGTCAAAGGAATCTGTGCTGCACTGCTAGCCTTTATATGATGATGATGATGATTATGATGATATTTTATTTATCTATTTTGGGAAAGACATTAAACTAGATCTGCCCCCACCCCCTCAAAGCAAGGGTAAATAATAGGGTAGACTTGAGTTTCTTGAGATTTGGTTAAGCAAACCAATCTAGGAAAAGAAACTTTGAATTCAAACTAGCTTTTAACTCTTCTCACAAATTGCTTCTTGATGGTCAACATTCATGACTTAGCACATATATTATATATATATATATATATAAGGTGGCTTTACCGGAATATGGGCACGCATCGTTGGAGGTACACAGGATCCAGGGGTTAAATCCAGTGATAAAACCAAATACAAATGCTCAATAGCAAAGTGGAGGCAAATGTATTGAAGAAATAGAGTCAACAGGAACCTACTCGAAGGTCCATCGCTAGAATCATCAGGGTAAATCCACTGAATTAATCGAGTTACCGATTAAATTGCAGCTGATCACGTATTTCAGTTGAATAAATTAAATAACATTATAATAATTGTTATATAATTATTTTATAACATAGTCACCGCTAAGCTTCAACACAGCTATTATGTTTTAATTTTTTCATATACCCTCTAACCAAAGCTAAATCAATTAAATAACTTAACTGTTTACTTATTAAAACCATTCATTTAATAAACAAAAAAAACAATTCCCCTATTGAGATTTCAAAAAAAATGTAAAACAATCATTTTCTCTGTAACAATAAATCTTATTCAATGAACATACGTTGTTATATCAGCTGCAATTAACGGTAACTCGATTAATTCAGTGCGATTTTACCCTGATGATTCTAGCCGATGAAACTCGAGAGTAGGTTCCTGTGTATCTATTTCTTCAATATATATATATATATATATAATATATATACCCAACCCGTCCAAATAAGCAGATACAACACAAGATTAATTTTAAGCAGAGTTTTAGTAAGTCTTCGGCGGCGACCTAATGTTGGTATCAGCCAGACAGTAGGAGTCTAATCCCCTTTATCACAAGCGCTATACCAAAGAGAAGTTATTTTAGCATCTGAGCGTGGAGCGCCACACCTACATCTGCTCCTCCCTTTACCGCAACAATATCCCTGTGCTTACTTCAATATGCTGGTTGCCGAGGAGCGTATTCCGAACAAGGAACCTTGTATTCCTAGACGAAACACTCTACCGACTGAAACTAAACCGGCCCCTAACAGGTTTTGAATTCAGCGTTTTCCTTCCCCCTAACCAGTTGCCATATTCAAGGTTAAAGACCCCACTCTTCCCTTTATTTACACATAGCTGGGAAAAAGAAATTGAATGTTCATACATATCCTCAAGCCTATGCAGTGCTATGCGGAAATTGAAAACAAGCCAGTCTCCTCGATTTGAACTTGGTTCTCTAGTTTTCATATCCTATAACGATAACCATTACATGACAAACTCCTCCAAAAGAAATAGATATAAGATATGGACAGCAAAATAAGTTCCCTCGGATCCCATAAATTCAATAATGCTTAGTTAAAAAAAATTTTTTTAAATCCTAAAAATGAAATATTCCAGACAGAAATCGACAGCTGAAATGTTTTGACTATAAGAAAACAGCTAGGATGATGACACTTGCTCGAGTACATCAGTGTATAATGATAACATTTCCTCATCTCAGAAATTTAGACGTAATTAATCTATCAAATTTATTTTTGTTTTTTAAAAATAAGTTTGAGTTATGTTGTTCCAGTAAACTAACTTTGCAGTATTTTATTTAATTGATTTACAACTAATCTCCATTTTGTCAAGCCAAGCTAAAATAAAGAGTTGCTTCCCTTAGATTGAGGAAAGAGTTATTTCCCTTGGATTATTTTTTATCTATAATGATCAACATATTCAACATTTTTCAAATATGTGTATTTCCCCTATTGATGATTGAACGTATTCAAAAATTTTCTTTTCTTTGAACTGTTTAAATTTCATTTTAAGATTTACCATAATTACTTACATGAACATGCAGAATTTGGATACAGTAAAAAAATCAGAAGAAAGAAAGATGTCTATGAATTATGTCGGTCTCACTTTTATTGCATTTTGTATCTTCACGGCACAACTTCAGTATTTAACAATATACGACTATGATGAATAGAATGTAATAAACAATTCTCCTGGGAAAATACTATTAAATATCGGTAATTTATGAGGAAGACCGTCCAGGTCTCCTGCCTCAAAACTTGCTAGCCGGTGACTGTTAAAATAACAACCCCAGCTACTAGTCAAGGTGGTGTTCACTTGACAGAAAAAACAAACTTAGGCTTTTTCCCGAAAAGTTTAATGCGATATTTTATCCACATCCACTATATTTTCGACAAGTAGATGTATTTTCTAGGAGGGGGGGGGCTTCTTTTTTGTCGTAATTCTTGTTTATTTATAGAAAATTTGTCGAATTTCTTGTTTATTTATATGAAAAACAAAGTAATATAGATTAATATGAACAAATTGAGATAGATAGATAGATATGAGATGGATATATAGATAGTTTTGAATAAAACGAATAGTTGTTACAAAGAAAAACCGATAATTCAAAGATCAATTATCCGATTGGGAAAAATTACTCTTCGTTATCTTGAAAAATAAGATAACACAGTCTGTTTTTTTTAAAGTTTTTTAAACAGGGTCAATTTTCTTTACTGATATGTTTTTGTATAATTCTGTATTCATGGTTATTTTAACAAACAAATCCGAAACTTATAAAAAATTTTTTATGATTATTCAGACTCTTATCTTTATAGAAAAAAAATTTAAAAATCGTTTTTCATTGGTTCATTTTTCATAAAATAGGGGGGGGGGTGGAGACCTCGTAAAAATATTTCTCCTAATATATTAAAAAAAAAATTATTTTAAACATAATTTCATCAACAGGTAAATAATTACCGATTTTCGTAAAATTTGACTGTTTTAGTTGATTTTTCATAGAATTTTTTAAAAGCCGGTAGTCATAACTTGTTTTTGTTTACGTTAAATTTCAATTTGATTTACGGTTGTGAAAATAAACATTGTTTTCATTCTTAATATTTTATTTCCATAAACTGAAAATAATCTTTAAAAAATCATGTTTTTTTTTTTTTTTTTTTTTTTTTTTTTTTTTATGGACAAAAATTTTCAAGATGATATTAACCTTTATGCAAGTTTCATTGGTCAAATATAAGGGGGGGTAAATTTAAATAATTGTCCGCATTCGAAAAAAATATTATTTCGTTAGATATAGATAAAACAATTTCTTCAAGTTACATCTTATAAAGCGAATTGGCGTATTGTGCGTGTACGTGTGTTCGGCAGTCATGGTGTCAAAATAGGTAAATGTTTGAGTTTCTCCCTTGCCAAATATGTAATCTAGTAATGTCTAAAATTTCACTTGATCTTTTCAACTCCCCAGTCGCCAGGAATTAAAATTCAACAATCTAAAGAAAAAAAAAACAAAAAACTTAAAATAAATGAAAATTGACGTAATCTTAAGCGTATTATGAAGAGGGATTGTCTTTTAAATTACAAAAAAAATGTTTTACTCTTTTAAACAGAAAGAATTTTTATAGATTAAAATCTGATATCTGTCAAAATGGCACATTTTTGCAGTTTTTTTTCTCTCTGAAGATGTGCTCTTTTTAACGTGGAATTTATTTCATTGTTATAATTAAGAAATTCACATAATTTTTATAATCGTAAGTTTGAGTCTGTTCTTTTTACAATTTCTAATTTTTTAATAAATTATTTAAAGAAATGGGAGGTGTTGTCATACTGAATTTTGTCCATTCATAATATAATCGGTAATCTGAACATTAGCTATAAGTAACCTCCCCTTGTTTATTTCATTTTGAGGAAGCCATATGTTTTGGCTATACTGAAATACGAATTTGTTTCGAATCAATACAACTGCATGTTTAACATGAAAATATCCATTAAAATGTGTTCTTAATTGTGCTTGCACATTATTTGAATTAACTTAATTGTTATCAGGAACGCATTTTATGATTTTTATGTTTAAAAACATGCTGTTGTTTATTGAACAAATTTTGTATTTTCAGTGTAGATTATACGATGGAATGAAAATGGCCAACCAAAACATATAGCTTCCTCAAAGTGAAATAGACAGGGGAATTATTCTCATTTATGTAGCTAATGTTTAGATTACCATGTAATCTTATTTATTCGTCTTATGTTACTTAGAATACCTTTATATTCAGTGGTCACCTAGTTAAGTAAAAGAACAAGCTCATGACTGCTTAACTTGAGTCAGTTAATGTGAACTGGTGCTTTCAACAGACTTTATCACAAGTTGCTTCCCTAAATATAAAATCTTGTTTTAGTGGCTATTTTTTTTTTTTTTTAAAATTAGAAAGTTTATCCATTGTAGGCTGCCGAAATACTACATCTTTCAAAGCCTCCATACTTCCTGTAATCCGCCAACACTATACCTGATACCCCCCCCTCACACACATATGTATGCACACACACACATACATGTATATATTTACTGTACGCTATTTCATGTTCCTGACATTAATACATTATTCTATGTACTAGACATGAGACTTTGATTATTTGTGTGCACCCTGAGCATTGTACTCAATAAATTTCATTATTTTAATAGTTTGTTAAGTCAAACATGTGAAAAACATGGATTATAATTTGTGATGTAAGAATATATTAATAATGATAAATAATAATATTAACAATATACAAGATATTTACAAATCCTAAGATTGCTCAATGTATGATAACCAATAAATTTAATTATATACAGAGTAGTATCTAACTTTCAAAGAAAAACTTAACAAGCCGTTATCCTGTTATAATATTTATTTCAACCAGAAACTCAAAAAACTATTAAAAATAAAAAACATATTTGTAAAACCTGTCTGAAAAGGTTAGACTCATTTTGAGTTTCTGGTCAAAATAAGTATTATAACTGGATGATGGTTTGTTAAGTTTTTTTCTTTTTTTTTTTTTGAAAGTTAAATATACAATTAAAAACTGAATGGTCGAAAACCAGATGGACTCTAGTTTCATGCAGATAAACCATTTGGTTTTTGATTGTATATTTAGCTCTTTATTGAGCACTTTTACACATTTTTTTGAGCTGTGAATCCCAAAGTATTTAAATTTAATTCTTATTTAGTTTTAGGAGGAAATGAAATGAAATGAATTAAAAAAAAAACTGAACAAATAACGATTTTGACGTCGGAAATAGGAAAAAAAAAAATGTTGAGATAATATACTTGGAAAGTTTTCAATACGTACTTGTAGAGCCAGTTCAGGAACTGAATCATTAAAAGAAATGAACTATCCAGGTTTTTACCAAAAGATCTTCAGTATAATTCTGATATATATATGTGTGTGTGTGCGTGTTGTTATGGGTCCCCACGACGAGAAAATTAGATATTTTATAAAAAAGATCTGCAAAATGGATTATGTATTTTTTTTTTTTTTTTAAATTTTTATTTATAATTTTACATTGCAACATGTGTTTCAGATCTTCTGATATCTTCTTCAGGCGTTAATTGACCATTATTCTGTCCTGTCCAGAAAGAAGTAAAATAATAATTAAACAAAAACAAAAAATCCATTTTGTGAACCTTCTTTTTTATAATATATATTATATATATATATATATATATTATATATATGGTGTTAACATTTCTTGGGATCCTTTATGATATTATGTTTTAAAAGTCCCTGCCTGTTTATCATCCTTGCCAAACATTATTGGAATCTTCCCCAGGTGTCTCTATAGTATCAGTTCTGCTTTTCTAATAAAGCATTTGTTTCCTTTTGCCATTTTCTTTCTGATTCATTAGTTTCTTTAACTGTCTTCCTGGCTCTTGGTTTGTCTCAGTCTCCAGGCCAGATACAGCTTTTTTACCTAAATACAACTCCTCCTTACTGATAGCCTTATATTATATATATATATATATATATATATATATATATATATGGTAATCAAATGACTGTAATTAATGGATGATTCTATTTGGTCTTCGAAATCTCACTGTAACTACTGTATGGTCTTGTAGGTACAAAACATAGGTTATTCTATAACTCCACTCTTGACTGATAAATCATTTTTATTTTCCCATCAACCTAACCCTAAACCCTAACCCTAACCCTGTCTTACCGTTTTTCCTATTAGTATCAGATCAATAAAATAAATAAATAAATAATTTATCAGTCAAGAGTGGTTTCCCTTTGTTTATGTTTTGAAGTTATAGGAAATAACCCAAACATAAATATACTCATACAAGGATTTTTATGAATCCCTAAAAGAGCACAATGATAAATATTCAATAAATTAGATTATATACAGGTGTGAAGTATGTATGTGTGTGTGTGTTGTAAATATAATATATATATATATATATTATATATTATATTACCACACACACACAATCGAGGGTTAGTCAAAAAAGTAAATGCCACTTGTGTTTAGGACAGGTTATAATTACACAACACAGGAACATGTATCATATAACAAAATAGAAGCTATTCCTCTGTGGATCACATCCCTTCTTCTCTACATAGTCACTATTTCTCTCAATAAGCAATGTTCCATGTTTGAATGAGAGCATGTATCCTCCTGCCCCATAATATTCTGCTGACTGTTCTTTGAGCCACTTCTTCTGTACAGATTTCACTTCCTCATCACTGGAATTATGTTTGCCTCTCAGAGGAAGTGAGACCTCAGTTCTGGCAAGTGTGGAGACCGTTCATTGTTATTAATCCCAGGTCTATTCCAAACTATTAAGTTCCTATCTAATGGTTTAGAAACATATCTAAAGAACAGGAAACTACACTTAATCCCAGTTCAAATGACTAGCAAAAATTGGAAACAAGATTATTGGGTTTGTAATTACTCAACCTCACCACTATGAGCAAGGATGACAAAGGTCAATTTTAAGGAGAGAGTATATTTGTTTGGTAATAACAACTAATTTATGTTTAGTATTCATTCTATAATACTGATATTACTTTCTTTCTTTCCTTCCTTTTTGTCTTTGGAAAGAGGAAGATTTTCTTCCAAATGAATACCAAATTTGATGCCATCCGGAGTGAAATCAACAAAATAGGAAAAAAAAAAAAAGAAAAAAAAAAATTTGGAAGAATAGAAAAAAGTTGCTGACAATACATTTTTTTTTTTTTTAAATTATTTTATTTTTGTTTAACTTTTTATTGCTTTCCCAGAAATAATTTTGGCATCATTACAAGAATGAACTTGTGTCTTTTGCTTCTTGCATCGCCTAAAGCAATTGCTTTTTTTTTTCTTTCTCAATAACTGAAGAATCTTCATATGCACTCTGCAAGTCTTCATTTGTCTGGTTTTTATTCTGGGCTGTTCTGACATTGTGCTCTCCGGCAAAATTACATCCCAATCTGCCTTGTTCTACCTGCTGGTTAATTACTATTAATATTATTACTAACAAGGTGATCTGTTGCCAACCTGGGACAAAATGACTTTCTGTCATTATCACAGCAACTTAGATTTTTTTCTTGTATGTACAGTATCACCTATAAATATGGACTCCTCAAACAAACTTTTTGTTTTATGAAAAATTAATTTTTTCATAACAAAAAGATACCAGTTTCTCTGAATTTTTGAGATTAGGCTTGATAACTAGTATTAATTTGTATTATTCAGACTATAGTCCTCATCTTCATTGTTATCTGTACAAATGGTTTGGCCAATGTCCCTCCAGCCTTCTTCAGGTATTCTTGTTGGATTCGGTAACCATCTCGGACTTGGGAAAACTTCTTGTCGTAATCGGGCGCCATCATAGAACTTTGAACCTAACCCCTTTATTCAGCCCACGGGGTATCCTGTTCTCATCCTGCTAACCATAGCTGGGGTAGAGGGTGTTAAGCTGTGTTAATTATTATTCTGTTACTGCGCCCTGACCAGGTTTGAACCAGCTGTCTAGAGATAATTGTTACTTGAACTGTCTTAACCTTACCTCTTTTATCCACTAGGTTATGTGTCCAAAAATATCAGGATTTATTATTTCCTGTGAAACATTATACAACCAAAACAGATATTATTAAGTATTACATTATCACCTATAAATAAATACTCTTCAAACAATGTTGTTTTTTATAAAAAGTTCGAGTCGACAAGAAATACTTGAAGAAGGCGAAGAGCAACATTGGCCCGAAACGTTGTACTGATAACAATAAAGATAAGGACAAATATCCAAATAATCCTAATTATCAAGCCTCATCTCAAAATTCAGAGAATAAAAAGCTAATTTTCTTCTAAAGCAAAAGACACCAGGATTTATTATCCTGTGGAACATTACACAACTAAAATGGATATGAAGTATTATATCTCCCATAAATAAGTTTCACTCCCAACAACTTTTTATAAAAAGTTAATTTTCTTCTAAATAAAAGATACCAAGATTTTATATATTTCTAGCGGAACATTTCACAACTAAAACATTATTTGTTTTGTATTTAGAGATGTGGCTTGATGTGAATAATTTTGATTTTTTTTTTTTCTTTTTGTTGTCCTCATCTTTATTGTGGTATGTATAAACACAACGTTTCGGATGCTGTATCCATCAGTCTTCCTCAGTGTTCCCTATACTTGGATACACAAGGAACACCTGATGAAAGCCAAAGGATACAGTGGCTGAAACGTTGTTTTATATACCACAAAAAGATGAGGACAAGAGTCGAAAAATCAAAATTATTCAAACTGATATTATCAAGTATTACTTATCATCCATAAATAACTTTTGCTCCAAGTAATTTTCACAAAAAAGTTAATTTTCTTCTAATAAAAGATGCTAGGATTTATATCATTTCTAGTGGAATATTATATAATCAAAATGTATTTTATATAATTGGACTATTGTCCTCACCTTTGTTGTTATCTGTACAATGTTTTCAGCTGATGTACCCAATAAAGATGAGGACAATAGTCTGAATAAGACAAAAAATACTAGGATCCTGATATCTTTTGTTTAGAAGAAAATAATTTGTATTTATTTATTTATAAATAAATATAGACTTATTTTAACTATTTTAATTCATGGATAATGCTGGGTATGCTGCTAGATATATATATATATATATTATATATATGTGTGTGTGGTGTGTATATAATATTTATAACAGAAACAGAACCCAAATTATTTATTTTCCATTAAACTAACCCTAAACCCCTACCCCCTAGTTAAAATTAAGTTTTATTACAAAATTTGTGGTTCTGTATTTTTTTGGTCACCCTAATGTTCCAACCGTTTTTCAAGTTCAGCCGAGATAAGTTTGAAAGTACATTTTTGGCGGTTTTTAGTAAAAAAAGAAAGAGAAAAAAAAGGAAGTGGTGACTTAATTTTAAAAAATCTGCCTATTTATCATTAGAATTATGATAATTATGATAAATTAAATAACACATTTTCTTATTCAAGTTATGTACATTAGAATCATTTTTTAATAAACACGAAAGAAACAAAGCTTAACTTAACATTTCAAACACTGTTTATACACAAAATGTTAAGTTAAACTTCTTCATATAATTTATTCAACTACATCATATTTTTATTTCTAAAATTTTGTTATTGTTATTACAACTATATGTTTACTTATTTACGAAATAAGTAGTTATATAATTTAACTACCTATTTTTGTAAAAGGCTTTTTTTTCTAAAACTCTTTTGTATATACGAAAAAATTAAATACTGATTAAAAACAAAGTTGAGTTATTAAATGTTTTCACTTATCATTGTTATTTACTTTGCTGTAAAAAATAATTCAATCGATAAAACCACATCTTTCTTACCAAATAGATATTTGTAAGATAGATAATTTCTTTTCATTTCTAAGTAAATTAATATTTTAAAGACAGGAATAAAAAGATTGCGATATGAATAAGATTTGATTTTTCTAAGTCACTATAAAAAAATAATTCAATGGATAAAGACTCATACAAATTATATATTGAGAACGATTATTTTCTCTTCTTTCCAACCATATGCATATTTTTAAGATTGGACTATAAATAGGCGATAAATTTCAAGCTGAACGGCTTAAGACTGCAAAATTTATTCACTAAATTGTAATCGCTGTAACAAAAAGTCAGGCAGGGGACAATATTTTATCATCAGCAGGAGTTGGTATACGGACAGTTTTGCAAATTGGGTGATTTTGGCTTAATCAATTAATTATATTCCTTAATCAGTAAAAATCAATAACCAAATTTGGCATGTTTCTTAGTTAGAAGGATATTAATATGTATGCAAGATTTCGAATCAGTGACCTTCTGTATTGAACTTATACATCAACATGTACATACCAAAAACTTCCTTTTATATATTTAGATGTGTATATATATATATATATATATATGTGTATATATATATATATATATATATATATATGAGGAGGAAAGGATTGTGTGAATCTGACAAAATGCAGTTGAAAATTGAGGAAAAATGCAGATAAAATGATACAACTAAATTCAAATGATATTTCACTTTGTTCTTTTATGAAACTTTGTCAAACTTATTTTTCAGAATAAATTCAAAAGAGCTTCACAAAAGACCAAGGCGAAATATCATTTGATGTATGTATGTGTGTGTGTTTGTGTGTGTATATATATATATATATATATATATATATATAATCCAGTTAAATTAATGTTACAATTTTACAAGATACACCTATTTAGATTGGTTAGTTTTCACTATCTTTATTCTTACTTATTTTCTATATTTACTTATAATACACATATGTTGGTAGTAGATGCATTGCACTTAAAATTTACAATTTAGAAATTTTATGTAAATTTCATACACTACTCAAATATAAAGTATGAGTAATGAAATGAGCAATATTTTAACAAATAAATATGCATCCATTTTTTAGATTTAAAAAAAATATATATTTTTTCAACTACAAATTACATCACACAGTTTTAAGATAGAATGCTAATTCTTTCCATATTTATGTTGAATTTTATTCAGAAGTTACAACATCATGTATTAATGATATCCTGATGATGGTTTAATATAATCGAAACATTTTAACATAGGTTAATACTTAATAATAATAATTCTAACTATAATAAAATCATCTTCTTAATATCTTGTTTTTTTTTTCATATATTTTACATATTTACATGTTTCTTCTTTCATTTATTTATTGTATTGCTCTGTCCATTCACACACCTGGAACAAGGCACATCGAGCTCTCAACATGGATGAGTTGAACAACATAGAATTTTGTTTTGTTTTGTTTTGTGGCATATCAACCTCAGTGGGTCATTTAATGCCAATAAAGTTTTGAAATAAATCAATTCTTAATGGATAACACAATTTTTTTATAAATACATTTTTCTATTTAACCCATAGATGGGACCCTACCAGGTACTACCACTGCGGGTCAGAGTGGATCAGGGAGCAATGGTGATGAAGGGGTGCTCCACATTCCCCAAACCTCCAAAACTGGAACCTCACCATCAGATAGTTTAACGTCATTCCCAGGACATGTAGACCCGCAGCCACCGCCTTCTAGCACCCATGTGATAAAAAGGGGTGGGGCTTGCCATAAGGGCAATAGGGTTGGGAAAATCATATAGGTGCTAGGGCTTGACATGACCAGCCGATTGATCGGAGGGGGCCTCTCCGACCACCCGTCTAGCCCAAGATAGGGCCAAAGTGGAGTATTGCATGTCATGAACTGCTCATCCACCTGGGCTCTATCCTTAAGCATCACAGGTCGCCACCCACTGCCAACAGGTATCTCCACCCACGGCCAACAGGTGTCCCCATTGGGGGAGTCTTACCCCTCTGCAGAGGTGCAGTTGGTGCATTCTAACGCCCTAGCCAACGGGGCGGCAACATAGAATGATCCTCATCACAATATATAGTTATCGTTATGGATTTTTCTCTTTTTTTCTTTCCATATTTACATTGAATATCATTCAGAAATTACAACATCACATATTAACAATGTCCAGTACTTTGATTGCATCACATTGTGGAAGACTCTCAATTACGCTTACTATTCATCAGTCCAACTTCTTAACCCCTCGTCTGTCTTCAGCTGCCAGTAAGAAGCAGGCTTTTATAACCAAGAATATATAATATTTTAAAATTTGAAGGCAATACAATGCATATAAAAAATAAAAACAAAAAGATGTTTTTTTGTCTTATCGATTTCAAAGAAACTTTATCATCAGAGACGAAATCAGAAATGGACGTGCTTAAGTTTTTGTTTTTTTTTGCGTGGTGATACTTTCTTTTTTTTCTTCTTTTTTCCCTCTTCTTCTTTTTTCCCCTCTTTCTTTTCTTTTCTCCTGATGAATGAAATGAAATAACTTTTCTCTTTTTTTTTCTTTTTTTTTTTTTTTTTCTAAATATTTTTTTGATAACGAATGCTTAAGATCCTACCTTGTATATGTATCAATTTGTCTGTATCATCCGGTCAAAATTTTCCAAGAATATCTTGGTGTAAAGGATCATTTCATATGGGGTTCATCTGTAGTAATGCATGTCAGCCAGAGAGAGAGAGAGCTCATATGTGAACGAGCAATATAATGAATAAATGAAGGAAAATGATTTTAAATTTGTTTCATGTAATAATTTATTTCAACTGCAACAAGCTTAGCATCAGCAGACATAGCTAGTTTAGGAACCCATTCCACTTCTCTCCATCTTAAAAATAAAATAAAAAATAACAAATAACAGAAACGTAGCTATATATGCTAAAAAATTCTAGAAAAATCAGTAATAACCATATTTTTTGCTCTATGTCTGAAGATGCTGTTATGAGCTAAGCTTGTTGCAATTGAAATACATTATTACATGAAACAAATTAAATATATTTTTCCTTCATTTATTAATTATATATATATATATTTCAATCAGGGAAAATGTAGATAAAATCTAATGGTAAATATATAAAAAAAAATTGATTATTGTTAGTTGTTTTATCGTTGAATTTATTGATTTATCTATGTATATCCAAATATTCACAATTGAAGATCAACTATAAAAAAAAAAAACAGACTCGCAGACTTCTTATCTTCAATAATAATTTATTTTTCCTCAAACTAACGAAAGCCCTGGTGAAGATCTATCGAAACACTGCAGCGTAGGTGAAATAAACATCATTCATTTATAAACTTGTGTTTTTTCAATTTTTTACAATATTACATACTATCAGATTCACTTTGAGTTTTTCTTCACATTATCCAATTTAAAAAAAAAGTTATCTTCAATAATAATTTATTTTTTCTCAAACTAACAAAAGCCCTGATGAAGATCTATCGAAACACTGCAGCGTAGGTGAAATAAACATCATTCATTTATAAACTTGTGTTTTTTTAAAAATTTTTACAATATTACATACTGTCAGATTGACTTTGAGTTTTTCCTCACATTATCCAACTTTGTATTTATACTTGTAAAATATCTGATACTCGAGGGATTTAGTTATCAACAAAATATATTTGGATTAAATTAATTCAAATATTTTAATCTTTTCTGTTTGCTAGTTGAATAAAAATTTTTTTTTAAAAATCATGCAGATATTTAAAAAAAGATTTAATATAATTCATTTATTTATCTATTTATTTTTTCAATCTGTCAAATCAGGAAAATGTTAGCTGCTATTCTTTAGTCGAAATAGCTGAGAAAAGATTGTGTCTGCTGCGTGTTTGCAAAAAACAACATTACCTGACAGAGTAATGTGCAACGTTCCAGAAAACAGTCGCCTGTCAAAAGTAATCGTGACTTTTATGTTTTCACATATTTCACCCCTCAGAGAATTCTGCTGGGAGCCATCAAGTCTAATGACAAGAGAAACAAAGAAATGTTCTTTCAGATTAGCCTTGCAGGGAATGAACAGACTAGAAAATAATTAGTTCTTGAGGGAAGTGCCTAGTGGTAGATTATTGGAGAGTAAATTTAAAGGAACTGGAATTGGTAATACAAATATTGTTATTCTACAAGGTTTCCCGGTTAAACAATGAGATTAACTGTTAAATTTTTTTTTTTAATCAATTTAATTAATGGGGTGAGTCAAAAGTTTTGCAATATTTTGGTAATACAAATATTGTTATTCTACAAGGTTTCCCCTGTTAAATAATAAGATTGTCTGTTAAATTTTTTATTACCAATTTAATTACTAGGGATCATTGAGTCTGTGGTGCAGTGGCACTTATATCTTATGATCATACCAACTAGGGTGAGTCAAAAGTTTTGCAATATTTTGGTACAATATTGTGGTGTTTATACTATGAATATTACTTTATGCAAATCAACCTGTTGTAGAGTGGGTGGCCTCATATCATAGGTCTATCATAGATTCGGGGGGGGGGCATAAGACCCTAGCTTCAGCCCTGCTTGCATGCATGTGTGTGTGTGTGTATGGGTCATCAAGAACTAGCATGTTTTTTTGTGAATTACAGGATGACTAACCAGGTTTTTTTTGCTAATGCGTATATGTGACAGTGTATGTATTTCTTATATATGTGTTCTCCCTCCAGCTATGGGTATATAGTAGGATAGACTGGACTCTTTAACCTTCATTAGACAACCAGTCTAGGAGAAGGAAAACTCTGAATCCAAACCTGCTAAACTCCGCTTAAGAAACTCGGCACTTTTATGACACACCTTGTATTCTGAACAAAATTAACGTTTCCATTCATTGTTCATTTTTATCTTGGTAAATACAACTTCAATCTCGCTTCTTTTATGACACACCTTGTATTTTGAACAAAATTAATGTTCCATTCATTGTTCATTTCTGTCTTGTAAATACAGCTTCAATTTGATACTTTTTTGACACACCTTGTATATGATTTTTAGAAGATCTATTCAGATTTCAAGAATTGGAACACTTTAGCTTTTTGTTTGTAAATCCCAAAGCCAACATATCTAAAATAATTGAATAGAATATGCATGTACAAAGTCTGGCCAGTGGTTCATAATTGGCCAACATTAAGATTTCTTATGTCTTTAATGTATTATTAATGGCCCACTAGATCAGTGTTAAACAGGGCATGACAATGATTCACCACTGGCATTTTGGACTAGAATATGTAAAATCACAAGTTGAAAACATCACACTTTTTGCTTTTTTTTTTCTGGTTGATTTGTAAACCATAAACAATGTTATTTTTCTGAATTTTTGAGATGAGGGTTAATAATTAGTATTATTTGGATTATTCAGACTATTGTCCTCATCTTTATTGTTATATGTACAATGACAATAAACCTGAAGAAGACTGGAGGGCACATTAGCCGAAACGATGTATAGATAACATAAAGAGGAGGACAATAGTCCGAATAATCCAAATAATACGAATAAACAGTGTTTTATGAAGATTTTCATTTCTTACAAATTTGATAATTTTAAAAATGTTTTATAATTTGCTTGAAGCATTGTGTTTATATTGGTTTGGTGATTGGTTTTGAAGGCTATCACAATACAAGTATAAGGAAAAATAAGGTAACTATGATATTGTTCGTTTACCTTTTGATTTATTTTTAATAATTTTACCAAATTCCTTTTGGTCCTTATTTATGATGGGGTCCCTAGTGTATCTTAGGTTTCTGGAACAAGTTTTGACAACATGACAGAAGTCCTCAAACTGTATATTTACTATGGGGTTACAAGAGATTTTGTTTTAAGGTTTAAAAGTTGGCTGTTGTTATTCTTGGTGTATGTTCCTAGGGTTTGCTTTTAACCCCATCTTACTTGGTGGTTATGCTGAAAAGGAAGGAGTTCAAGGAACGAAAAAGGAAGAGACAAAGACAAAAGTAGTTCTATTATTTAGGCTTTATTCACCAGTCATAGCCACCATGTGGCAAGGGAATTTCTCCCTGGCCAGTAGTAGTGTCTTGTCCAAGTTAAGGTCTAAGTCAGAATGGCCGAGATTATCTTGGGGGTTGGTAGTCGGTCCTTTTTCATGCACATGCTCAGAAGGTTCTTCCAGTGAAGGCTCATGAGAGTTTGTTATTTTTTTTTTATTTGAATTTTATTTTAATCCCCACATTACATGCAATTATGTGGTTAAAAAACATCAGAAAGAACCATTGACCTTCAAATATCTTTATCTTATCAAATTTGTCCCTCTTTGCAAAAAGTTTGGACACCCCTGCCATAGGCAAAGCTTTTTCTCTGCCCAAGCAACCTATCATAGCGTGGAGAGGTGAGATCTAACCTGTATCATTACACTAAATTGTGTTCCACTCAAAACTGGACATTGTGTCCTTTTCTCTTGTTTTTACAGGAGATAGGTGGCGAGGAAAGTGATCAGAGACATTTCATGATACCAAACTGCCACAACAGTTTGGTATCCTCTGACACTGATGATGGATGGAGTGACGGGGATGCGGGAAAATCCAAAACCGCCCCAGGTAGGAGGTCTTTTTTACTTTTCCATCATCGTCAGTCATATACATTTAAAAGCGGAAGTGTTTAGTCACTCTGCTATTATAGTAACTCCAGTCAATGTACCCATAGCCTTTTGCCATTCATGGAATATTTAATCTATGAATGATATTTTCTATCTACTTATATTATGCATGTGTGTCTCTTAAGGGAAACTGAAAGATGCTTTTATAATATTCCAATCAATGCCTTGTGCCATTCATGGAATATTTAATCTATGAATGATATTATCTATCTACCTATATTATGCATGTGTGTCTGTTCAGGGAAACTGAAAGCAGCAAATCAAGAGAAAGTTTTTTGTAAAATTTTACATGTAGATCAGATTTTTTTTTTCTTCTTTAGGGTTTTGTCCTCTCTGGTTTATCTAATCTTTTCTAAAATATTCCATATGATGAGTTCCAAGGGAGATAATTTGGAATGTATCATTTTAAGCATAGATAGAAGTAGTGAACAATTTTATAGGATTTACACCTCACTTTGCTGTAGGGAGAGTTCCTATGTCATAACAGCCAATGTGCTGGACTGCAAGATTGTAATAAGTGAGTTAAAATACCAATCACACTATTACATTTACTTTTGGACTAATATGCTTAGAAAAGGCATGAACCCCCTGATTCCCCCCAGATATGGGTTAAATAAATAAATTGCTTGGCGGCCCATGTTAGCATGTCCATGTGCTGGCTTCCACAAGAAAACGTTGCTTATGAGTTTGTCCTTGCTCCCTCCATCATGTCTTGTCCATCTCACTCGGATGGTTTGTGAGATAGGGGGCACACACTGGCATGCCCATGTGCTGGCTTCCACAGGAGGACATCGCTTATGAGTTTGTCCTTGTTTCTCCAGCAGTGTCCCGCATGTCTTGTCCGTCTTACTCAGATGGTTTGGGTGATATGTGGCAGGTGGCCATACAGCTGCTTCCTTGTGGGGTGCTGTTTCCATGACTTGTTCAAGACCGCACGCAGCATTCTTGTGCAGCTCCCATCTATTTTATTCTCAAGGTGCTTCATTAGGGTTCAAGTGGTGCAGCCATACAGCAGCACTGATACAATCACAGCTTGGCAGAATTGTCATTTTAGCTGGTCAGTGAGATTGGATTTCCATACAAGTGATAATCTGATTATAGCCGACCATGGTCAGCAAATTTTTAAACACATTTTTTCTATTCAACCTAAAAATGAGACCCTAACAGGTACTACCACTTTGGGTCAGAGCTGACCAGTGAGTCATGGCAATAAAGGGGTACTCCACACTCTCCAGACCTCCAGAATTGGAACTTCACTATTGGAAACAGTTTAACATCATACCTGAATACTATCACCCTCAGCCACCGCCTTCTAGCACATCTATGATAATAAAGGTTGGAAGTTTGCCATAAAGGCAAACGGATTGAGACATATAAGTGCTAGGGCTTGACATGATCAGACGATTGAACAGAGGGAGCCTCTCCAACCAACCATCTAACTACCATAATCATTCATGTATAACATGTTTTTTTCCCAGATTTTTTAGCCTAAAAGCAAGGGGTGTATAGTATACAATCCTTGCTCATGTAAGATATAACTCATCTTGCTTATGTATAATGTATACTGTATATTATACATAAGGACGAAATATTACCCTTTTTTTAGCCACGTATTTGGGATGGCAAGATCAAAAGTATGTTATATCTATAGTCCAACCTAACTAATGTGTAACAAACACTTCTGTTTTATACCGCAACAGAAAAATAACCACGAGAATGCGTGTGCTATTTCTCTTAATATTTTAGATGAAGTTTGATGATTAGTATTATTTGGATTATTCAGACTATTGTCCTCATCTTTATTGTTATCTGTACAACGTTTCGGCTGATGTGTCCTCTGACCTTCTTCAGGTATTTCTGACAATAGTCCGAATAATCCACATAATACTAGAATGTGTGTCTATTAATAATCAGTTTCTTCTATTATGAACTTATTTTCACCAAAAGTTTATTACATTTTTCACATTACTGTGTAATTTTGTGTTTCAAAACATTATATATAAACAATATAAATCCTTATTTTTAATCAGTCAATACAAACTGGATAAAAAGTCAAACAAATGTTCAATTTATTATAAATTTAGCTGCTACAATTTCAAAAGGTCAAAAAAATGTTTTTCCCTGAATTTGTAGCCTAAAGTCGGGCGTGTGTATTACAAACAACTAATTATACAGTACAAATATTTTTATTATTAGTAGCAAAAAAAAAAAAAAACCCTTTGGGCAGTGTAAAAATTAATTTTTGAAAGATATTGCCTGAGAGGTAGGAGTTAAAAATTCAACGCCAGAGCCTTTATATCATAAATAAAATCATCAAATTTACTAAAGGAATAAAAAAAAAAACAATTTGAAATGGAAACTTGGTTCTGTTTATCTCAAATAAAATGTAGCTTGCTTCTATTAATTATTAATTAAATAATTATTTTGAATATTTTACACATAAATTTTACACAAAATTGTAGGTACTTATTTATTTGTAAACTTTTTAGTCAACCACTTGTTATTGAAAAAAGGGGCGAGTAAAAAAAATAATTTTTAGAATTTCACAAATAATTTTTTTCATAAAGTAATAATACATTTTTTAATTAATTTCATTGTTTGTTTATTTAAATTGTCATTATTACAGGAATACAAATGTTGAATTATAAGGAACAGATTTTATTTATTTTATTCATATCAATATTGAATTTTTGAGTGTATATAATACAAGGTTGTTCTTTATTCTATGTATTGACGATTTTGGGTATTCTGACATAAGCAGTGACATAGTTTCAATTAAAGACAAATTAAGACTGAATCTCCATTATTAGTAGACTAGAAGCAGCTACTCAGCCTCACCTGGGTAGAGAGGGATAAAAAAGGTAGTCTCACAAATCCATTATAATTGAATTGCAAGTTAGATCCTCACAGGATACCCCATTAAAATCCATATGTAAAAAAATACCTTGCGTTGATGCAGAGACTCTGAAAAATTTACTATTTAAAATACTAAATGAAAAAAAATTCCATGCTGTATCATTTAAATTTTGTTTTTTAATTAACTTCACAAATATAAATCAAATCTTCATTATTTTTGTTCAAAAATCAATATCTGGTGATAGTGAATGTGTATATATATATTTACTTTTTCATTGTTTTATTTTCAAAGTTTCCTCCAGATATACATACACACAAATTGCCCTTCTTTATATATGTATAAATAGATTATTAATATCCAGTTATGGTTCAACTCTTCTCTTTGACTACAGTTTTTTTTTTAAATGAATACATAAAAATAAAAACATGATCCCAGATGTGGAAGTAACCAACTGATGAAAGTTGTATTCATTTTTATGGGATTATAATCAAGTAGTAAACCAAATGGCAAAATGTCAGGGAATGTTGTTGTTGTAGCAAAGGATTATGGGATAGAATATTCAATGGATTTAAGGCAGAGGCCAGAGAGACACACAAAATGGAAAAGCTAATAAAGCCTAGTAAACTTGACCTCCTTTAAAACGAAAGAATAAAGTTAAAATAAAAACAATTCAAATAAGAAAAAAAACATTTTTTTTCTTTTGAATTCAATTTCCAGATTGGTTACATTTGCTCATTCACACATCTTTCCTTTCATTCTTTTTATCAATTCATTTGGTCATTCATTCATTTAATTCATTTGGTCATTCATTCGTTTAATTCAACCAAAATGAAACAAAGAGAAAAAAGATGTGGAAAGGTCAGTTTAAGAAGAGGAAGAAAAAAATTATTATCTTATAATTTATTTTCTAGTTTATTTTCTTTTTTGTGCATTTTTATGGGAATTTTCTTGTCTCCTTTCCTTCATTTAAAAAGAAACTTTTAGTTAATATTTTTATTTGTTTTTTTTTTATTAACATATGAAGATGTTTTTGTTATATTTTCTATGTTTCTGTTTGTTTATTTTATTTTTTTCCTTTTGTTTTTACTTTTTTAAAATTTTTTTCCATTTATTTTGATTTAGCAGTTTTAATTTATTTTATTGGTTTCCATTTATATCTAGAATTTTCTTTTCTTTATCATTATCTTTTATTTGTTACATATAAGGGAAAAACTCAACCGAATAAAAAAAAAAAAAAAAAGTTTTATTTGTTTTATACTTTATTTATTTGAACACATTTTTATATCAATTTTCTTTTTTTCCCCCCTTTCCTCCATTTTTTATCAGATTTTTTTCATTAATTTTATTTATTTTTTACTATTCATGACACGTTTTTTAAATATTTTGTATTTGTACACATCCTTTTTAATTTTATTCTTTTTCAATATTTATTTTTATTTTAACTTTCCCTTTCTTTTTTTTACACTCTTATTTATTACTTTTATTTTACTAGTTTTTGTGTATTTTATTAGCTTTCATTAAATCAAGGATTTTTCTTTCTTTTTTTTTTTTTTTAAACCTTTTCTTTTTATTTGTTAACATTTAAGAGAAAAACTCAACAACTGTGAAAAAAAATTAATTATGTTTTCTGCATTTTCTTTCTGCATTTTTATGTGAATATTTTCATCTCTCTTTCTTTCTTTCACATTTCTCCATTTTTTATTATCCATTTTGAAGGTCTTGTCATACAGTAGTACCTTGACTTACGAGTTTAATTTGTTCCACTTGTACACAACTTCTTTGTATATAAAATCAATTTTCCCCCATGGAAATAAACTGAAATGTCTTTAATTCAATCCAGACCAACCAAAACACCCTATTTTTTTTAATAAGAAAAATAGCAGTGCATTGTATAAAAACATAATAAAATACAATGTAATGAATTATGTTTTTGTAACATGTCTTAATGTTTAATTTTTTTAATGAATGATATTTTTCTTTGACATAATAAATTTGGTAACTTAAATGTTTTTAATGAAACTTCTTAACATAAGCATATCTGAAGCTTGTAGGTATTTACCGCACATTCCATGTATGCAAATGTGACACAAGGTCTTTTTAATGTGGAACCACCCATGAGCCGAAATTCATGGGATGGTAGGTGCGGTGCAGTGCAAAAAATGCGTTGATCCCGTCAGTATTCCCCCTCAAGGTGGGTGCCTCCGGCAATGTGCAATAAACCCAGCCCCCTTTAAATCAGGGGGAAGGTGTTGCCTGGGGGGATAGCCTCCTGGGATCACACTGTTGTGTTAGCCTTAGAATTAAATGCTATACTAACAGCAACAAATAAATTGAATTAAAACTTTGTTTAATTCTAACAATTTATTAATGAGCTAAATAAAACAATAAGTAACTATAATTCCTTCCTGTGTATAAAGTTGAGTTTGAGGGACTTACCAGCATGCTTTTGAAGATATCTGGTATATTAGGGTGGTTTCATGGAGAGGTTTTAAAGTCACAGCCTCATGGGTCTGTCTGCGATTTTTGGTATTTTGTGCCAAAACTTCTGGGCTCATCACATGATTGGTATATCCAAGCCTCTCTCACTTAACCCCACACACAGGAATTACCATTTTACTGACTCAACAATGCTGTTAATTACTTAACCAATTCAGGGCTGAAGCCACTGGACAAAGGTCCCGGGTGAGGGGCGTATACTTTAAATTTTAGTTTACAACACAAAGCAAAAAATTAACTGAGTGAAAGCTTGTAACCCTGAAAAATTGTAAAATGAAAAACTCGTAAGTCAAATTATCATGATATTTAGTAATTGTTTACATTCCTTTCTACTTATTTCTTCCATATTGGTTTTTATTCTAATTTTTTTTCTCACATTTCAATTTTTATTTTTGTCTTGTTAGCTTCAGTTTATTTTATCAACTTTTATTAATATCTCATAAAAAGTAAAATTGGTCGAGTGGCCTATTCTCAATATCAGGAGGATAGTGAGGGAGTCTACCCCATTTTCACTAGTGTTAAACCGGGGAGATTATTTTTACCAGGTGGAGCGCCACAGCTACCCTCAGCTTCCCATTTTACCACACAGATTAGATTACCCAAGCTGTGCTACTCATGAACTGAGTTGGTGAGGGCTGGTATGAAACCTGGAAACTTGCTATTCCTTGGTGGATAAAATTTCTTTTCTTTTCCTTTTTTTCTTTTATTTGTATGTATTTTTTTTTACAAACAAGGGGACTTGGCATTGTCCAAAATTACTAATCTTTTCTGATCTTCAAGTAAACTTAACTCTTTGCTTACCAAATTTTCCCAGTATTTTTTACCTATATAATAGGATATTTCAGATCTCCCTATCTATTCCCCTCAAAACTTAGTTGATTCTGGATCTGTTATCTGGGCTTAGGCTGGATTTCTTCTTAGGTATCTTGTTAGGACTCCTTGATTTTTTTTCATCCTGTCTTGGTATTTCTTGTCTTGTGTCATTGTTGTTTTTTTATTAATGAACACAAGACTTTCTTGTCTTACTTAGATGTCTTTGATTTCAATTTATTAAACCCATCTTCAAATAGAGAAATGTGTGCAAGAAATATCCCTTTGGATGAGAGACACCATCTTGCAATCCATCTTGTCTTGTAACCCAGCCAAAACTGATTTTCTAATTAAGTTTCTCACATTGGGTTGTCCAATCAGAGCCAAATTGAGCAAAAGGTTAAAAGCTTGTCAATCAATATGATTTTTAATTCTAACTACACTACAGTACATGATTGATAGGCAACCAATCAATTATGTAACAATTTCTCACTGATTAATGTTCCAATCTTGTGTAGACTTGTTATGGTTGATAAACAATAATAATTACATGAATTGGGAATAATTGTATTATGATATTTACTTTATTGAATTCTCTGATATCTTCATTCATGTAAAGTAAGTAAAGTCGTCAGGGCGGCCTAAAGTCGGTATCAGCCAGTCAGCGAGGGAGCCTATCCCCTTTTCAATAGCGCTAGGCCAAGGAGATTGTTTTTAGCATCTGATGTGGAGTGCCACACCTACCATCATCTCCTTACTTTACCGCACAGATTCCTGTGCTACTCATACGCTGAGTTGGCGAGGACCGGTATCAAACTAGAATATTGATATAGGACATTTAGCCCCAAAACACCAGAAAAAGTTAAACACTGCCTATTGGTTGATTGTTATGATGAATAGTATTACAGCTGTAATCTTGTGGTTTACACATGTTGTTGTTATTGAGTGAACCTTAAGAATTAATCTGTTACCATCCTTGAGACAAATAGAAGATATTACAATTCATTTGTTCACTTTTTAAACATTTTATATGTTATGATTTTTGTGGCCATTTTTAGGCTTCAAGTGAGAGCACTTTACAGTGGAGATCCCTTGTGTTAAGCAGAGGCTTGATCCTTAGTGAAGAAACCTTTGGTTGATCCTTGGTGTCCTTAGTGTTGGGTAGAATCCTTTCGTTATTCCTCAGTGTCTCTTAGTGTTGGGTAGAATCCTTTGGTTGAGCAGAGTCCTTGGTTGCAAATCTGTTCGTCCATATGTGCAAATGAATGGCTTTCAAGATAGGTGATTAAATAGTTAACTAACCACATATTCGAGCAGTTGATTGGCTGGCTTTAATCCATGCAGAGTCTATAAGTTTAATTGGTGGACTTCAGCACACCTTATATATCCAAAATATTCCAACAATATATAGTTACATATGTAGCATTGTAACTTAGACCTGTATCTGGTTGGCTTGCAGATGCAGCTTCTTTGATGATTGCTTGTGGCTGGATACAGAATCAGATGAAATGGCCAACATCCTCTTGGAAACACCCATCGTGAAAAAAGGTACCTTGTGTCATATCCTACCCATGGTAATTGGATTAGGTAATAGGGCATTCCATCAAGGTGTAATGGTTAGCAAGCTAGTCTTTCAGATCTATTATTACTGAATAGCGAGTTCAATCCTCGCTGGATGTCCCATAATTGTGCTTAAGAAATTGACCTTGTGTCACATCCTACTTGTGGAGAGAAGTTGGTAAATATATAACAGGTTTAAATTTAGAGTTTTTCTTTCTCCTAAATTGGTTGCCATACTAAGGTTAAAGGGCCCAGTTTCCCTTTTATTTATCCATAGCTGGAGGGAGAATAGCTGGATGCATATCTTTCCCATGGATATTAGGGTCTTTCAGGTTGCTGTTGATTTTTTACACTGATAGCCATTACATCATAAACAATTCTACACTGTAAAAAAGCTGAACTTTGACAATAGTTATACATAAGACGGTTTTAGATAGCTTTAAAATGGACTCAGTGACTTAAGTTCAAATTCTGGATGAGGCAGGATTTGAACTAGGGTTGCTGTCTATTTTTTACATTGATAACCATTACATCATGAACAATCCCACACTGTAAAATACAGACCAGTGAACTGAACTTTGACTACAGTTGTGAATAACATAGCTTTAGGAATTTGGCACTATGTCAGCATAAGGGTTAATGATATCTTTCTTTTTGATTAAAATTTTTTTTTTTCAGAATTCATTCATTTTTTTTTTTGTGTGTGTGTATATTCTAATCTTATTATCAATTTATATTTCTTTCGGTTATTTCCTAGTTGAGTAACATGAGTGACCCAGAAAAAACAGAACCCAAATTATTTATTTATTTCCCATTAAACTAACCCTAAACCCTAACCCTAACCCAAACCCTTGTTGGACTTAATTTTAATTTTTTTAAAAAGTTTAACAGTTTTATTACAAAATTTGTGGGTTCTGTTTTTTCTGGGTCACCCTGTAATATCATGTTACTCAACTAGGAAATAACCTTTCTTTCTTATTAATAAGTTGGAGATGAACAAGGGAGAATTAAAGGGAAAAAAAAAAAATTAAACAAGTTTATGTAGAATATTCACCATTTTCTTTGTGTACGTCTTTCACATTCAATGACATGACTATTAATGTCAAAAATCTTTAACATTTTCCAACACTTTCTTTCTTTCGCTTCCCTCCACTTTCTCCGACACCTTTCAACTCCTGACTGTCCCTTCTCCTCACTTTTCTCCAAGATCTTTCAGCTCCTAACTCCTGAACTTTCTCGGAGAAAAATTCAAACACAATCAGCCAAGGTACAACCCAACACAACGATCTTCCTTTCATCGAGTCAGGCATTCGACATTTTTGTTGCTATGCACTGGGAATGTTCTTTTTAAAATACCCCCATCATCACCACCGCTACCTCCACCCTTCTGAACCCTCTCTCTCTCTTTCTTTCTCTCTCTCTCTCTCTCTCACACACACAGAGACTTTTACATGATCTGTAACCCTTTTGTATTACCCGGCATTAAGAGTCGGTTGAAATGTCAAATTTTCCTCTTGTTTGTTTGTTTGTTGCACAGCTAATTCCAAGTGGTATTTTCTCAGGACTTTGGTTCCGATTTTTGCTCTCTACGTGTGTGACACAAAGGATGTATGATGAGGAACAATATCAATAAAAAAAAAAAAAACCCCCCAAAACAAACAAGATACAAATTACAATTTGATTCCGTGATGGTGTGACTATTTCATTTGTGCTGTTTGTCTAGATACGTGCAGTTAAAACTTGTTTTTAAACATGTCCGACCACCGTGTCACTGTTGTTATAAACATAGACGAGATGAGTGAAGAAAATAAAATACCAATTCAACAAATTAGTTTGTAAATGTAACATTTTCCCTTTTGGTATGGCATCCATCAGTCTCATAAGACTATGGAACTGAACCACAAGAAAGTGCAAGGCTTTATTGCAGACCAGCACTTGCCTATTCAGCAGATCTCCCCTCCTAATGACACAAATGTTGTCCAAGAGAAGATCATGGCACTATACAATTTTGCATTAATAAAGACTCCCTCAATGTCCAGCATTTTACACACACACACACACACACATATATATATATATATATATATATATATATATATATATATATATCATATAATTGAGAATACTCAACAAACCATCATTTGGCTATTATAAATTTATTTGGTATTGTTGGAATTGGATGGACAGTGATTGAGTCTATCCCCTTTTTGCTAGCACTAGACTTGTTTTTGAATCTGAGGTGGAGCACCACACCTACCATCAGCTTTCTTCTTTACAACACAGATCCAAGCTGTGCTACACATGAGCAAAAGTGGCAAGGGCTGGTATCAAACCTGGTTCCTTGATGGATGCTCTATCAACTTAGTTTAACCATACCATTTTAAAATGTAAATTTCACTCTACTTGAGTGATCTAGTACTAGTGAAAAGGAGATAGATTCCCTTGCAGTACAGGTGATACCGACAATAGGCCACTATGCTGACTCTACTTACTTACATTATAGGAACATAGTTAGATAATACTGTATTGCAAGATGCACATCACATTTTAAATACCAATATAAGGTATTTTAATATATTATACCAATATAATCATTTATCTAACAAGCAAATACATGCACACTCCGGGTGCAAGTATTTAAATTTTAATGTAATAAAATACTATATTAAATTAGAAAGGCTAATGAAACTAAATAATTCAACTATTTAGTTAAATTAGGAAGTAAAGAATAAAATTACATTTATTTCTTCTTATTAATAGATGTCTTTTAAGATTTATCTCCAAGATTTTTGCTCATATTCATTAAGATAAAACCAAACAATTAGAAATAAATAATACTAAGCACATATTTTTTAATATCAATATCCAAATTAGCCATCTGGTTCACACTGTAAACAGCTATTTTGTTGTATGTGTAAATACAATTGCATATTATTAGTATGTAGATCCGATCCAGCCGGGGTCCAGTAGCTTACAAGCTGACATCGTTGATCCAAGGGAGCCATCCCCTCAGGCAACAACTGGCCCCTTGATTTAAAGCAGCAGGGCTGAGTTTATTGCCCAGTGCTTGAGATGCCCCTCTTGAGGGGGAATGCCAATGGGATCAACACATTTTTGGCACTCGCCACCCACATAAATAGGGCCTAGTGCCTAACCCGTACACGTGGGGTACATGATAAATACTAGTATGTAGATGAGGCCAACAGTATTAATAAGGTAAAACAATCTTATTAATAATTGAGGTTTGAATAAAAATAAAATCATGTAGAATGGTGGTTCCCAACCTATGGCCGCATGGCCAAAATGGGCCACAGCAAATTTCAGGTGGGCCAAGGAAATATTATGATTCTATATGATTTCAGAGCATACTTTTTATATACAAAATCCAATCATATATGTGTGAAATTTATATTTTCTAGAAAGTAAGATGTCAACTAATTCCCAGTGGGTGAGAGTGGGGAGAGATCTACACCCCTGATATGCCCCTATATTATGTTTTATATATATTGACTTTATTATTTATTAAATATTGATAATACATAGTCGTTAAATTGGAACTGAAAAGTACATGTAGTTTAGATACTTGAGACAAAGTGTGTGCATCAATATGTTTATATCTTGATTGAATAAATATCTTATGTAAAATGAAAATATTTTTTTCTATTATAATAATTTCATGGGCCACAAAAAATTCTGGTTTCAAAGTGGGCCATGAGCTGAAAAAGATTGGGAACCTCTGATGTAGAATGTGATGTAAATAAAGGAAATTGTGACTTGAGTAGTGATATAGTTTCGGTTACTGACAAACACACAATCTCCATTATATTAAGATATATAATACGAATATAATATTTCCACCAAGAATATTAATTTCATTTAATCAAATTAAATTCTCATTTCTTTAATCAAGTGAGATGAGAATCTAAGAGAAAGTCCGTCAGTGATAGAGATCTACAAGTGAAACAATTGGTAATTTGCAGATGGTGACATCCTTTTTTTTTTTCATATCGCAGTCTCCATCTTTTTGTTTTTAACTCAAATAATGAAACATTTTCAGAATTCCCTTTGTAAGAATTAGAAAAAGAAAAAAGAAAAACATGGTAGTTATTTTACAGCCTTTGAAGTTTTAACCAGATTAATTTTTGTTCCCCCTTTTCTTTACATGGTTTCAAAAATATTTGTAAAATGCAAAAGAAGTAGCAATTCATTCAAGAACATGTCATATAGATAATATTTATTTTCTTTTGAAATTTTATTAATTTATTTGTCTCAATATATATATTTGCATTTTACATACACACACACACACACACACACACATATGTAAGAATGGAAAGGGAATTGAATCCGACAATATGAGGAAAAAATGAGTAAAGAAATGTAGATGGATAAAAATGATTTTTATCGATATCACTTTTAATCGATATCACTTACACATGTGTTTTGGTCCGTTTATCAAAATGTATACGGATTTACATTATTATTATTATTATTAAAATAATCAGATGAAGTTGAAATGATGATGATAATAATAATAATAGGAAAAATGTAAAAATATTCCGTACACAGAGAGATTTTTTACGACCTTCATCAGAGTGAATTTTTTATTTTTTTAATTTTTTTTTTTCTCTCTGTGTAAGGAATATTTTTACATTTTTCCTATTATTATTATTATTATTATTATCATCATTTCAACTCCATCTGATTATTTTAATAATAATAATAATGTAAATCTGTATACATTTTGATAAACGGACTGAAACACGTGTAAGTGATATCGATTAAAAGTGATATCGATAAAATTCATTTTTATCCATCTACATTTCTTTTCTTTACTCATTTTTACACACACATATATATATGTGAAGAGAAAGTGGAAGTGAATCTGACAGTATGTAATATAATGAAAAATGCAGCTTCGTAGTATTTTTCAAACATCCAAGAATGCTTGTTTTTCATTCAACAATTTTTAAATAGACTGACCGACAAAGCAAAAGATTCTCACAGTTTTCTTATTCTCTGTGATAAATCTATTTTTCTCAATTTAACGAAAGCCCTGATGAAGATCTTTGAAAGAGATTAAAACACTGCAGCGTAGGCAAAATAAACATTACTCGTTTTATGAACTTGTGTTTTTCATTTTTTCATTATATTACATATATACACACTTTCATATAATTGAGAATACTCAACAAACCAGCATTTGGCTATTATAAATTTATTTCAGCTGGTACCTCTATAAAGTAGACCAGTTTTGTCAGATAGCTATCACATAATCTTTTGGGGTGGCATATATATATAAGTGTGTGTGTTGTCATTGTGGAGTCCATGTATGCTTCTTTGTTGGTATATCTGATGAGTCTTGAAAAAACCTTGTAAAGTAGAGGTCATGCTCTCAATGTATTTGATAAAATAAAATGGAACTTAGCACATAACATCCAACACAGTTTCCCATTTATCTAACACTTTACCCATGCTTCACACTAAATTCAAAATATATATATATATATACAGATATAATATATACATTGAAACTTGCTTATCAGATATACCATGTATGTATGTATATATATATATATATATATATATATAAATGTGTGTATGTATATATATATATATATATATATATATATATATATATATTATTTATATTTGGTGCCCCAAAATGAAAATGCTGAAGGGATCATGTACTTTTTCACTCAGGAAACAGCATGAGCTTTGCTTTCTGTGTTGCTCACCACATTAAAAAGTCTTTGTATCAATCTGGCCTGATGGGAGGTCAGGAGTATATATATATATATATATATATATATATATATATATATATATATGAGGTTTGTCTGTTTATGTAAAAAGAAAAAAAAGAACAAAAGTGATAAGATAAATAGGAATATTTCTTTGTAGTTATCTATTTTTTTGATTTTTTAAAACTAGTTTTGACCTTAAGTTATTGTCAGGAAAAGGTTTTTGTATAAAAACGTTTTTTAGAAAGAATTTAAAAAAGTTTTTTAAAAAGTTGCAAAAAGAGAAGTGACGAAAATTGCACCGATGAAATAGCATATCCATTTCTTAAATGAAAATTATTTTCTAGCATCTAAGTGTTTTAAACTGACCATAATATGTTGTTGGAATATTTTATTATATAAGATGTGCTGGAATCCACCACTTAAACTTATAGACTCTGCGTGGGCATGTGGATTAAAGCCAGCCAATAAACATGCTCTAATACATGGTTAGTTAACTATTTAATTGCCAATCTTCAAAGCTGCTCCTTTTCACATATTCGTCACAGACGAAAGGATCTGCAATCAAAGACTCTGCTTAACCAAAGGATTCTACCAAACTCTCAGGAACACCAAGGAACAGCCAAAAGATTCTACCTAACACTAAGGGACACTAAGGAACAACCAAAGAGTTCTACCTAACACTAAGGGACATTAAGGAACAACCAAAGGATTCTACCTAACACTAAGGGACAACCAAAGGATTCTACCTAACACTAAGGTTCACCAAGGAACAACCAAAGTATTCTACCCAACACTAAGGGACACCAAGGAACAACCAAAGGATTCTACCTAACACTAAGGAACACCGAGGAACAACCAAAGGATTCTACCTACACAAGGATTCTTCAATATGGGACACAAAGGAATTCCATTGTAAATTGTTCTCATCTGCAGCCTAAAAATGGCAGCAAAAATCATAACATATATCTGCTGTCAGGACACCCGGCACTTAGTTTTTCATTTGGGAGGTATATTTTAAGCAGCGGGGGGGGGGGTATTTTAAATTAGTTGTTACTTTTTGGTTTGTTTATTTAGGTGTTTATATGTTACCTCAATTCTGTCCATCCTATTACAAAGCAGCCCTAATAAGGTTTATGCTAAATCTATTTGGAGTCAGTGTTTGTGAACATTCTATCTCATGTATTTTTATAATATTGTCTGTTGTAGTATTTTTTTCTATAATTGAGATTTGTTGTTCTACAAGTATAAGTTTGTTGATGAAGAGATAGGCATAAGCATATATATAGAGATAAAGGGAGAGATAGACACCAATATATATATATATATATATATAAACAGAAAGAGAGTGATAGACATATATATATATATATATATATATATATATATATATATATATGAAAAGGGGTAAATTAATAGAGAAGGCAAAAAATTGATTTGCAATTTTGAGTGTTAATAAAGATAATTAACCAATTAAGTTGTAATTCTGAATGAATATAAAAGTGCTCAATACATTTGTAGAGCTGGTTTAGAAAACCAATATAGTCAGAGTAACCCTATTTGAGTTTAACCACAGGATCGTCAGGGCTATTCTGAATAGCCCTGATGATCCTCTGGTGAAACCTGAGTAGGTTTACTCTGAGTATATTGGTTTTATATATATATATATATATATATATATATAAGTTGGGTCAAAGAAGTATCAAGATTTTTTGTACTTTTTGACATGCCTTGTATTCTGAAAAAAAAAAATAACGTTCCATTCATTGTTCATTTCTATCTTAGTAAATACAGCTTCAAACTCGATACTTTTATGACACACCTTGTATTCTGAAAAAATTAACTTTTCCATTCATTGTTCATTTCTATCTTAGTAAATACAGCTTCAATCTCGATACTTTTATGACACACCTTATATATATACATAGAGAGAGAGAGAGAGAGAGAGATAGACATATATTGGATAGATAGATGGAAAAAGAGATAGACAAATATATTGGATAGATAGATGGAAAAAGAGATAGACAAATATATTGGATAGACAGAGACATAGATATAGCTAGATAGTTTTTCATGGTCACTATCTTCTTATATGTTATCTAAGTAAACTGGCAAAAAGGGATAAGTTTTAATATTAGCAAGAATTACTTGCTGTTTTAAAGAGACAATTTTGTACGTTAATTAAATATACTTGAGTACATTTTTTTACAAAATTTCTTTCAGCCAATATGGTAGGTTCAAATTATTAAGTTATTTTTTTTTCATCTGAAATTAATCTTTCATAAATGTTATGTTCATTAAACTCTTTGTGAAGATTGGTATTTTGAAAAATGGAAAACAAATGCTGAATTGTTTTTTTTCTTTAACTTATTTATTTATTTTTTCCCCTAAAATTTATCATTTTTAGATTTTTCTGGGTATATACACACATATATGATGCTCTGGAATAGAATGGTTAGGGTGGTGGGGAGGAGAGAGTCCTTCAGATGAACGCAAAGAAATGTTCAAATTCGCAATAATGAACAAAGACTGGAACGTAATTTTCTCCATTTTTGTTACGTTCGTCTTTTGTGTTTCTACGGTTCACATTCAATGGCATTCTGAATTTTGTTGTGCTGGTTTTGTGAGTCATTCACAAAACAAGGAATAAATAAACATTTGTAAAAAGAATTACAAAAAAATATGGGGTATATGTGGAAATTTAAAGTATATAAAATATATCTGTGACTATGCAAATAATGGATGAAAGTACATTTTAAAAATATGTGTGTGTGTGGTTTTAGGTATATATATTTATTTTTGTAAATATGTGTATAATATATATATTCCAGAAAATATTTGTGTGTGTGTATATAATTTCAGTAAATATCTATATATTTTAGGAATGATCTGTGTGTATGTGTGTGTGTAATATATATATATATATATATATATATATATAATTTCAGTAAATATCTATATATTTTAGAAATGAGGTGTGTGTGTGTGTGTGTGTATATATATATATATATATATATATATTTATATATGTGTATATATATATAATTTCAGTAAATATCTATATATTTTAGAAATGATGTGTGTGCATATATATATATATATATATATATATATATATATATATGTCTGTGAAGGAAATGGAAGTGAATCTGACGGTATGTAGTATAGTGAGAAATTTGAAAAAAACACTGGTTTAAATGAAATGAGTGGTAAGTTTATTATGCAGTGTTGGCTAATAAGCTTACCACTCATTTTATTTAAACCTGTGTTTTTTCAAATTTCTCACTATACTATATATATATATATATATATATATATATATATATATATATATAATTTCTGTAAATATCTATATGTATATATTTTAGAAATGGTGTGTATATATATATATATATACACTTCTTTAAATATGTATATACCCTTCATGAGCTAAATAAAATTTATATATATATATATGTGCATATATATTATATATAAACAAACTCACACTTTCTTTGTAGAAATGTAAAAATGGGCTTTTTTGTGAAGTGGTAATCACCATATATACACATATGTGTGTGTGTGTGTGTGTATATATACGTACACACACACACACACACACACACACACACACACACACATATATATAATATATATATATATATATATATATATATTAATCTAGATCATTACATTGCTGCATTCATATAAATCCTCAAAATGTAGCATCTTTTTTACATTCTTATTTCATTCAGACCAACTTTCTGTTCAATGAGGAATTTATTTATCTATTTAAAAAAAATAAGTTTAAACCTCTGTATAAAAATTTCATTAAAATCTATTACTTCTTTGTTAGTCTCCAAGAAAGGAATTTCAACATGCATTTATATATTAGACATTTGTCAACTGCTCATAACGTAGGTACATATCACTTGACATATGTACTTGAAAACATTAGACCCAATAAATAATTGTGATGCCATCATTATATTTCAAATACAAAGAGATCTGTCTCATCGAAAATTCAAGTAGGAAGTGTCCTTAAAGATGATTTTCAATGCATATTCTAAGTGTTGTGAACTTATACAAAAAGGTTCATTCGGTTTATTAAGTAAAAGACATTTTTAAAATTTTCATCCATTGCATTATTTAACAACATATGCAGTCTGTTCAAAAGATATTGAGACAGAAGCTGTATTTCTACAGACAGAAATAAACCTCCAAGTTTTGGGTTAAATAGTACCACTACTATTCTTCTCCAAGGATGGTTTTGGCATTAAGTGATCTGTAATGTCTGTTCAAAAAGTATTGAGACTGAAGCTGTATTTATGAAGACAGAAATGAATATCCATCTATGAGTTAAATAGTATCACTACTATTCTTCTCCAAGGATGGTTTTGGCATTAAATGATCTGTAATGTCTGTTCAAAAAGTACTGAGACTGAAGCTGTATTTATGAAGACAGAAATGAATGTCCATCTATGAGTTAAATAGTATCACTACTATTCTTCTCCAAGGATGGTTTTGGCATTAAATGATCTGTAATGTCTGTTCAAAAAGTACTGAGACTGAAGCTGTATTTATGAAAACAGAAATGAATGCCCATTTATGAATTAAATATTACCACTACTGTTCTTCTCCAAGGATTGCTTCAGCATTAAATAATCCATGAATTCTGTTCAAAAAATCATTGAGCTGGAAGCTGTATTTATCAAGACAAAAATGAATTTCCAGTCATGGGTTAAATAGTACCACTAGTGTTCTTCTACAATAGTTGCTTTGAGATTAAATAATCCATCAAGTCTGTTAAAAAAGTATTGAGACTGAAGCTGTATCAAGACAAAAATGAACCTCCAGCTACTGTCGTTCGACAAGGATGGTTTTGGCATTAAATAATCCATGAAGGTTGGTATACCATTAAACAAACAAGCAAAACAAAACCAGAAATGAACCATGGATAAAACATTAACTTTCTTTAAAATACAAAGTTCCCTTTAAGATGTTTTTTAATACATGTTCTAAAGAATGTGAACTGTTCATATAAAAAAGGTTTAGTTATGTTTTTTGTTTAATGACATATCAACCTTCATAGCTTATCTAATACAAAGGCCACCCTTGTATTAATGGTATTTTTAAACCCATAGTTGGGGGTATGAAGGGGTTCATACCTTTCCCAAGGGTCTTAGTCCAAAAATGAATGTATAGTGTGTCATTCCACTGCTCCTGTGGATGCCAATTTAATTTGCTTTGTGGACAAATCAGACCTTCTCAATTTTAAACCAAAGTGTTCCAGATGTCCACAGTGGATTGGGGAGCAACCTTCCACAACAAATAACCTTAAAACCCTCTTTGAGATATATATATATATATATATATATATATGAACTCTCTCGTCGATTTTCGACGCATGAGGGTTCACATACACAATGAACACCCACACAGTGATTTGTTTATAGTGGTGAAGGCTTGTGTTGGACCATCCACACTTTTTGGCACAGTCGATAGGAAAGAATTGGTGCATCAAGGGTTGCCACAAACCCAATCAACGACCAACCTCAGGAATTTTGAATTCAGAGTTATCCTTCTCCTAGACTGGGTACCTACCCAAGGCTGAAGGGCCCAGTCTGCCCTACTATTTAACCCATAGCTGGAGGGAGAATATATGGATTCATACCTTTCCCAAGGGTATTAGCACTGTGAAATGCCAACAGCTTCGTCTAGGAATTGAACTCGAATCGACGAGACCATTTTCCATGCCTCCACATGTATCCCAACTAGTGTATATATATATATATATATATAATATATATATATATATATATATACATACACTAGTTGGGATATCCAGAATTGCTCAGGAGTAAATAACATCATCTTGGGTTTCATTAAAATGTTGAAATTTAATAACATATTGATTCGTCTTAGTGATAATCAATTTGATGCCATTGAAAAGACTTGGGGGTCAAGACTTTTTAAGTGTATGACAGGGGAGGTTCCTTTTTCAGAAATTTAATATATATTTTATTTTTTGTGGAAATTTTAATGATATAATTTTTTTGTGAATTATATAATATTATTAAATAATTTTTTTTGCCATGTGTCTTAGGCTATATATAAAAAAATAATTTTTTAAGCCTACTCTTCATAAACAAGTAATTTCTATGTAAAAATTTAAAAAAAATGTTTTCTTCTGAATAAAACCAAAGAAACAAGGATTCCCTAGAAATAAGAAATTCATGGGGCCTTATTTACATTTTTGCTGGGGATGTCAAAACCATTGGTTTTAAAGAAACATATTAGCCACTTAATATCTGGATAATATATGTCCTGATAAGTGGCTAATAAACTGGTTAGAAACCAATGGTATTGAATCAAGCACTTTATTTTCCTATCTCCAATACAAAATACCTATATATATATATATATATATATATATTTTCGGCATTTCATGTCTCATCAGTATGGCTAGACACGCCAACTACTTCTGACCAGGAATGAAACCTGACAGATTTTCATAAGCCCAGATCCTTAACCTCTCAGCTGTCGACAGCTGCCATTAAGGAGTGCTGATTTAACTGATAAATACATACATCAGTGCATATATTTTATGATCACCAGAGAGATCAAATCTGTAAACAACAGATGATACATATATATATATAGAGAGAGAGAGATTGATAGATAGAAATATGATCAACCTATCATGACTGCTGTGCTAGTTGGATAACTGAGAGATATTTGGACCGATTAATAGGATTTCTTTGGAAGGTAGAGAGAATAAATTTGATCTATATAAATGTTTGTGTGCATAGTTATTCATTTAAATCTTATTATTGTCAGGCAATGGAACTTCGCTTGTATGTGTGTGTGAATGTACACGTGTGTGTATGTGTATATGAATATATTTTGTGTGATTTTATATATATATATATATATATATATATATATATATATATATGCTGATACATGCAAATTACAAATGTAGATGCATATAGGTATATGTAAAGTTATTAAACATTGTGACAAATTATACAGTATGAGGAAGCTATATATATATATATATATATATATATATATATATATACATACACAAGTGAAGATGGCTGTTGTGCCAGATAGATGATTATGAGATATTTGGATTGATAAATAGAATTTTATAGGTAGAGTGAGAGAGATTGATTGAGAGAGAGAATTAGAGAGATCTAAAGAGATGTGTTGACGTATGCCTATTTATCCATTTGTCTTGGAGATTCTTTCTATCAATCCAATCTGATAGATCGAAACAGAATTAGAAGGATGCAAACAAATTTTAAAAACAAAATTATACAGGCAAGAAAATAGGAATAGAAAATTAGATGCGAACATAAGATAAAAAGAAAAAATACGACACAAAACGAAACAGGATATATATATATATACAAAAATTGAGATGGATGAGTATGAAATCAGATCCTTCATCTTGACGAACCTGATTGGCCTTGAAACCCCCCCACGCCTCTCTTCCCCAACCCCCCAGCCATTGCTGATGTGGTTCCTGATTGCTAAATTTGCGCAATGACAGGAAGCTGGCGTTCTTTCAATGCTAAATACAAATCAGTTATTATTACTCATTCAAAGGGGGAATTAAAGGAATGAACGCGCCTTTCTTGTCCTCTTATATGAGTCAATATTTCACAATATTTAATAAGAAGTTTTGGCCGCTAAGCCTTCATCATGTTATTAAACTGGTTCAGTTTCACAGACTTTGTTCAGCTTGGTTTGATCTGTGTGTGATTTTCGTGGCAACTCTGCGGTATTTTAAAACATTGTTTTTTTTTGTCCTTTGTACATTTTGATTGACTTGTGTCAGATGAGAGAGAGAGAGAAAAACAAAAACACCTTTCATGTTTTTAAAAAGATACAACAATCAAAAAAAGATCTAGTGTCGTCTGTTGTATTGAATGGAATTGAAGAGAAGAAATGAGAGCAGACAAAAACTGATACAAATAAAGCATCGATCGCCCATAAATAAGTACACCTCTAAAAATGTTATCAAAATGAAAAGTTAATTTTCCTCTAAACCAGTGGTTCCCAACCGGGGTCCATATGGACCCCCAGGGACCATACAACATTTTTTGGGACCTAAGCAAGCAAAATATATTTAACTATAAAAATACAATGGGATTTTAAAACATTGAATGGCTATGGGAGGGTCCACCATAGTAAAAGATAAAAGCAATACCAAAGAGCATAATCATTATCAAGTTGATTTGAAAGCACAGATTCCCATGACTTCCTCTTGTTAACCATCCCTATCAGCCATTGTATTATTCGGACTATTATCCTCATCTTCATTGTTATTTGTACAACATTTTGGCCGATGTGCCCTCCAGCCTTATTCAGGTATTTCTTGTCACTTTCGGGAACCTTTTCAGACTCGGAAACCTTCTTGTTGTAATTGGGAGCCATCACAGAATTTTGAACCTAACCCTTTATTCATTCCACGGGGGTATCCTGTTCTCATTCTGCTAACCATAGCTAGGGCACAGGTGTTAAGCTGAGTTAATTATCATTCTATGTTACTGCTGTCCCTGACCAGGATTGAACCTGAAGGCCAGAGGGCTCATCGGTCGAAATGTTGTACAAATAACAATGAAGATTGTAGAATACTGGTAATTGTTATTCTGTGTTACTTTCATAATTAGCTGATGATGGGAGTGTCAATGGGGGATCCTTGGCTAGCTTTAGTATAGTGAGCATGTCACCCATAGTCTTGATACCCAGTTCCTTAAGCATTGCACGATCCAGCATATGCAAGCTGGACCTTGCAATCTCTTCACTAGAAAATGTCTGGGCATAAGTTTTGGCAGAGGCAACAGATATGCCTGCCTCAATAAACAGCTTTTCCCATCCAGCTAGGTCGAATCCTGTTCGAGCGCCATATTGAAGTCAGTCAGTTAGACAGTCAATAAAGATGAGGACAATAGTCCGAATAATAGAAATAATACAGTAGCCATTCACAGTGGCTCTTCCACCAATTTGATCCAACTGCACACGACTGACAGAGGCTTTTGATTGTGTCACTTGTTTACACTGAAAAATCAATATGTGAACACCACTGCCATCTTTGGTTTTGTCTGTGAACCAACCCTGAGACTGACACTTGATCCTTTTGCAATAGGGAACCAGTTTGGTACAGCCATGGGGGAAATTTGTTAGGCAAATTAGAATTATAATGCCATTAACATTGCTAATTGAACATATGAAAACAACCAAGCTATCACCTTAATGAAAATATAACAAAGAGAAACATGTAAGTTGGGAAAGAAGTACATGTAAATGTATTTTTAAATAATATACACTAAGTATAATGGAAGCATGAGGTGTAATGGTTAAAGTCATGGGAAATGGACTCGTAGACCCGAGTTCAAATCCTGGACGTGGTAATTGCATTTCGCTTAGCGCTAATACCCTTGGGAAAGGTATGAATACTACTCTCCACCAGCTATGGGCGAATAGTTGGGCAGACTGGGCTCTTTAACCTTGGTTAGGCAACTGGTCTAGGAGAAGGAAAACTCTGAATTCAAACCTGTTAAACTCCGCTTAAGAAATTGACCTTGTGTCACATCCTGCTCATGAAGAGGAGGTTGGTAAATATATATACACTAAGTATAAACTCCCAAAACTGCAAATTACAAAGTTTTAACTCTTTGCCTACTTTAAGCCACTCACAGCTGTTTTCCCACCATTGTGATCGTACTGTAAACTGCTGGCATTGGCTCTCATACGTGTCACTTGTTTAAACTGAAAAATCAATATGTGAACACCCCTGCCATCTTTTGTTTTGTCTGTGAACCAACCCTGAGACTGGTACTTGATCCTTTTGCAGTAGGGAACCATTTGAATGAAATAATGATAATTCCCTGAGGGAAATTTGGTAGGCAAAGAGTTAATGATTAATGCTATGGAAGTGTGCATGGTAATCATCAAGGAAAATAGACTTGACTAGCTGAGTTCAAAATTTGGATGAGGTTATTTGCTAATGCCTTTTGGGAAAGGTTTGTGTAATATAGTGGCTACCTTCCCCTACTGGTGATCCTGATACCTGGCTATGTGATAAACAGCAAAAGGTCAATCAAGAAAACTCCTAGTAGGGGTGAGAGGTGGCAAGACTTGGAACTTTTGAAAAACATCAATTAGTTATCAGGACAGAGACAAAAACCTAAATTAATTCCTCATCATCATCATCATGTCATGCCGACAGCACAGATCTCCTTTTCCTTTTCATCTGTCTCTATTGGTCTGACTATGAGGTCTGACTATTGGTCTGACTATGAGGCTCCAGTTCTGGAGATCTGGAGAGTGTGGAGTAACCTTCATTGCCATTACTAGTCTAGTCTAGTATCTGAACCTTCTAATCTGAAGTAGTAGTACAATCCCCCACCCCAATGGCTGGTAACCTGTGATGCTTAAGGATGGAATCCTAGTGGTTGAGCAGTCCATGACATGCAGCACTCCACTTTGATCCTTACTCAGGCTAGATGAGTGGTCGGAGAAGCCTCCTCCAATCAATCAGCTGGGCAAGTCAAGCCTTAGCACATATAGGATTGTCCCAACTCTATTGCCCTTATGGCACCCCCAACTCTTTTTTACCATATATGTGTTAGAAGATGCTGGCTGAGGATCTTAGTGTCTTGGGCATGACGTTAAACTGCATCTGGTGGTGAAGTTTCAGTTCTGGAACTCTGGGGAATCATCATCATCACCATTACTCCAACTGGTAGTACCTATTAGGGTCCCATCTATGGGTTAAATATATTTTTTTTAAATGAGTATTAAAATATATTTGAAAAAAAATTGAATACCCAACAAGAATGAATAAAACAAAATGTCTTCAGCATAAAATAACTCAACAAGGGTCGACATGCCATAAAATCCAACCAACCAACCAACCAAATGAAAGTTTATTTTCTTTACTTCTGATATGCCTTGCACAGTTTCATGACCATAGCATACAGTCCTGGGTTTCCAAATTGGATGCTAAGTGGTACGCAGGTGTTTGAAAGATTCTGCAAATAAAGAAACTAATCTAGTGACAACTGAATTGTCAAGCAATCACTCTGCTTCCTCTACATGTGTGTGTCTCTATCTCTTCCTATCTCTTTCTCTGAGTGTGTGTATCTCTTTCTGTGTGTATGTGTATCTCTATCACTTTCTCTATGTGTGTGTGCGTATTCTGTGTGACTGTGTTTGTCTGTCTATCTGTCTTTGTCTGTCTATCTGTCTCCTTCTGTGTGTGTGTGTGTGTGTGTGTGTGTGTGCTGTCTCTGTGTGTAGTATCTCTCTCTATCTGTGTATGTGTGTATGTGTATCTGTGTGTATCTCTATCTGTGTGTGTGTGTGTGTGTGTATCTCTCTGTATCTGTGTGTGTGTGTGTCTGTATGTGTATCTGTGTGTGCTCTCTCTCTCTATCTCTATCTGATCTGTCTCTCTGATGTGTGTATCTCTCTCTATTGCTCTGTGTATATCTCTCTATCTGTGTGCGTGTGTATCTCTCTATCTCTGTGTATATATGTGTGTGTCTCATAGGTACCAACCTATTTGAGCTGCGTTGTTGATTGGATTCATTTTCTACAGATACCATCTGCTCGGCATAGCATAACATTATACAATCCAATACTAAATCTAGTCAGGTCGTGTACCCATGAAATCAATACGAGAGAACGAATTTCTGCCATACTTTGCTAATATTCAGCCAGTGTCACTCGTGCGGCATCAAGGTTTCATAAGAGTCATGGATAATAACTAGTATATAAATAGAATTACACATGCGAAACTGAGTTGATTTAATAGATAAGAATTGAATTAAATAGATCAATAAAAAAATCAATAGCATTGCCAACAATTTCAAATGCAATTTCAAGAATGGGGGGGGGGGAGAGTTGATTTAATATCAGATAAAACAGCATTGATTTTAAATAACTAAACATCAATGTTGAATTTATTGATGCTATGAAACTATAAGACAATGCGTAATGTAAAGTAATGTAAATCAGACTACGCAGATGATCTGGCGCTTCTTGGAAATACACCTGGACAAGCCAAATTAATGGACAAGGATGGGGGAGAGTTGTTTTAATATCAGATAAAACAGCATTGATTTTAAATAGCTAAATATCAATGCTGAATTTATTGATGCTATGAAACAATGCGTAATTTTTGATGCGTAATGTAAATTTTCAGGCATTATGATGCAAACTACGCAGATAATCTAGCGCCTTCTTGCAAATACACCTGCACAAGCCAAATCAAAAGACAAGTCAGCAAGAGGCATTGGCCTTTATGTAAACTCAGATTTCATGTGTTTTAAACAAGATGGAGACATCTCCACATTAGATGGTAACCCTCTGAAATTAGTCATCATCGTCATGTTGCGCGCGCGGATATCCATGACAATCTTTTGCCAACCTTCCCTATTACTCATGGCCCCTGGGAGGTCCTCTGTGCAGCATCCAGAGTCTTCGCATAGTTGGTCAATGTAAGTCCTTAGCGGGCGTCCTATGTTAGCATGTCCATGTGTTGGCTTCCACAGGAGAATGTCGCTTATGAGCTCATCCCCGCTTCTCCAGCAGTGTCCTGCATGTCTAGTCCGTCTCACTTGGATGGCTTGTGAGATGGGGGGCAGGTGACCATATAGTTGCTTCTTTGTGGGGTGCTGCTTCCATGACTTGTTCAGGACTACTCGCAGCATTCTTGAAATTAGTAGACTAGTTCATATACCTAGGTAGTAATATCTCCTCAACAGAAAGTGACAATATACACACAGGAAATGTATGGACTCCTATAGACAAATTATTGATCATATAGAAATATGATCTCTCTGATAAGGTAAAGCAAAAATTTTCCAAGCTGTAGCTGAATCAGTACAACTGTATGGCTGTATCACTTGGATTCTAATGAAACACTTAGAGAAAAAGCTAGATGAGAACTATAAAAGGATGCTGCATGTTATCTTGAGCAAATCTTGGAAGCAGCACCCCCACAAAAAAGCAGCTGTATGGCCACTTGCCTCCCATCACACAAAACATCCAAATTACATGAAGACATTCTGGACACTGCTGGAGAAGCAAGGATGAACTCATAAGTTACATTCTCCTATGGATACACCAGTGTAGGCTGATCAGCATAAACATACATCAACCAGCTCAATGAAGATACTAGATGCCGTGCAGATACTGGATGACTGATTGGTCTGGGTGGTGAAAGAGAATCATTGTAGTCTGTGCTTTTTTTAAAAAGTTTAGATCCAACTATTCTCCCTCTAGCTATGGGTGAATAGTAGGGCTGACTTGGGTCTTTTACCTTGGTATGGATATTAGTATAGAAGGAAATATCTAAATTCAAACCTGTTAAACTCTGCTTAAAAATTGACCTTGTGTTGCATCCTGCTCATGGGAAGAGGGGTTGGTAAATATATATAAAAGATACAATAGGCATATTCTCAGCCCTGCTCACAGGTTGGCTTTATGTAAGGCACTCCAAATACCAAGGATGAAGGTAGGTAGATAGTTACAATGGTATTAGAGAGGATATAAAGTTGTGCATCATCATTCCCATTTTCTATTTCATATTTACCATCATGAGAATACCATTAGGAAGCAGAAAACCCTGAATTCAAACCTGTTAAATACTGCTTTAAGAATTACCTTGTGTCCCATCCTGCTCATGCAGAGGGTTGGCAAATATATACAAACAACTGCAGACTAGTTACTGTTAAAAAATAAAATAAAAAATCCTTAGAAAAAGCATAACAATAAATCTGACTAGTATTATTTGGACTATTGTCCTCATCTTCATTGTTATCTGTACAACGTTATGGCCGATGTGCCCTCCACCTTCTTCAGGTATTTCTTGTCTGACTCAGGAACCTTCTTTTTGAACTAGGGAACCTTCTTGTCATAATCGGGAGCCATCACGGAACTTAACATAACCCTTTATTCAGTCCATGGAGCTATCCTGTTCTCATTCCGTTAACCATAGCTGGGGTACAGGTGTTAAGCTGTGTTAATTATACTATGTTACTACTGGATTGAACTACTATACAGGATTGAACCTGCAGTCTGGAGATAAAATTCAGAGAAATAAATCTGACCATCTCTCATAATTTACTGCATATTTATAAATATATACAGAAGATACAATATGCATATTCTCAGCCCTGCTCACGGGGCAGCCTTTAGTAAGGCATTCCAAATACCAAGGATGAAGGTAGGTAGATAGTTACAATGGTATTAATTGAGAGATAATATAAAGGTGTACATCATCATCATCCTCTCTTTCTATTTCCTATTTACCAAAATGACAATACAATTAACAATAAATATGGCTGGATGATTCTTGAACAAAGCACAGGAAGGCTTGTGTTCAAATCAAAGTGATATCTGCAATCTGGATTTGAATTTCTTTGGGAGATTTTAGTTTCAGAGTCGCTAATCAATTCTGGCTATTCATATTTCAAGTATCCTGTTTATGACACTAAACTGCATCTGCTAATGAGTCTTCAGTTCTGGAGCTCTGGGGAGTGTGGAGTCACCCCTTTATTGGCATTACTCCCAGATCCACTCTAATCATTTCGTCTATGGGTCAAATAAATCTGTTTGAAGTAAGGTTTAAAATGATTTTGAACTAAAATAATACTATAGCTCTTTAAACATTGATATTACAGATAAAATTATTTAATTATATATATAGATTATTTTTATTAGATAGGAACAATTGTTTAAAGGCTTGTAAATTATTAGTATTAAATAGGAATAGTTAATTACATTATTTAACTTATAAAAAGTCTCCAAGAGGTTCATGGTGTAAGGGTGTAGGAAACGAACTTGTCAACCCGAGTTCAATTCCTGGAGGAAGCTGTTTGCATTTCACATGGCACTAATACCCTTGGGAAAGGTATGAATCTAATTCTCTCTCCAGCTATGAATAAATAGCAGTGCAGACTGGGCTCTTTAAACATGGGTAGGTAACCAGTCTAGAAAGAAAACTCTGAATTTAAACTCTTAAAAAATTGACCAGGTGTTGCACTCTGCTTGTGCAGAGGGGTTGGTAAGTATATAAAAATGTCTCCAGGACTCTTCAGAGTATTTAGCTGATTTTAAAAGTGGTGTGGCTTGAATGGACTCAATTTTTACTCTGATCTCCAATCCCCCCCCCCAAAAAAAAAATTCTTATTCCTTGCATTTGGAGACCATTCCAAGGGCACCAACTATAATCAGTATCACCATAATGTTCCACAACTTTTTCAGCTCTCCTGCAAGATCTAGGTATTTGTTTATCCTTTTGCTTTCTTTTATTTCTACTTTATTATTCATTTCTGCTGGAATGGCAAAATCTATGGGATGACAAGTTCTTTTTTCTTGTTAACACTTGGTCTGATCTTCTGTCTGAATGATCAATTTATATTTCAAAGTCCTAGAGAATTTAGTGGATTCCGTTTTTTAGGACAGATTCTGGTTTGTGCATAAACCATTTGACAATATGGTCAGACTTTAGTCTTTTGAACGATTCCCAGTTGATCACCTTTTGTGCCAGTTAGCTGTATTCACTTATCATGGGATTAACTGTTTCATCTCTGTCAGCACATAATCTACACTTATTGTTGGCATCTTTCTGCCTGCTAAAGACAATGGTATAGTGTTCATTTTCAAATTATTTTTATTTATTTAATTTTTATTTATTTGCATCTGTGCAAGTGGCTGAACAGGCCAATTTTTTAATATTAATCTCTGGTGCAAACAAGCAGTGATGTATTCTGGAGTTGCTGCTGTCTCTCCTTCCTTCTGGCTCTCTTTTCTGTGGCTCTCTTTTTCACTTCTTTTTGTCCCTTGTTTGACAAGGAGGCGCCAGGCTGCTCGGTTTTCTGCACCAACCTCCCATGTGTTGGTATTGATGTGGCATGTCATGTCCTTCTTGCAGACATCTTTAAAGTTACTGTCAAAAGCAAGAAAAAATCCTTGGAAAACGCATAACAATAAATCTGACAATCTCTCATAATTTACTGTTTGGCATAAAATAACCCTAGATGGGGTCAAGTACCGTTAAAATCAATAAATCAATCAGAAAAATCTAGAACTGCTGAATTGTGCCTCATGCTACTAAAATATTGCAATACTTTTGACTCACCCTAATAAAATATATGCATGATTGATTTCCTATAAATAAGTTTGCTAGAGTCACCTTCAGTTTTCAGGTTTTAAAAGTTATTTCACACTTTGATATTATTCCGATAGTCAATAAATATCTTAAGAAAATTTTGTACATTTTTTAAATATTTTTTTTTTTACAGCAGATAAGAATGAATATCTTATTATTTATAATAAAGCTCCAAGTCTGTTTCAGTTTTAATTGACGCTTTGTTTCACCAATGAGAGAACACGACTAAAGGTGTTTACACAGGAGAGAGGGGAGGAGGGAGGAAGTACTTTGATGCCATTATCAATTGTTGGATTACAAGCCCCCCCCTCGATTCTTGTATCAAGAATCTATATTTAATATAGTGAATAATTAAAAATGTCTAATTCGGTGAAGGTGAGAATAGTTTGTGGGTGAGTATGAGATATCATTAGATGAAAATGATGTCAGAGTTATTAATCAATTCATGAAAATGAAATAAATTGCTTTTGTTAACTGCCCTCATATTTCGATACACACTTTTTAAAAACTTTCAGAGATGCTAAGTAGATAGGCTTTAAAAAAAAGAAAGAAAAATATCATACAATTGGTTAACTGCCCTCATATTCAGATACACTCTTTGCTTAGGAAGCACAAGGTTCTGGGTTCAATACTAGTCCCCATATATATAATATATATAAATATATATTCTGATCATTAATTTTCGCATGCAATAATCACGTCATCAACTTTCAACTACAAATGCCAACGCAACTAACAGTAAATAACTTTTTTCCACACATTTTTCTAATTCAACGCATACAAAATATCCTTCATCTTTTATCCACAAAAATCCTTGTTTTTCCTCTCATTTTCATAGTCCTGAAGAAGGTTTCCACTGTAAAACCAAAATACTAGAGTATCAACAATAAATTTTCCATCCATCATAACATCCTGTGTTTGTTTTCTAAATTTTCTCCACATATATATATGTGTGTGTAGACAAGCCAATGAAAATTTGATAGGTTTGGTTTCTTTGTTTAATGGCATATCAACCTTCATGTCAAGTCAATTTGTATTTTATATATGCAGATTATAATAGTGTTAAAAGGTTTCTTGGCCATTTTCAGCTCAAAAACTTATCTAAACAATATTTTTTTCATTTTACTATCTCTGTCCCATAATGAACATAGGAATACTTGAAACCATATTACTGTTTTCAAATTATTTGTATTAGATAAGAATACTTGGTATCATATAACAAATGACTATTACCAAATAGGAATAGTTACTTGAAATGATACAATTTTATATAAATCATTAGTATTAAGAAAAGTTACTTGAAACTATACAATTGTATATGAATTATTATTATTCTCAGTCAGTAGATCATCTGATTAGGAATTAAAAGGTTCTGGGTTTGATACCAACTCACCAACTCAGCGCATGAGTAGCACAGCTTGGGTAATCTGATCAGTGCAGTAAAGCATCTAGGAGATGATGGTAGGTGTGGCATTCCACCTCAGCAAAAAAAATCTCCCTAATCTAAGGCTAGTATGAATTATATATTATTATATATATATGTATATAAATTACCACTTGTGAATAAAACTTAAATATTTGTAAAAAAAAAAATAATAAATAAATAAATAATCAGAATATGAATCTAGTTAGAAAACATATTAGAGAAAAATAATGCATAATCAGAATATGAGTCTAGTCAAAAAAAAAAAAGAAAAAGAAAATGATCATTCATTCAACTAGAGAACAAATTGTTTAAATATCTCAAAAAGATGTTTCATGTATCAATCCTAAATATTTGTGAAGCAAAATGATTATCTGAATATGAGTTTAGTTAAAAACAAAAAATAAAAATTCCATCCCGATACAGAAGAAAAAATTGTGTTGACACTACATCTGTTTAATTAATTAATTAATGTAATTTAAGCTGAGGAGTTGATAAAAATCTATGTTCAATAATTGAAATACATGATCAATTATGGAAATAAACTTGATACATGAACAGAACTTTCTAAAAGAAATGAATGGACAAAAAGAGAGAAATGTTCTTAGTAGCATTTTTCAGATCATTGGTTAGGGGGCTAATTATATTAATATATATTCAATTATTATCAGTATTAATCTTTAAGGTTACTCTTCCACCACTCAAACAACCTTCTCTTTTCATCTACTGCTGCTGCTGTTGTTGTTGTTTTTGGCTGCTGCTGATGATGGTGGTGGTGGTATCCATTAGTTTTGAAAGACCATGGATCTACATTGGCTCTTAAAACATTGATATTTCAAAAAAGTAGTTTTTTACCCAACCCATTCAGAATGATTTGGTTTTGGTTTGTGTCACATCCTGCTTGGGCATGTGTCAGTAAAATAAAAAAAAATCTATTTTATCCATTATGCATTTTCTTTCCTTTATTTTTCCTTTCAACATATATATATATATATATATATATATTATATATATTGATGAATGCTGAACAGTCAGAAGAATCAGATGTGTTTTTTTGCCACTACAAGAATTAGCAATATATTAATTGTTTTTAAAGCATATAAGGGAAGTGACAATTATTATTATCTATTTATCTATTAGTTGAATGACATCAATTCATACTCAATTATATACATTTAACTATGAGGAAATGTATGTTTACTGCTGCTCACTTATCATTGCATTATTTGGTAATGTCACATTTCATAACATAACTTATATATTTTTAACACACCTGTGTGTGTGTGTGTGTATATATATATATATATATATATATATAATTTTTTACTTGAAGGCACTTACAACGCATGTATCGCATAAAATTCGATACTTTTTCTTATAGAAAATGAACTTGACAAGTGTAATCCCAGTAAAGGATGGCTCGATGTGTAGAATACCGTACAGACTGTTTCGACTTTATTAAGTCTCATCAGCGGTCCGTACAGACTGTTTCGACTTTATTAAGTCTCATCAGCGGTATATACCGCTGATGAGACTTAATAAAGTCGAAACAGTCTGTACGGTTTCTACACATCGAGCCATCCTTTACTGGGATTACACTTGTCAAGTTCATTTTCTATAAGAAAAAGTATCGAATTTTATGCGATACATGCGTTGTAAGTGCAAGTAAAAATTTAATATATACTTTATTCAGCAACGTTTCTAAATAAACAAACATCCAAAAATCTTATATATATATATATATATATATTTACCAACCCCTCCACAGGAGTAGGATGTGACACATGGTCAATTCTTTAAGCGGAATTAAACAGTTTTGATTTCAGTTTTCCATCTCCTAGACTGGTTGCCTAATCAATGTTGGAAAGCCATACTATTCACTCATAGCTGGAGGGAGAATAGTTGGATGCATACTTTTCCCAAGGATATTTGTGCTATGTGAAATGCAAACAGCCTTATCCAGGATATGAACTTGTGTCATCAAGTTTATTTCCAATGATAATAACCATTACACCATGTGCCTCTATTATGTAGCTTAATATTGTAGCAGAATAGGTTTCTGAGTACTCTGATAAAAATGTTGATGCTGAAATGAATTATGAATAAAGCAAGTTTTAGAAGTTATCTCCCCTGATATTGTAAAAGCAATACATGCTCACTGTCAAAGCAGCCAATCAGGACTTAAGGAATGAGATCACCCAGATGCAAGTATAGAATATTCCAGAGGGCTATAAATACCAATTTCTTTATGTACAAATTCTGTTATGCTTAGTTGTTGTTGCTCATTTCAACAGTGCTCTAACTCATTTAATTCAGCGCAAGTAAATATTAAAACAAATAACAGGAGGTTGAGTTGAAACAGTTGATGCCTTTTTGATTTAACATTATTTTGGTAATGAGCAATAGCTTACAGTTTTTGTATGTGTAAAGTGTATGTAAATTTTTTTTGTTATTCTAAATTGCTTTCTTATGTGTCAATCCTGAAATCTTAGTTACTGTCGTGAAATTTGTGTCTTGACATTTTTGGTTCCTCTGTCTTTTGACTTCTGACACTGCTGAGCTGCTACTGATTAGTGGGGGTTGGGCGAGCTAGTGTCCGTGTCCATGCCCATCAGCTTTTGGTGGCAGAAAAGTGTAAAGTTCTTTCTGGAAACCATAAAATGTGTTATTTTTCTATATATTCATTTTTGTATATGTACATAAATCTTTTAGTATCCTACTTAAATGCTTACTTATTACTTAAAAGATAAAAATTTGGTTATTGTTGTGAACTTTTTTGACTGATATTTTTGGGGTTAGTGTGGAGAATCTAAATGTCTGTCTGTCTTCAACTCTGGACAGCTACTAACATCTCTTAATAGTAAAATAAAAAAGTCGTCTAGCGCGGCCTAAAGTCAATATCATCCAGACAGCAAAGGAGTCTATCCCTTTTTTTAGCATCTGAGGTAGAGCGCCACACCTACCATCAGCTCCTCACTTTACCGCACAGATCCCTGTGCTACTCATATGCAGGTTAGTTCAGTTGGTAGAGCACTCAGCTGAAAACCACAAGGTTCCTAGTTAGATAATAGTAAAATAGAGAAAAGTTATTTCTGGAAACCATAATGCATATGGGTCTTTTCTATTTTTATATCTGGTAATACATGTTGGTTAGAGACTGTTACGCTTCTGTTTCTATTCTATAGAACATGTTTTCAGCTATAGAACATTGTTTTCCTATGTAGTCAGCACCATTGGCCACACATGTCTTCACTACAGATTTCACTTCTTTGTCGCTAGAATAATGGTTATCATCTCTTCTTAATGGATTTCTTTTAAGATTTATCCCAGAGATTTTTTCCTAATATTTATTAAGATAAAACCAAACAATTAGAAATCAATAATACCAAGCACATATTTATTAAAATCGAATTCTTAATATCAATATGCAAATTAGCCTTCCTGTTTATCCTGTAAACTGCTATTTTGTTGTATATATAAATACAATTGGATGATATTAGTATGTAGATAAAGCCAAGCATATTAATAATGTAAAACAATTTTATTAATAATTGAGGTTAAATAAAATCATGTACAATGACATAATAAACAAAGGCAATTGTGGCTTGAGTAGTTTCAGTTACAGACAGACAAACACTCAATCTCCATTATAATAAGAGATGTGTATCAATAAATTGGCAGAAATGATTTTCATTAATTTCATGTGTATCAATATATTTGTAGAAATAATTTTTATGTTAGATTATGATACACTAAAGTCTGTTGTGTTGTCACACATAAACATTATGGTGAGTCAAAAGTTTTGCAATATTTTTGGTAATGTGAGGCAGAATTCACCATTTCTGGGTGCTTTTGCCTTGATCATGAACTTTATGAACCACACTGAACTTAAAGATGCCCAGCTTGCCTGATACTCTCCAAGTGATACTTGCTGGAATTGCTTTGATGTCTATAAAAACACATCTTTGGAATACATGGTTTTAGGCCTACCTAACCTTGCCTGATCGTCAAGGTTCTTGCAACCTAAGCAAAATTTCTTGAGCCATCTGGTTGCAGTACTATGATTAATTGTTCCTTCATCTTTCACACAACTAATGTTTTTGCTAGTTTCCACAGTGTCATAGCTCAGCTCAAACTTGTAAAAGTTTTTTTTAATTAGACTAGGTTGTATGTTCATCAGTGCAGCTTTCAGATCACATTTGGAGCAAAGCAATGCATAACATGTCAGTGTACCAAGTACCACAATACTACCAACTACAGTGGATACCTCCCACAGCTCTGAACTTCTTCAGTCATGTAATGAATATATTCACCAACCCCTCTGCATGTGCAGGATGCAACACAAGGTCAATTTCTTAAGCAAAGTTTAACAGGATTTAATTCAGAGTTTTCCTTCTCCTAGACTGGTTACCTATCCAAGGTTAAAGATATCATTCTGCCTTACTATTTACCCATAGCTGGGGGGAGAATATATGGATAATATATGGATTTCCCAAGAAATTAGTACTATGGGAAATGCAAACAGCCTCGTCCAGGATTTGAACTCGGGTCAATGAGACTATTTCTTATGACTCTAACCACACACATCCATGTGATGTACGTACTGCAAACTATCTTTACCAAAATATTGCAAAACTTTTAACTCATTCTATTTACCAACTCCTCTGCACAAGCAGGATGTGACACATGGTCAATTTTTAAGCGGAGTTTACCAGGTTTGAATTCAGAGTTTTCCTTCTCCTAGACCAGTTGCCATACCAAGGTTGAAGAGCCTAGTGACTTGATTCATACCTTTCCCAAATATGAATTGCAAACAGCCTTGTCCAGGGTTTGAACTCGTGTTGTTGTGTCCATTCCCTATGACTCTAACCATTACACCACACACATTAAAGTCATGTGATGTACATGCTGCAAACTATCTTGTACCAAAATATTGCAAAACTTTTGACTCATCCTAGTAAAAGTACAGCGTTAGAGTATTTGTTTACCAACTCCTCCGCATGAGTGGGATTTGAATTCAGTTTTCCTTTTCCTAGATCAGTTGCCGTACTAAGGTTGAAGAGCCTAGTCCGCCCTACTATTTACCCATAGTTGGAGGGAGAATAATTGGATTCATACCTTTCCCAATAGTATCATTGTCATATGAAATGCAAACAGCCTCGTCCAGTATTTGAACTTGTGTTGTTGTGTCCATTTCTTTCAATGAAAACCATTACAGCACGGGCCCCTCCAGCATTAGAGTAAGAAGCAAAGAAATTATTTAGGAAAAACAAACGAAGCAGACAATAAATGAACTAGTGAAGTGTGACATACTTGACTCTAGGTTAAACTTCAACCATTGGCTACTTTATTGTTTGTGTTTGTTTATATTAGTACATCATTCAAACAACTGAGAGCTTATCAAAAAACAGATTTTATTGCTGTCTTGTTCGAATTACCAGATGAGCCATGTAAACTAGTCCTGCCCTCAACCACTGACATCCAATAAAATAAAGACTGTGGTGCAGGGGGGAGAAGGATTGAGCAGGGGGGGGGGTCAAGGTGTGGGAGGTGGGGGGTGCTTCAAAGTCAGGAATTGTAGATGGCGATATCAGACTAGCAGAAGGTGTGATTAGCTGTGTTGTATTTGCGATGGAGATCAGAAACGATTATTTTTCCTCCTTTCAGTTGAAGCAGTTTTGAAGCTAACTAAATTTCACGAGGGAATTACACGGCTGAGATTGTCGATAGAAACATAGGCACAAAAAGAAGAAGAAGAATACACATGAGAGAGAGAGTGGAGGAAGATAAGGTGTGGGGGGAAACATTTTCTAGATTTTTCTTCAAGATGAAGGCCCGGGTCATGCTGATTGAACGAGGATAAAGATAGGGACGATAGCTTTACTCGGAAAATTTTGTAGAAAAAGAGATGCGAAAGGGAGATAACTATAGCCATGGGCAAATATTAAGAGCTGATCATGCAGTGCAGGGCTGAGTGTGTAGGTGTGGTAAAGACTGATTTTGTGTGTGTGTGTGTGTATGTATGTATGCGTGTGTGTGTGAGCATGTGTGTGAAGGAGAGTGGGTGTCGGGTGATGAGATGTGAGTGATGTACAATAATATTAACATTGATGAAAAGATTGATAATTTTTAACGAGGCTTGAAGAGTGGATTGTGGGTGGGGGGGAGCTAATTGAACAATAGAGTGTTTAATGAATAGATATTTTATTGGTCATGACCTTTGCATGTGTGGATAATTACTTATATACTGTCATGAAAATAACCTATAATATTTAAAGATTTATATAACATATACAAAACAGTCATACTGAAAACACACACACTCACACACACATATCTAAACATACAGACACACATATATATTATATTATTGGTCATGATATAATATTTAAAGAATGATATAACATATACAAAACACAATCATACTGAAATCACATATGCTCATATACACACACATACATACATGCATGCATGCATTTTATTGGTCATGATATATTTAAAGAATGATATAACATATATAAACACAGCCATTCTGAAAACACTCATGCATACACACATATGTTCACACACACACACACACACATATATAAATATGCACACACATTATATATATATATCTACATATACACATATATGCTCTTACACAC
>CM042151.1:49777631-49790131 GCA_023376005.1 Doryteuthis pealeii
ATACCCTTGGAAAAGGTATGCATCCAACTACTTTTCCTCCAGCTATGGGTAAATAGTAAGCCAGACTGGGCTCTTTAACCTTAGCTAGGTAACCAGTCTAGGAGAAGGAAATCTTTGAATTCAAACCTGTTAACTCTGCTTAAGAAATTGACCTTGTCTGCATGGGGTGGTCACTAATAGAATAGGCTTAGTGATCTATTTCACTATTTTTTTTTTTTTTATCTAAAATTTTTTTTTTTTTCTTTTTATGCCCCTTTGATCATTTCCCCCCCCCCCCACTCTTTTCATTTATTTCTTTCATCTTTCTTTTTCTCTCCTCACATTTCTATTTCTCCTATTGTGGTGTAATCATTAGCAAGTTAATCTTGCAGATCCATTACAACTAAAGAGTGAGTTCGATCCTCACTGGATGTCCCATACTTGTAACCTTGTGTCACATCCTATCTGTTGCAAATGTGTTGTAGAATAATTATACTAAGTTCCAATTACCATCGAATTGGTACGACAAGGCAACAAGTAGCTGTAACTAAATACGGATCTAACCTTGTTACAGTCCGACTACAGAATGCCAGGGTATTAATATGCTAACATCATAGAAACCAAGCAGCCAATCAGGATTCATGGAATGGAATCACCCAAATACATGAATGGACTATTCTTGAGTTCCATAAGTACCAGCCTGTTGGGCACTTGTTCAATTGTGCTTAGCTAGTTGCTGTTGTCCAAACCAACAGTATACTGACTGACTGATTTCAATAGAATGGAGACATCTCCACACTCAATGGTAAACCTTTAAAATCAGTAGATCAGTTCACATACCAGGTAGGAATATCTCATCCACAGAAAGTGATGGTACTGCATGCACAGGGAAGGTATGGACTGCTATTGACATATTATCAGTCATATGGAAGTCTGATCTCACTGATAAGTTAAAGCAACAATTCTTCCAAGCCCTAGTTGTATTAGTGCTACTGTACAGCTGCACCACTTGGACCCTAACAAAGTGCCAAGAGGATAAACTAGAGGATAATGGACTCTTCTTGAGTTCCATAAGTACCAGCTGTCTTGGGCACTTGTTCAGTTGTGCTTAGCCAGTTGCTGTTGTCCAAACCAACATTATACTAACTGATTGACTTCAATATTACCTTTCTGTTTTTCTCTTTTCTTTTATTCATCCGTCTTCCCCCCTCCTTTTCTTCGTTCTTTCCAATAATTTTCTTTTCTTTTTTATTTCCTTTTTTCTCTTCTTTTTCATTCTACTTTTTCTCATTCTTACTTTCTTTTGTTTTATTTTATTTTTCTCTCATTTTCTTACCTCTTTTTCTCTACTATTTCCTTTCTGTTTCTTCTCTCTTAGTTGGAGTTACAGTTCACTGTGCTAATACCCTTGGGAAAGGTATGAATCCAACTACTCCCACTCCAGCTATGGGTAAATAGTAGGGTTGGCTGGACTCTTTAAACTTGGTTAGGCAACTAGTCTAGGAAAAGTAAAACTCTGAATTCAAATCTGTTAAATCCACTTGGGGTGGTCACTGGTCACTACTAGAATAGGCTTTGACCTAATTAGTGATCTATTTCACTAATTTGAAAATCCAATTAATTTGAAAAAATTAATTTAATTTGAAGTTGAAATTTAAAATTTAATTTAAATAATTTCTTCTCTTTTACCCCCTTCCTTTCTCTCTTCTTATTTTCTACTTCTCTTTCCTCTTCCTCTTTTCTTTACTCTTTCCCCTCTCTTTTTCTTCTCTTTGTCCCTTCACTGACATTTTTCACTTTTTCTACATTCATTTTCCTCTTATTCATTTTTCTTACCTATTTTAGAATGCTTGGTGGTAGAAAAGATATCTTGTAGCATAATTATCATGGACTACGGGGGAATTTGGGGATTGAAAAGAAAATGGTATTTGGATTTCTGGAGAAAGAGAAGAAAAAGAAACAAGAACAAAAGTAAAAGTTTAGAAGGGTAAACACTCATGGGTACTAGCAATTGACCAATGAATGACCCCGGAAATAGATTTAAATAAAAACGGAAGCTCTGGGTTTTGACCGGAAGTGTGTGACCCTCCCACCCTTGGGATGAAAATGGAAGAAGAGAAAAATTGGTCTTTTTCAGCGGGGCCTTCGTAAGAGGCAGACGGGGCTTCCCTGGTTCCCTATGATGTGTTTTGCATAGTAGTACCGAACATGATTTACGATAGAATAATTTGACCTTACTCTCTCTCTCTCTCTCTCTCCTGAAAAAGAACCCACAAGTCTAGTAAGGAATAAACAAGCCCTTTGTGACTATATGACTTGCGTATATTGTTTCTGAACTAATAACAACTACTACTACAACTCTATTATGGCCCTATGCAACATATCTAATTGAGTCCCCACTCATCAAGGGCCAATATTAGCATGATATACTAACACTGAACACAAGGAGAGGATAAAAACAAGATAAGCTCCTTTACACACACACACACACACACACACACACACACACACATATATATATATATATATATATATATATATAATATATATATATATATATGCAAGGTGTCTAAAAAAAAGTATTGAATTTTTTTTTGTACTTTTTGACACACCTTGTATTCTGAACAAATAACATTCCATTCATTAATTTTGTTCAGAATACAAGGTGTCAAAAAAGTGCCAAGTTTAAAGTTGAATTTACCAAGAGAGAACTGAAGAATGAACGGAAAGTTGTTTTTTTTCAGAATAGAAGGTGTGTAAAAAAAGTACAAAAAGTCTTGATACTTTTTTGACACCTTGTGTGTGTGTATAATATATATATATATATATATATATATATATATATATATATATATATATATATATATATGTGTGTGCATGTAAAAATTTCTTTTTCTGCTGCTGTTGCCGTTGCTATTGTATGAGTATTAACCCAAGCATCATAGAATACGGCCACAAAAAAAAGTGTTAAGGAAAATATTCTTGCTGTTATGAGAGATACAAACGAATCCCTTGATCCAAGTAAAATAAAAACCAGCCCTATTCTTGTAAGGTTACGATATTTGGAATCTCGCAGCAAGTTTATAAAACCAAAATGTTTTCTCGAAAAGCAAGGACAATTCTTAGAGGTGGTGACACACAGGGACGAGATGCCAGGAGCTTTTTCTAAAGATTTCTTTGTACTTACATCTTTGATCGGCTTTACTCTTTAGCCTGAGGGTAAACATTAAAACTGAATGTTTGCGGCATAGAAAAGATCTGCCATCAGCCATTGCCCTGGAGATGGCCTAAGGCAAATGCAGACATTCTGTTGGCTGTGTTCTCAAAGAGGTGTTGACCTCGGGGACCCAAGAGATACTTCAGGCATTGTAAAGGAGGTGGCCAGGTGTATGAAGTGCAGCTATCTAAAAGCAATTGATTGTTCAGTCGTCGCCATGTGCACCAGGAAATGCGTTCAAGTGACCTTTGACCTTTAATTGAAATTTCACTGCTTTATCTTCTTTTCTGTGTTTAGCGGAGACCAACCAAGTCAAAAAATGCGTCTCTCAACTTTGCATTTGTGACAAATATAAAAGAACAGTCTTGTCTGCTGCTGAATAACTATTCTTGAACTGCTGATGAGCTAGAGAGCCCATCTATGTTGGGTAAGAGGCTGGAACTTGGATTGAAGATGGTTATAATGGGGAGCTGGTAAGTGTTGCTTCCATTAGAGTAAAGTCATAGGAAACATATGAGAACAAAAAAATCATTTAAAAAGCATTTGACGAATCAAAAGTGATCGATGCTCAGCAGCAGAGCAATATAAAACTGAAAAAGGAAACATATGAGAACAAAAAATCATTTAAAAAGCATTTGACGAATAAAAGTGATCGAATGCTCAGCAGCAGAGCAATATAAAAACTGAAAAAGGAAACATATGAGAACAAAAAATCATTTAAAAAGCATTTGACGAATCAAAAGTGATCAAATGCTCAGCAGCAGAGCAATATAAAAACTGAAAAAGGAAACATATGAGAACAAAAAATCATTTAAAAAGCATTTGACAAATCAAAAGTGATCAAATGCTCAGCAGCAGAGCAATATAAAAACTGAAAAAGGAAACCTATGAGAACAAAAATCATTTAAAAAGCATTTGACGAATCAAAAGTGATCGAATGCTCAGCAGCAGAGCAATATAAAAACTTAAACAATTTAAATTTCACCTTCTTAGGTTTGTTCCCTAACTAATAGTTTCATATATTTTTCTATTAAATGGAAAGCACAATCATCAGATGAAACTTTTCATATATTTATTCACCTTGCACACACATGGTGCAGGATGAGACACAATGTCAATTTCTTCAGTGGAGTTTAACAGGTTTGAATACATAGTTTTCCTACTCCTAAACTGGTTACCTAACCACCAGCAATGATCAAAGAAGCTACATCTGCAAGCCAACCAGGTGCTAGTCTAAGACACAACACTACAATGGTCAACATATATTATTAGTCAATGGAGGTGCATGGTCTAATGGTTAGTCGTAGGAAATGGACTAGTTAACCAGAGTTCAATTCCTGGACGAAGCTGTTTGCATTTTCCATAGCACTAATACCATTGGGAAAGGTATGAATCCAATTCTCCCTCCAGCTATGGGTAAATATCAGGTAGACTGGACTCTTTAACCATGGCTGGATAACCAGTCTAGGAGAAGGAAAACTCTGAATTGAAACCTGTTAAACTCTGCTTAAGAAATTGACCTGCTCATGCAGAGGGGTTGGTAAATATATATATTATTAGTCAGTATTCTGATTGTGTGTCCAGCCACAAGTGGTACTCTAAGAAGCTACATCTGCAAGCCAACTAGATGCTGGTCTAAGCCACAACACTACAATGATCAACGTATATTATCAGTCAATATGCCATTAGCTACATTCACTTTATTCTGTGCTTTTGTTATGTTTTGTATTGAGTTTGCCTTCAGTTATTCTTTAAGTTCTATTCAACAAATTTGACATGTTAGAGTCTAAGTCAGTACACAGACAGAAGTTATTGCCAACAAAGACCCCAGAGTGTTTCATTGTACTCTTCAAAATATTACAGCAATGGCAGACTTTTTAATACATTCACCCTTACATTTTTATCTGACTTACAGACGATAAAAGTAACTCTGAAAAATGCTTTTATATAATCACTATTTGATCAATAACTACGAACTGTGGTTGATCTTGTAAATATTTCAATGTTTATTCACACCATCACTAGAACACAATATTCTATTTGTTGATCGAATATTGATTATTTAAAACTATGTATTTTATGCTACTATCATATTTTGTTTAATTTCCTGATAGCAGTTTTCATCAGTAACAAATTTATATATACTAGCAAATATATGTACCCTCCGGGTGCAAGTATTTAAGTTTTAATGTAATAAAATATCATATTAAATTAGAAAGGTTAATGAAACTAAATAAGAATACAGATAAAATGATTTGAAACAGAGGGAGTATAATAAAAAAATGAACAACTGAAACTTACTCTTCCATCACTTCCGTTTTTCATTGTTATTTTTTCTAATTTAAGTATTTAGTTAAAGAGGAAGTAAAGTATAAAATGACAGTTATTTTTTCTTGTTAATGGATTTCATTTAAGTTCATTGAAGAGATTTTTGCTTATATTCATTAAATAAAACCAAACAATTAGAAATCAATAATACTAAGCACATATTTATTAAATCACATTTTTAAATATCAATATGCAAATTAGCCTTCCGTTCACACTGTAAACCGCTATTTTATGTATATATAATATAAATTGCATGTTGTTAGTATGTAGATATGGTTAACAGTATTATAATGTAAAATTTTATAATATTGTGGTTTAAATAAAAAAATAAAATCATTGAGAATGTGATGTCAATAACTAAGGAATTGTAACTTGAGTAGTAATATAGTTTCGGTTACAGACAGAAAAACACACAATCTCCATTAAATAAGATATATATATAATATATATATATATATATATATATATATATGATATGATTTTATACTTAGTGCACTGGGTGGCATCATCAGTTATGTTATGACTGGTTCATTAGGGGATTTTGAATCTTTCAATATGATACAACCCGAGTCAAGTAGCCCAACTAGGGACAATTAATCCCCGATGTGCCATCCATTTCTCTCAACACTTGTATTATATTGAGTTTATGCCTATATAGACCTTGGTTTCTGTGTACTGGATATAAATAAATATATATATATATATATATATATATATATATATGCATGTTGTAGATTTTGCGTCTCCGTATGCTTCTGGTGTGTATATATATTTGAGATGTATTTTAGTATTTGTATCTGTTGTTGGAAATACATATACTAGGTTTGAGGCATAGGTGTGAAGCATTAATGTACTATATTATGCTAATGTTGTTACCATAATATGTTAGATAAGGAATAAATATCGGAAAACTCTGTAGTTTTTTTTAGTTTCTTTTATTTAGACGAGTGGTGAATTTTCAGGACAGTCATGTCCTTTCTTCCTGACTGTGAATTTGTCTAAATAAAAGAAACTCGAAAACTACAGAGTTTTCTGATATTTATTCCATAACTAACATATTATGGTAACAACATTAGCATAATATAGTACGTTAATGCTTCACACCTATGCCCAAACCTGGTATATGTATTTCCAACAACAGATACAAATACTAAAATATATATATATATATATATATATAATATATATGTGTGTATATATATATATATAAGTTAAAAGAAAGGAAATGAATCTGTCAGTATGAGTATGAGCAAGTGTTGTGTGTTGTTTTCATTCCATCTTGCTCATACTCATATATATATATATATATATATATATATATACATATGGTTAAATTTTTTTTTAAAAAGCATAATCCTTTTTGCGGACCTTTTTTATAAATATATATGTGTGTTTGTATGTGAACTAGATGACTCATGAATGAGTTGAGTTCCCATTGGAACAACAGTCCATGATGATATTACTCCTTCTATTTAGGAAGGATGGAATTTGCATATTGTAGTCATCACAATTATACAGAGAATTTTGATAATTTGAAAATAGTATTTAGCATGAATAAAAACACAAACAAAATCATTATTCCACTGTAAATTAGACTGGAAATTTCTTTTTCTAGGATTTAAATTTGAGTCATCATGTCCCTTTCTTACAATGATGACCATTACACCACAGGTGCATCCACAACAGTAACACTTGGAGAGTATCAGGCAAGCTCAGCATCTCATAATCCAGTATGCTTCATCAGCTTCTTGACTAGGGTATTACCACTGTGAAATGCAAACAGGCTTGTACAGGATTTGAACTTGGATTGTTGTGTCCATTTCCAATAATGTTAACCTTTACACTAGAAACCCAATTATTGATATAGATCCAAAGAAAGGTTCTGTTCATTATTGTAAACATTACTCAACGAAGCAGTAACATTCCTTTTAGATACATCACAGTGTTTGTTAAAGAGTAAATTTGTGGAAAATCAGTCCAAATAAGCAGAGATTAAAACTGGTGTGTGCTCAATTTAAATCCTTCATCCATAAATAATTTGCAAAACAACTGAATTCAGCTTTAAAAGAAGCTGGTTTATAGGCGTCCAGTTATAGGTGTCTGTAAAATCTACTTTGTCAAGTGTTAGAATATTGGACATTTATCTATGCTAAAATATTTAAACACTGAAGTGGCACTCTCCAACCCCAAAAGACAAAAAAAGACAGAATGAATAATAGTAAAAAAAAAATTTAAAAAAAAGAAAAATAAGTAAAAACCTATCCTCTTCCCCCATGGAAATAGTCTTTTACAAAGAAGACAAATCTGAAGACTTTCGTCATTTTTTCTTGGGTTTATTTTTTTAATTTCTTTTTTTATTTGTTTCGTTTTGTAATCTTGGATTGGGAAGATACACCAAAATGCATCATGGGAATTTTTTTCAGCCATTTTACCTTGGCATCTTATTTTTGTTTCACTTTTTATATAAATGTCTTTCTTGATATCTTTAGCTTTTCCTTATATATTTTAAAAATTTTTCTTTAAGATATTGTTTTTTTATTTATCCTGAATTTAAAAAAATAGATAAAAAAAGAAGATAAACCTTAAAAAACAATAAATTTAAGAAAATAAAAAAAAGGCAAAATATTCATTGGCCTTTGTTTCAACTGGAAGTTATGAAACAAAATTTGAAACATAAATAAATAACAATAATAATATAATAAAAGAAAGCTGACTACTATAATGCATATTTTTATGCATTTTATGTATTTTAAGCATTTTTTTTTCTATTTCTCTTATTCTTTTTGGAAAGACGATTTTGAAACCCAGATATCTTCAAAATGTCATTCATTCAAATCCATTTGAAAACAAAAAATCTCAGGGTCATAGGATAGCAAAAGAAAAAAAGAGCAAACACCTACATACATACGTATGTGCACAGATATTAATTCATGTGTATAAATGCATATTATTCATACCTACATACATACATACATAAAACAAATATATATGTACACAAATTTTCTTATCAGTGCACATGCTGTACAGATATATACATTGACACAAATAAATTTATAGACAATATACATGCAAGCATACATAATTTCAAGTAAGCCTAAGTACTTATATAGAAATAGAAACATTCCTATATGTACACATTTTCACATAATTAGTTACATGATATTGTGTACTTAAATAATGGGCATTTAGGCAGCAAATCCTCTTTTAGACATGTTTCATTAAATATGACTGATTTGGATTTTTAAGTTTTCTTTTTACTAAGTTAATTCTTGCTGGCAACTAAAATGTCATTAGAAATAAGCAAAACCCGTATTTATTTGTATTTTGAGTGCTTTTAACCACTATTGGTCATTATCAATAACTTACAAAGTGTGTTATTTGAAAATGAGTTATCATTTTATATATATATATATATATATATATAATATATATATATATAATGATATCATAGAGGTACACGGTAATAACCTACTCGAGTTTCACCATAAGGATCTTCAGGGTTAAATCCACTGGATTAATTAAGATATTGATTAATTGCAGTCGATTTCACGTGTTTTTTTTTTCATGATAATAGTTGATTATAGGACCGCAGTCGAAGAATGCTGGTTTGAAATTCAAAATTCAAAAAGAGCGGAAGTTGCATTTTTTTCAAAGGATTAAAATATAAACATTGTTAGAAATCTGCTTTGTGCTATTGTTTTAAAGATTTATGACAATGATGAGGATTGTCTATATTATTATAGAGTCTGTAGTAATTAAATGTGGTTTTAATAATGTATATATAAAGTTATTTATTTTGGTTAAAGCCAATAGAATGTGTATATATGTATACACATGCACTTTATATTTGTTATATTGCTGTCTTATCATTGTGAAACTTGAATCAACTAACCACTGTGACCATTTTCACCGGTAAGTCACTTTTTTCAGAAATACCATAGATATATGTATGTATGTATGTATATATGGAACCCGGAACCTTTTAATTCTGAGGCAGATGCTCTATGAACTGAGCTAAACCAGCCCATATTGAATATATAAAAACATGGTATTCAGGGGATGATTTTAATACCTTGTTTTTTCATATTTACATACTCAGATTTCTTTCCATATATATATATGTTAAGAGAAAGGAAATGAATCCGATGGTATGAGTATAGATAAAAGGATATGATATAAAATCTTTTCATTTTAACAGCATATTGTGTTGTTTTCATATCCTTTTATCTATACTCATATATATATATATATATATATATATATGAGAGTATGCAAACAGTCTGTTTGATATGGCGATAGCCAACAACTTTTGTGAGAATATGTGCTTAATTAAAGTCATAACTTATTTGAAAATTAATTAGTTGATAATTAATGAATTAGGCGAATATATCTGTTCAAATGTAAGGCGTAAACAAATCGGGGAAAAGTCAATCTCTAGGCTGAAATCTACATACAGAGATTGACTTTTCCTCGATTTGTTTACGCCTTACATTTGAACAGATATATTTGCTTAATTCATTAATTATCAACTAATTAATTTTCAAATTAGGTATGACTTCAATTAATTCTCCCCAATATATATATATATATATATATATATATATATATATATATATATATACACATTTTTGGGAGGTGAAATGAAGGTAACGCTTATTAAATAATATTGATAGATATACAGTTGGATGCTGTGGATTAATATTCTAATGTTTATTTACATAATTTACTTTTAGAATCATGAAAATATTACTCTAAAATATCGACAAAATAAATCACCCTAACTTTTTGTTAATGAATAATTGATTAGCTAGGAATTTATTTTAGAAAATCCCTTCATTGCTATATGGTTTAAATTTATTCATTGAACACCTCCCCAATATGCACTTATTATACACATACATACAACCATGTATTAACAATATAAATACACACCCGTTCTTGAAAGCAGTTATATGCAGATAATAGAAGCGCATAGTGTAATGGTTAGAGTCGTAGGAAATGGACTATTGACACAGAAGCTTTTATCAAGTGCTCTAAGGTGTTAGTGCTTCCCTAGATCGAGAGGGTGGCTGCTGGAAGACCCTACATCTAGCAACAGAACTTTGTGCCTTGCCACAAAAGCAGGAGAATCCAGTGTTGGCTGTGAGAAAATTTCTGTGACCACATCACACTTAAAATCTGATTGCAATCCCCTTGATTATTTATAGCACCAAAGATGAATTGAAGCCAATGAAAATGATAGCATTTACCAATTGTAATGAGTAATAGAGAGTTACCTCCCCTACTTTATGATTATCTCCCCTTTGGAGAACTCACTAGGGAATACTAGACTATATAAACTCTTAGTAAGTGTACCAATTATTTTAAGTAGCTTTCCAAAGTCTATCGGTGTTATCATCTGTCATTACACTAATGTAAACAAGGAGACCATTGGAAAGGCTTGCAGGAGATTCCAAACTTGTCTGGAGACTGTGTTACATACCCATTCTGTGTTCTTTTGTGTAACAGAGAGAGTAGAGGCATCGGAGAGAGTTTAGACAGATAACTTACTTGGTTGTACTTCGTCTAGTCGCCATGTTGGATCTTTACTTCTTCCTCTCTTTCTATTTTGGCCATGATCGTCTAAGTTCTTGCTTTACTTGTTGCTTCTTTTAAGGGCATCTTTTAAATCATATAATAACTAATCAACAAGACTTATGGCTTTGATCAAAGCTTTTATTTTAGCCCTTTTTTCTAACACACCTCGTGGAGTGAGCCCAGCCTGCAGTCACATGTCCATACTGCATCACATTCTAGCTGGAACTGACTTAACTAAGTCAAAATCACATGACATGCGAGATTTCCAGTTTCACTAACATCTGGTGTTTTTCCACGGAAACTTACCTGCGTATGTGCTGATTTGAAATCCTTATTCTACAGGGTGTTGTCAATAATCTATGCTACCAAATAGATTATGCAACAATTGTGGTTGAAGCTGATGTCAATTTCTTTTGAATAAATTTAATTTATAGTATTTCAACATTTTTTTCATGTAATTTTGGTAAATATATCTGATAAATTAAGATTTCAGTGTTATTTTCATTCCTAAGATTGCATAGGCAAATAACTGACTGTTACCAAGTGACTTTCACAACTAAATAATACCTAATAATATCCGTTTTGATTCTGTAATTTTCCACTTGAAATAATAAAATCCTGGTACCTTTTGATTCGGAAGAAAATTAATCTTTTTATAAAGAAAGTTGGTAAATGTGTACTTATTTATTACTGATATTGTACACACACACACTCACAGATGCACACATACACCATGCCCACACACAAATATACTCATACTGTACACACACACCATACCCACCACACACATGCATGCACCTATACACATACCCACAACCGATACATGCATACCTATTCTGTACCCACACCCCCTACATGCACACACTAACATACTTACCCCCCACACACATACCATATACATATGCGTACATACTATACCCACATACCACACGCACACACTATACACACCCACACCCCATACATGCATGCCCGCAATGTATACACTGCATGCACACACACATGCACATCCCCTCAAATACTCATGCATGTGCAAATATGCATATTTGAAGCTATTTGTACAGAAATATATGAATTCATGACATTACTGCAAGCTTTAAGGCTGGTAAATATTGTATGTACAAACATGATTTCACACATTATCATACGTATATTATTACCCACCACATCTACTCATATTCTGCTTTCTGTTCTCACCTTTACAAAATGGCAAATCAATGATTAGACATATTAACCTTTACAACCCACTGGAAGCTGACTTTGCTCACATATAGAATCTTCAATAACTCGTGTTACCTGGGGATGACAGCTCATAGATCAGTGATGGTCTAATATCTTACAGCCATATATTTCTCTTCACTGATCCAACATTTGGGGGGTTATCATAAAGTCAGTCACCTCT
>CM042151.1:49792631-49825131 GCA_023376005.1 Doryteuthis pealeii
AATGTTCCATTCATTGCTCATTCCTATCTTTGTAAATACAGCTTTAAACTCGATACTTTTTGACACACCTTGTGTGTATATATATATATATATACACACATACACACACATATATATATATATATTATTTATTTATAATATAATTCAAAAGTCGGTCCTACCATTGGTTTCTGAATAACACTTTTTCGGTGTTATTCGTCGTCAGAGGCGTTGACTTTTGAAAAAAATGGACGGTTTTAAACTTTTGGCACGTGTTTATGTGATCCGTTAATTGTTCTTGCATTTTGCTTTCGTCATTCAACGGCATCACTATTTGTCGTCATTGGGTCTCGTGTTCTTATATATATGTGTGTCATATAGAAGTAGATATATTTATATGGAGCCGCTTGTGTGTAAGGGTTATCATCATGGACTTGGTGACCTGATTTCAAATCCTGGGCAAGGCTGTTTGTATTTCATAGAACTGATACCCTTGTGAAATGTATACATCCAACTATTCTCTCTCCAGCTATAGGTAAATAGTAAGCTAGACTTGGGTCTTTAACCTTGGTATAGCAACCAGTATAGGTGAAGAAAAATTCTGGATTCAAACCTGTTAAACTCAGCTTAAGAAATTGACCTTGTATCACATCCTGCTCTTACTGAGGGGTTGATAAATATATAAAACTAGAGATGTTTCTCTATGAAACATTATTCCCACTAGGAATCTGTTGTGATATGATAATTGGCATGCAAAGATTTAAGCAAAAAAATCAGATTTTAAATATCTAAAAATGTTCTAATAACTTAATTTGAATAAAATTGATGTTACTCATTCATTTTTTAATGAATTTATATGCAAAATGGATATTTTTTAGGAAAATTTTGTGGAAATAAATTTGGTAAGTCAGTCAGACTATCACTAACGGTTGAGAAGCTGCATTTCAAATGGGACCACAGAAATCAAATTGTACCCTATTATCTGTCATTTTTTTTCTTTGGCCATTTGAATGACATTCTTTTTTATCATAAATTATTTTTTCAATATTTTTCTCCGTGTGTCTATTTTTCTATTCTTTTAAATCTCAAATTCCACCCTTCTCTTTTGTTTAATTCTTTTTTATATATCCCTCCATTATTTTTTCTTTTAATTTCAATTTTTTTTTTCATTTTCTAGTCTTTCAAAATCTATTCACCTTCTAATTCAGATTTTCCTTCTTTCTCTGAATCTATTTTTCATTCAGTGGTTTTTTCAACAAAAAAAATCCTTACTTCATTAATAATTTTTCTTTCAACCATTTAGATTACAATTTTTTATGATGAATTATTTCTTAAAAACATTTTGTTATCTGCATTTATTTTGCTATCCTTTTTAATTTAAAACTCATTTTTTTAAATTCTTCTTCTCATTTCTTCTTCTCTTTTATGTTCTTTTATCCTTTTTTTATTTTTTTAAGTATTTTTTTTACTTACTCTTTCATTCAAATTTTCTTCTTTCTTTTATTCTACATTCTGTTGGGATATTGTTTTATTCAACTTCTCAATTCTTCTTCTTTTATGTTCTTTCACTTTTATTTTTTATTTGTTCTAACTAATGATTTTTTTTTGTCTTACATAATCTTTTTACTCTCTCTTTCATTCAAATTTTCTTCTTTCTTTTTATTCTGTAGGGTTTTTTTTTTCATAATTTTTTTTACTCTTTCAACATTTAAACAACAGTTTAGTTTCGTTCAAATTATTTCTTCCAGCATTTTGTTTTTATTTTTCTATTCTTTATCATTTCAAACTCGTCCCTTATATATTTTTTTCTTCTTTTTTATGATCCTCTATTTTTTCTTGGTTTCTATAATATATTTTCCTTCTTTTTCATTATTCAGTCTGCTGTATTATTATTATTTTTAAAAAATCTCTACTCTATTTTCCTTCATGTTCATTTTTGTTCACTTCTCCCACAAAATACATTTTATCCATAGCATTTTTTTATGTTCTATCTTCCTTCTACTTAGATATTCCTTTTTACTTTCTTTATTTTAAATCTTTTTTTCCTCTTGATTTTCTTAAATTTTTTCTGTTATTATTTTCAATTTTTTTTTATTCACTCGTTCATTTTTTTCCTCTTCATTTTTTCCTCTGATTCATTTTATTATGTTTTCTAGATTTTTTTTCCTTCCTCTGTTTTTCCTTCCCAATGCTTCCATCTTTCCTTTTCCTTTGACTCATTCTTTTATCTCTCCTTCTGTATTTTTTTATTCATTTTTATTCTACTTGTAGTGTTTTTCCTTTCACTCCCGATCCTATCTTGCACCCCCCCCTAATTTCTTCTTTTATCTTGACTTCATACTTCACAAACTCCCATCACTTTATCATATCATTGTCATGTATCAACCTCTGCTACACTGATTAAAACAGACATTTATACATTCCAACCACTTCAAAACATTCATACAAAGGGGAAAACACGCAAAGATGAAATGGCTTTTTCCTCTTCCTGTTCCAGGCATCTTTTATATTATGTATATTCTTGAGTTTAACACACATATAAACAGAAACACATATATGCACATGCACACGTGTGTGTGTGTGTGTGTAGGGAATGAGAGAATATGTAAGAATATATATATATGCATTGGCTATTGTTTGGGTATATATATATAATCTGATATTGACTGTTGTTGAAGTGCTCAATATGTCTCCTTGATATGTATATAGATATACATTAGGAATTTTGTATCAATATCATCGCACACACATAAACATACATATATATATATATACATGTTTTTGCGTATGTAGAAATACGTATATATATATATACACACACACACACACGCATATATAATAATAATAATAATAATAATAGTAGTAAAAAATAGGCAAAAAAGAAAAATTATATAATAATATTAATAATAAGAAGAAATGCAAATAAGAAAAGTGCATAAAAAGATGGCAGATCAAGTCTAAAACCTAAAATTTTTAAATTATGAACTTTTAAAGAATGTCACTTGAAGTTTAGTTTCATCTAGTTCACACAATCATTAGATGGAAATATATATATATATATATATATATGTGTGTCTGATATTATCTGTGTGTTATGGCCGTGCTCACATATTTGATTGATATGTATATATATATGAGTTTGTATCAAAATAGCACACACATGCATACACCCACATACAGACACACACATGTAGGTATTTACCCAACTTGTTCACCACAGGTAGTTTTTTTACGCAAGGCTGCAAGTATGGGGTATCCAGTGAGGATCGAACTTGCTATTCAAGAGTAATGGATCTGCAAGACTATCTTTCTTATTATTGAATATTAATATTTGCATTGATTTTCATGCATTTTAAGTGTTTGCATGAACACATGAATGTATTCATAATAAAGAGCATGCATGTAGAAATATTTTTACTTCTTTAATTATTGTGTATATTGATATATACAAGGAGGAGCTGAAAAGATTTGAACCAACCAAGAACAGAAAGACTATTTTTTAAAAATTTTGATTCAGTTTTTGGGGGAAGGGTTAAAGAAACTGGAGAACAGATGTGGCAAGTATAGATATGTGGAATAGCGTGTAAGTTTCCTGGGTTGGTCTAGGTAATTCTCTTCTTGTTCAGAGCAATAACAGCATATATATATATATATATATATATATTCTAAAGAATTACCAGAATACCATAAGATATATACACTGATGTATGTATTTAATAGTTAAAACAACGCTCCTTAATGGCAGCTGTAGACTGCCAAGAGGTTAAGGAACTGGGCTGATGAAAAGCCAGTCGGGTTTCACTCCTGGTCAGAAGTAGTTGCTGTGTCTGTGAATTATATATATATATATATATATATATATAAAATCCACAGACACTGTGTTTGGCTGTCTACAGCTGCCATTAAGGAGCGTTTTTTTAAAATATTAAATACATACATTGGTGTATATATTTTATTCATATATAATGAAACTCTATAACATAAGATATTAATATGTAGTAACAAAAACATAAGTACACTACTATGCAAAATTCTATAGAGTAAGTATATTTTCAAACCATAACTGATATTTTTTTATTATAGTGTTGATGTTGAGAATTTGTAAACAAATAATACCTAATTATATCTATTTTCATTGATAGGGGTAGCAGTATACTTATTTATTGTTGATACTATATATATATGTGTGTGTGTGTGTGTGTGTGTAAAGGTTAAAAAACTGGTAGTTACCTAGTGCCATTGACTATGTCTACTCTATCATAACTTAGATATACATGTTCTTTCATTGATATTGAGCACTCTTTATTTATGAATATAGCAAAATATATTATCAATATTAATATTATGGTCTCACCTTCTTTTACTGTGTACTGGTTTCGAAGAAAGGGATGTCATAACAATTCTATACTGATGTTATTGAGTTTATTTAACACCGTGAAACTGTACAAGGAAAAACAAATAACATTTAATAAGGGATAACAGTGAATACTTTTAAAAAGAAATAGAAAATCCTCTAAGAAATGCAAAAGCACTTACCGTTGTTGCCTATCCGACCAGTGGCATAAAAAACTCTAAAGCTTGTACGTGACTTCCCCTTTTCCAGTTAGGGTTTATAGACCACAAACACTAGTGGTCAGCACACAATGGTATTAATAAACCCATTAAACTACTCTTGGTTGTAGTTAATTCTTTCTAAACAAAATAACTATATAGAAATAAGACATAATTAACTGGTCGGTTTAGCGGCAGTTACACCTTCTTACTATAGTTTCATAACTGTACATTTCATATGTCTTCTATAGAATACTAGACTTTATCATTAGATGAAACTTTATCTATTTATTTATGAAATAAAAATTAATCTGATGATTGTGTCATCCCTATAAAAAAAAAACCCCACAAGATCTGGACTTTGCATTGACTAATGTAGAAGACTGGCCAATAGTTGTTATGGAAGTGCACAATAATCAAAGTTTTAGCAATGGAACCCCTGGTTTGGTGAGCCCTGTCAGTGGTGCTTTAGAATACAACAACTGCACCTCTGCAGCGGGGTAAGACCCCCACCCCAATGGATCCACTTGTTGGCCCTGGGTGGTGACTAGTGATGCTCCAAGATAGAATCCTAGTGGCTGAGCAGTCCATAAAATGCAACGCTCTTACTTTGGATGTTTTGAGGCAAATCTAAATCAGGTTTCCATAGAGACATCATTAATGTATAAATGATTTTGACTATAAACACATAGGTAAAATACACAATTCATGAGGGTATTGGGACATAAGTAGTAACATAGTTTGGGTTACGGACAAACAGACACCAAATATCCATTATAATGAGATTTAGATGTGTGGTTCAATTTATGAATAAGCTTAATGTTACCAGTTTATGAGAAGATCAATATAACACTTAATATTGTATATGTTCTGAGCAAAGATACCTTTTTATTTTTTAGTGCTGATGTACATATTTACCAATCTCTCTGCATGAGCAGGATGTGACACAAGGTCAATTTCTTAAGCGGAGTTCAACAGGTTTGAATTCAGAGTTTTCCTTCTCCTAGACCGGTTGCCCAACCAAGGTTAAAGAGCCCAGAGTGCCCTACTATTTATCCATAGCTGGAGGGAGAGTAGGATTTATACCTTTCACAAGGGTATTAGTGCTAAGTGAAATGCAATTACCACATCCAGGACTTGAACTCGGGGGTACCGAGTCTATTTCCCATGACTTTAACCATTACACTACACGCTTCCGCTTTTAGTGTGGATCTAAGAAAATAGTAAAAAGGGGAGATATCCTAGAAGGCATAACAGAAACAAATAATAAGGCATTGGTTACAGAAAGACAGACCCCAAATATTTTGACTACAAATACTCATTCATAAAATACACAATTCCTGAGGGTATTGGGACATAAGCAGTAACATAGTTTTGGTTACACACAGACAGACACCAAATATCCATTATAATAAGATTTAGATGTGTGGTTCAATTTATGAATAAGCTTAATGGTACCAGTTTATGAGAAGATCAAGATAACATTTAATATTGCATATGTTCTGTGCAAAGATACCTTTTTTTATTTTCATTTTTCTAGTGTTGATATAAGAAGATAGTAAAAAAGGGGAGATACCCTAGAAGGCATAACAAAAACAAATAATAATAAACAACACTGCTGTAGCCAAATATTGTTATCAAGCTATGAACAAAACAAAAAGAGAAAAAAAAAAAAAAAAACAGATTATTAAAATATAAGATTGAAAATGAATAATCAAAACATTATTGTTCCTTTTCAATGATTTTTTTTCTGATAACCTGTTTTCTTTTTTCTAAGGCAAAATATGCAAATTAAGAAAAAAATTGCTACCTTCATAAAGTTCTATTGCTTTCTACTCAGTTTGTCTTTTAATAAGCTTAGTTTAATTTGGCACACATACCTCAGTTTATTAGATTTGGACCAAGTTACCTTTAAGCACCCCAGGGGCGACCTGTTATTCAGAAGGACATGTTTCGCTTTGCACCGTCAACATCCGGTTGTTTTTAGGGTTAGCAGTTAGTTTTATAATTTAAAAATCAATGCATCTAAAAATCGACTGGTAACAAACAATCGGATGTTGACGGTACAAAGCGAAACATGTCCCTCTGAATTCAGATCACCCCTGGGGTGCTTAAAGGTAACTTGGTCTTTGGATTTTAATAAGATTGGCTTAGTTTAGCATACATACCTCAGTTTATTAGATTTTGATAAGCTGTGTTTAGTTTGGTACACAGATCTCAGTTTGTTGGATTTTACAAGCTTGGCTTACATTATCACAGATACCTCAGTTTGTTGGATTTTGATGAGCTTAGTTTAGGTTGGCACACATACCTCAGTTTATTGTCATGAATAGTTGAATAAGATCTTTTTTTTTTTTTTATCCCTTTTTCTCTTTTTGTTTAATTCCCAACAGCGAGGAGATCTCTAAGTTTCCTGTCTTCATGATGTGTTAAATGTCGGCTGAACCTTGCACAAAGGTGTCAAAATTAGGGTGACCCAGAAAAAAACAGAACCCAAATTATTTATTTTCCCATTAAACTAACCTTAAACCCCAACCCTAAGGCCTCCTAGTTAAAATTAACCGTTTTATTACAAAATTTGTGGGTTCTGTTTTTTCTGGGTCACCAGTATACAGGGTGACCCAGAAAAAACAGAACCCAAATTATTTATTCATTTTCCCTTTAAACTAAGCCTAAACCCCAACCCCTAATCCTAGACCCCCATAGTTAAAATTAACAGTTTTATTACAAAATTTGTGGGTTCTGTTTTTTCTGGGTCACCCTAATTTTGACACCTTTGTGCAAGTTCAGCCTAAATGTCTTGGTTTGATTATGCTTCATTTGGGGAGTAATGGTTATCATTGTAGGAAATGAATACAGCAACTCGGTTTCAAATCCTTGACAACGCTATTTGAATTTCGCATAGTGATAATACCCTTGGGAAAGGTATGAAACTAACTATTTTTTCTCCAGCCATGGGAAATTGTAGGGCAGATTGTAATCTTTTACCTTGGTATGGCAACCAGTCTAGAAGAAGGAAATCTCAATCCTGTTAAACTCCACTTAAAAAAATGACTTTGTATTGTATCCTGCTTGGGCTGAAGGTTTGAGTAAATACACGTAGCAGTCTATTCAGAAACATGTTTGAGGCAGGAAGAAGTGGTTGTTTTGCCGACACAATTTAGAACAAACAAACACACACACAGATACAGCAGCTTTATATATAGTGATACGGTGTGTATCTGTGTGTTAGTATTTTATTTGCATTTGTATAATGGTGAAGGGGGATGTTAATGTCTTGGCATATCTTTAAGTAATATCTGCGTATTTATATTGGGTAAGTTTCTACAGTGTTTATTAAAAACATGTATATATTTATGGGAATATATGAGTGTGTATATATATATATATATATATATGTGTGTGTGTAGGTATTGTGTGTCTGTCTGTGTGTCTATCTGTGCTTGCATGTGTAGAAAACGAGCATGATAAAATTTATTTTCTTTCATCTCCAGCCCTTCACACTAGCACAAGACCCCCCACAGCTCTGCCAAGCTTTTCTTTTTCCTACTAAGAAAAAAAAAATGTTATAATTTCGTATGTGCATATTCCATATCATCCTTCCTGCATCTATCTCACATCTCCATAATGTGTCATAAAATCCGTTCAGCACTTCCAATATGATGCCAAACAGCCCTCAAGGGTTAGTTTTATCTGGTGAAGGGCACTGCAATAATTGCAAAGATTTTTCTTTGTATATTTATTGTATTGCTTTGTTTGTGTGTTTTGAGGGCATGACAGTTTTACCAACAATTTTGGAAGCAGAATATATTTAAGAGGAAGAAGAAAAAAAATTGATCTACAAGAAACATTTGATGGAAAAGTTAACACATATATGGAAAAGCTAAAAATATATATGTGTGTGTACGTATATGTGTTCATATATATATATGTGAGTGTGTGCGTATATGTATATAAATTTTATGGAAAAGTTATATATATTATATATATATATATATATATTAAGGTATAACCACACTGATGAGAAGTGATACTTCGAAACACGTGTCTGTGGATTACTTATTTATTATATATATATATATATATACACACATACATGTGTGAGTTTGTGTATGTGTGTGTATATGTATATATATATGTGTGTACATGTTTGTATGTGTGAGTGTGTTTGTGTCTATATATATATATATATATATTATATATATATATATATGTGTGTGTGTGTGTTATATGTATATACATTTGATGGAAAAGTTAACATGTGTGCGTATATATATATATGTGTGTGTGTCTGTGCATATACATGTATGTATGCATATGTGTGTGGCTATATATATATATATGTGTGTGTATATGTATATACATACAAGGGTCATATAATAAATAAGGTGAATTTTGCTTTAGGAGTTGGCTATAGCAAGTACTGTTTACAGTTGCACCTTTTTCAAGGAAATAAATTGTAATGGGTCCTTTCATGTCCCAGTAGACTGTAAGCATAACCTTCTTTACTGACTGCTGCACCCGGAACTTTTTCTTTACCAGAGAGTCAGTGTGTTTCCATTTCATTAGCATATATATATATAGTGTGTGTCATAAAAGTAACGAGATTGAAGCTGTATTTATTAAGATAGAAACAATAAATGGAATGTTAATCAAGGTGTGTCAAAAAGTATAAAAATCTCAATACTTTTTTGACACACCTTGTGTGTATATATATATATATATATATATATATACCCAAACTCTACAACATTCCACTCCAAGTGTATACTGTCTTCTGTCTTGTTGGATTATCATTTTTGTAAACTTTCTGTTTGAGTACTTAGATTAAAACGTATTCATTTTTTTGGATAGGGAGTTACAATGTTGTAAAGTTTAGTTAATACCTAATAATGTTTATTTTGATTGTATAAGGTTCCACTAAAAATTATAAAATATTGATATCTGTAGTTTAGAAGAAAAACAACTTTAGAAAATTTGATAGTGGTATTTTTTATTCATGGTCAATACAGTGTATATATATATATATATAAATATACACTAGTATATGTAACATAAACAAGACTAAAGAATCCAATATATCCAACTATTTACCCATAGAAGATATGGATTCATGCCTTTCTCAAGGTCATTGATGTGAAGTGAAATGCAAACTGCTTCATCCTGGATTTGAACTCCAGTCTCCTGATTCAATTTCCTATGAGGATAACTGTTGCACAAGGTTTACCACTTGGTATGTATTTAAGTATAGAATCAAAATTTCAGTGGTGTCTATAAGTGAATGTCTGTAAATATTTTTTTTACAAAGGCCGGCTTAGCTCAGTTGGTAGAGCGTTCGACTAGAAACCACAAGGTTCCTAGTTCAATACTGGCCCTCACCAACTCAGCATATGAGTAGCACAATGAAATTATTGATATGGGGCATGAAATATTTGCAAATTTTGGTACCTACTCTTAAACTTGTTTTGATTGCTCTGTTGGTGGCGCTTAGAATGAGCAGTACCCCTGCAGAGGAGTAAGCCACCCCCAAAGATGCATCTGATGGTGAGGCTTCAGTTTTGGAGATGTGGAGAATGCAGAGTACCCTTTCATTTCCATTCTCAGGTCCACTCTGAATGGTAGTGGTAGTATCTATTATGATCCCATCTATGGGTCAAATAGATCTGTTGAAAAGTTATTTGTGATTGAGTACAAAAAAATTTCTCAAGAAACAACTACACTAAATATTTCTTTGAATTTTTGAGATGAGGCTTGATAATTAGTATTATTTAAACTATTGTTATCTGTACAATGTTTTGGCCGGAGGGCACAATATGCAATTTCCTAATCTCTAGGTTAAAATAACCCTAGACAGGTTGACATACCATTGAAATCAATCAGTCAAAACTTTTTTTGACTCAATTGGTATTCATCTTTGTCAAAAATATTCATTAATACTTATTTTTCACATTTTTTTTTTTTAAACACTTATTTCTACTAATAAATGAGAATGTCAGTGTGTCACATTTTTTTAAATTTTACTTTTAGATTACTGATTTGCAAATTTTACAGCTTTGGTTCAGAAGAAAAATTAAACTATCTTTTTGGTACAAATAATGTTCAATATATGTGAAATAATAATGGAAAAATTTTTTGTGCCACATTGTGATATCGATCTTGCTATGAAAAAAAAATCAGAAATCATCAGTAACTTAAAATTGGTTGAGTTTAAAACTTTTTTGATAGCATTTTTTTGATTTCTTAGACAAAAATGTTTTTATAAACCAATTTTTAATAGTAGGGAAACTCTAGAACTCATTTACAGACAAAAATAGATTACACAAAGTTGCAATTTCTTGCAAACCCCACCAACTTTGGAGAGCTAAAAATCAACATAACTCCAATAATTTTTGGAATTGGAATCTCAAATTTTGGGGATCATCTAATGTTAACATAGTACACACCTGGAAAAAAATTCAGAAAAATTGAAGCGGGTGGGTGACAATTTTACTTGGATTACACTTATACCATTTAGGAATATGGCCAACTTCATGAACTAATTAAAAACATTCCAAGGAAAATACTGAAATTTGGGATTCCAGAGTTTTAATTCCTGCAATTGTTTGAAGAGATTTTTTAAAAAAAATTTTACAACAATTTTTTGTACAATATCAATTTTTATAATTTGGAAATAGATTTCGAAGTAATAAAAATGAGTTCTAAAATCCATTGAAAGTCACCCATCTATCTCTCTCTATCTCTCTCTCTCTATATATATATATATATATAAAGGGCAGTTGTGTATGTCTGGAGGAAATATTGAAAATAAAACAATTAATGACAAAGTAAATATATATACACATTGAATAGCACCAGGGCTTGGTTTTTGAGCAAAAATAAGAGATTTTATTGAAGATAATTAAAAAAACAAAATTGAAATTATAACAGCATGGACTTTTTTTTTCATTTAATATTTTAGATAATAGACCTTAACATTTCTTTTCAGAGTAACTGGATCAATGCAAGGTCTATTTTTTTTACATAGGGATTTAAATGGGGTATCCTACGATGATTCAGTAATAATGGATCTGCAGGACTAACTTTAAAAAAATCATCCTCTACTCAGGCAACACCAGGTAGCCACTGCTAGTGAAATATAAAGAATTGTATGGAAAGTAAGGATCTATGTACATCAAGTCATTTTTTAATTTAAGTAACAGCAGAAGAATTATCATTGAACTTTTAAAAGCTAATCATAAAATATTAATGCTTAAATGCATTGTTGTGTCAGCTTAATTGCCACCTGATAAGTAGCTTTTAAGCTAGTTTGCTATATATATATATATATATATATATATATATATATATATATATAGCAACTAGCTTAAAAGCCGACATCAGGTGGCAATTAAGCTGACACAACAATCCATTTAAGCATTAATATTTTAAATTAGAAAAAAGAATTAAAAAATTTTTCTGAAAACATAATACATTTTGCGGACCTTCTTTTTTATAAAATATTGAATTTTCTCCCGTTGGAACCAGAACAACATTTTATATATATATATATATATATATATATAAACAGAAAAGATAACTTTGCTCTTAAGAGAGAACCTTTGGCTCACTGACCTTCAGTCTTCTCCTCTATCATTTTCTCTTCTAGAATCTGATTAGAGTTGAATAGGATGAAAAAAGACAGAAAACAAAACAAAAAAAACCCTGGCAGTTGTTCTTTCTACTTGGTTACACTGACCAGTGGTTCAAAGATAATCACTTGAACTGACATGCCATTTCTCCATCTCAGTCGAGATGTGCAATCTATCATACATTTCTTCCTACTGTGCCGTGTGGCAGTCAGGACAGGTTTCATCCCTAGGGGATCTCCATTCTATTGCCTGTATGTCTGGATAATGGCCACGGCAGATTGTGTCAAATATGCTCTGTGTAGACTGTTTAGGAAATTTCATTCCTATGACTACTTTTTTGGTCTATGTTTTTAAAAAAAGAGAAACGCCTGATTTATTATATGTGTATAGTCATTGACAGTCAAACTATCAGAGTAAGATGAACAAGACATGCTAGGCACTGCTGGAGAAGTAAGGACAAACTCATAAGCAATGTTCACCAATGGACTTCTACTTATGGACACACATTTACTTAAATTTACATTCACCAGCTTTATACAGATACTGGATGCCATCTTTTTTTAACAAGTTCAGGAAGCAGCCCCCATGTATGTGCTATAAGGCAGTGGCCGGGGTTCTTAGTGTCCTGGGTATGACGTTAAACTGCATCTAATGGTAAAGTTCCAATTTTGGAGCTCTGGGTAGTATGAAGTACCCCTTCATCGCCATTACTCCCAGGTCCACTCTGATAGTGATAGTGCCTATTAGGGTCCCATCTATGGGTTAAATAGAAAAAAAATGAGTTTAAAATGTGTTTAAATAAATTGTATACCCATCAAGAATGAATAGAAAAAAACATCTTTGGCATAGAATAACCCAACAAGGGTTGACATGCTGTAAAATCTAACAAACCAACCAACCAGCCATCTACACTCTCCAGATTTCCAAATTGAATACAAATAATTTTTAACGAGAACTACTTACCCATATTGTATACAGATTGTAAGATGGTCATAGTCGCGGGGGGTCGCCTAAAGTCGGTATCAGCCAGACAGCAAGGTAGTCTATCCCCTTTTCACTAGTGCTAAACCTAGAAGATTCTTTTCCATCAGCTCCTCACTTTACTGCACAGATCCCTGTGCTACTCCATACGTTGAGTCGGCAAGGGCCGGTATTGAACCCAGAACTTTGTGGTTCCTAGTCTGATGCTCTACCGACTGAGCTAAACCGGCCCTAAAGATGGTCATAGTTTAAATATAAAGGCTGGAGAGTTGCTTTTATCAAATTTTGGGATAATTAATTGTATCTAAAAGATATTCTATTTGTTTTTAATGTCTATTTATTAAATGATTGATTAATTTTAACAGCATATAAACCCATCTAGGGTTATTCTATGCCTAGAGGATTTTGAGGGATTGTCGGATTTATGTTTTTTCCAAGGATATTGTATATTTTACAGAGTAGAATATGGATCCATAGAAATATGGGTTTATCGAAAATTGAAATAAAGCACTCTTTTACAGTTTTACTTTTTAGTGGTGTAAAATTACAGCAATATTTCTTTATTTTATCTAATATATATATATTATGTGTGTGTGTGTGTATACTTTGTCATTAATTGTTTTATTTTCATAGTTTCATCTGAACATACATACATACCCACCAATTGCCCTTTATTAATTGTATAGATATCCATTACTACTCATTTTTTACATTAAATTTTCTTTTAAACTCTGATTTGCAATACAAACAGAAAAATAACAACTTTGCACTGAAGCAACAGAATATTTTATGGTTTCATCTTTTAGTGGTATAACACTACTGTGACGATCCATAACTCGCGCAACACAAAAAGATTATTTCTAGATTCAATCAATGCTCAAAATTTGAACTTCAAAATGACAGCATTGGCTTCTTTGAAGGGGAGGGTCAATGAGTCATCAGAATTCAATAAAGTTTACCTGTTGTTATCAGCTATCAAGATTCAAGGCTTGAAATAGCAACTGCCTAACTGTTACAGCACAAAAACGAGCATGTCCTGTGTATGACACTAAACTGCATCTAGTGGTGAGCTTCCAATTTTGGAGCTGTGAAGTACCCCTTCATTGCCAAGAAGGGGAACCACTCTCATTGACTGATAAATTATTTATTTATTTATTGATCTCTAGGAAAAAAGAAAACGGGGTAGGGTTAGTTTAATAGGTAGATTAATTAACAGATAAAATTCATTCAGAGTGGTTCCCCTTTGTTTAGGTTGGAGTTATAGGAAATAACCAGAAAATGCCTATGTTCTAAATTTATTTTCATTTTTATAAATCATTATTTATGTATTTACCACTCCCTATGCACAAACATTTTAGCAATAAAAATAAAAAATAGAAATTGAATGAAACAATAGAATTTACAGTGTCATATTAGAATTACTTGTATTTTTATATCTTGAAAATAGGTGTCCTGGGTATTACACTAAACTACATCTAGTGGCAAAGTCCCATTTTTGGAGCTGTGAAGTACCCCTTCATTGCCATTACTCCCATTTTATTGATATACATGAAGTTAATGAAAATTATTTATACCAATTCATTAATACTCATGAATTTCATGAAAAACCTAACATAAAACATATTTCTAACAGTTTATATAACATATAACGTATCTATCTCATTCTGTTCATATCTATCAAGTCGTTTTACATACAAATGTATCAGCATCAATCTAGAGTATAAACCATCAATTTCCTTGTTCTTTTATCTAAATGTTTCGGTTTTTCCATCCAGTATAAGAATAGCATTGAATATCTTACTATGGATATTGCTGAAGAATTTATGCTTTAAATGTAATCCTACTGTTAGCTTTTGTTTTCTCACCATCCTTGCTCTTTTTTACTATCTATCTAGAAATGCTTCCGAGGTTTCTACATACATTATTTATAGGAGAAATCCAACAATTCCATTCTCATTATACATAAAGTTAATGAGAATAATTTTTACTAAACCAAACAAAAATATTTACTAAAAAATCAATATACAAAAAGTCAGAATTTGGCATTGGATGATTCTCAAGGTTTGATATGCCATTAAACAAAATAATATAAAGATGATCTCTAAGAATTATTACACAGGAAGTTAAGGAAAAATCTATCATAAAAAATATTCCTAACAATTTATTAATACACATAAAGTTAAAGAAAATTATTTCTACCAATTTATCAATGGGCATGAAATTAAACAATGCATACATATATAACAAGATTTGGCATTAAATAATTCACAAGGGTTGATATGCCTTTAAATACCAACCAACCAATCAGCATTAACAGATAAAATTTAGACACATAACACATTCTTCAGTGGACAGTGCCTGTATTAAATGCCTGAGTTATTGGGAAAAGAATGTTTAAAGTTGCCTTGAGCAGAATAATATCTTGTAGGGTCAGATGTGGCTTGCAGGCTATAGAATTTGGAGAACCATGACCTAGCCCTGCCCTAAAAATAACCCTGTCCTAAAGGCAAAATTATTTAAAATTATTAGTTTTCTTGAAGCAAAATTTTTTCATGAAGACTTGTAAATTAATAAACATTGTCAAAAGGTTAATGTGTGTGTGAACATACTGTGATAGATAGATAGATAGAAAGGAATATAAAAAAGTCACAAAAAATATATATATATATATAAACATACTGTAATAGATAGAAATGATATATAAATAAAGAAACTGTGATAATTAGACAGATAGTAGAATAAATATATATATATATATTATATATATTATATATATATATATGTGTGTGTGTGTGTGTGTGTGTGTGAATGAGCATGCTATTTATTAGCATGCTCATTCTTTTTCTTTTAGATCAAAAGAAAAGAATATGTGTCAAAAAAGTATTGAGATTTTTGGTACTTTTTGGCACACCTTGTATTCTGAAAAAATTAATTGTTCATTTCTATCTTGGTAAATACAGCTTTAAATCTCAATACTTTTTGACACACTTTGTATGTTATATATATGTGTGTGTGCATGTGAACATACTGTTATATACAGATATACTGATAGATAGATAATAGAAAGAAAGATAGACAAAGGAGACATGGACTCCATTGCTTGTATAATAAAAGTAAACACCTAATTTCTGTATATTTTGATTTTCTGATGACCTGATAAAAGTCAGAGGAAAAGGTTATGACTTTTGCTTTTGGCTAGAAATTGTTTTGCTTAATGTCTACTTTATATGGTTAAACAAGAAGATAAGAATTTGATTTAGCTAACTTGATAGACATGAAGTGATGGTCCAGTTCAAAATTGTACATACACTGTAAATTAAAACTTGCATGAGGTGCTCATGTGTAATGGTTATCATCATAGAAAATGGATTTCAAATTATCATATTGTGTTATACTGACAGGTCCTGCTAATATTAGCAAATCTTCAGAATTTGTCAATAATTGTTTATATTTATAAACTGTTTGTGCATTCCACCATCTTTAACTGCAGCATGATGTTATCTGTTCATTGGAATTTGATGTAGGCATGGCTTCTTTTTGAGTATTGATAAATTTCATAAAAATTTACCAAACCCGTTTATCACGGTAGATGTGACACAAGGTCGCAGGCATGGGGCATCTAGTGAGAATCAAAGTCGATATTTATTAGTAATAGATCTGTGAGACTAGTTTGCTAATGATTACACCACAATGGGACACCCTTGGTATTTACCCAACCTGTTTGCCACGGGTAGGGTGTGACACAAAGTTGTAAGTATGACACATCCAGCAAGGATCAAAGTCGCTATTCAGTAATAATGGATCTGCGAGACTAGCTATTACATCACAAAAGAATGGCCTTGTTCTTATGAAGTATCATGGGGAAGTACTGGTAAAGTATGAATCCCCAGTACCAAGGCTAATATCATTAAAACACCTATATTCGGGGTTATTTACAATTCCAACACTGTTGGATTGATTGATTTTAATTTATGCCTTGAAGTTGGGAAATCATATTAAATGTAAATACATATTTACCAACCCCTCCACACAAGCAGGATGCGACATAAGTCTATTTCTTAAGCGGAGTTCAACAGGTTTGAATTCAGTTTTCCTTCTCCTAGACAGGTTACCTAACCAAGGTTAAAGAGCCCAGTCAGCCCTACCCTTTACCCATAGCTGGAGGGAGAGTAGGATTCATACCTTTCCAAGGGTATTAGCACTGACTGAAATGCAATTACCACGTCCTGGATTTGAACTTAGGGTGACGAGTCCATTTCCCATGACTTTAACCATTACACCACATGCTTCCTATATTAAATGTAAATATGAATGTAAAATGAATGTGATTCCCTCACCTCTAGGCATAAAATAACCTTAAACAGGTTGAAAAAAATCTAAATAAAATGGTCTTAGCTCCTGGACTATGAAGAACATTCGAGTTGAAATAAAAAAAATGTATGGTCATTGGAGTGTCATATTCTTGGTATCAGCCAAACAGCAATGGAGTCCTCTTTTTGTTTGCATTTGAACAGGAAGATTTTTTTGCTGAAGTAGAATGCCACACCAACCATCAGCTCCCAGTTGCTTTGCCTCACAGATCAGATTATCCAAGATGTGCTACTCATTTGCTGACTTGGTGAGGGCTGGAATTGAACCTGGAACCTCGCAATTCCTAGGCGAATGATTTACTGACAGTTAAAAGTATATAAAAGAAAATAGAAATACTAAAAAAAAATAAACCGACAATCTATCAATCTATACATATATAAAGGGCTGTTGTGTGTGTATATATATGTCCAGAGGAAACTTTGAAATAAAACAATTAACGACAAAGTAAATATATATACACATTAAATATCACCAAGGCTTGGTTTTTGAGCAAAAATAATAGAGATTTGATTTATATTCATGAAGATAATTAAAAATAAAACTTAAATGATAACAGCATGGATTTTTTTTTCATTTAATATTTTAGATATTTGACATTAACATTTCTTTCCAGCTACTCTGAAAAGAAAAGTCTATTTTTTTAAATGGGGCATCCTACGAGGATTCAACTCACAATTAAGTAATAATGGATCTGTGGGACTAACTTTAAAGCCAGGTAGCCACTGCTAGTAATAATATATATATAAAAAAAAAACTTTTAATGATTATAATATTTCATTTCTTTGTTTTATGATCGACTGAATCTTCTAGAATAGAAATATCCATGAAGTACTTTTCTTTACCCAACTCTATTATTCACACCAAGATCTGTTCACTCTCTCGTGATGGTGGCAATATATTGATACGAAAAAATCCCTATACATACAACCTACGATAAAAATAAACCAGCCAGAGTAAACAAACATCAGTGCCACTGGCAATTGGTTGCGAGTTGTGAACAGGAAAGAACTACGCTGTTCTTTTTCCTGATTCCAGTCTTTCGTTATAGGAATTATACTTGCTCCAGTGATGAGAGGAAATTTTTGCTGGGGGATAATTCCAGCAGCAAAACGCTTTTCACAGCAAATTAAATTGACCTAAATCTTATTTCAGATAGATTTTCAAGGGGAAAGGTGTGTTAATAAAATTTAAATTGATAGTTTTCATCTTGTGTCAGGGAATGGAACTGCGAGGGAGACAGCGAGAAACGTATGTGGATGGTCCTAAGGCCATTGGAAATGGAATGTTTGCGCATTCAACGTTTGCAAAGGAGAGATTATCCGGGCGGTAGACATTCCGGTATTTTCTAGGAGTTTTTTTTTTCTCTCCGCTTTTCTCTTTTAAATTCACTGAGATTTAAATAACGAAAATGCAAAGAACTGTACATAATATGTTAATTCGAGGAAGATCTCTGAGAAAAATGCTCACATGATAAACCAAGGCTTATCTTACTTGATCATTTACATATATAAGCCACATTGTGTATCCATAATAATCTTTTATGCATATCACACACACACACACACACGTGTGTGTGTGGTGTGTGGTGTGTGTGTGTGTGTGATCAATGTTGGGAAACTTTTTGGTTGTATTGGAAACAACACAATACTCATCACTTTGAATTTTGGTTATTATTCCTTATCTTATATTTTCCCATGCTTCCAATACAACCCAAACTTCAGTGTTTGTGTGTGTGTGTAATATATATATATATATATATATATATATGAAAGTACGTAAATTCTGATGAGACCTAATAGGTCGAAATGTACATTCAGGAATTGACATTTTCTCGATCTGTTTAGCCTTACATTTGAACATATATGCCAGCCTAAATTCATTAATTATTAACTAATTAATTTTCAAAAATTAGGTATGACTTCAATTAAGCACATATCCTCCAAATATATATATATATATATATAAAATAGATGTTGGGAAACTTTTTTTGGTTGTATTGCAAGCATAGAAAAATATAAATCATTCTACTGAACCCTTTGACAAAAGGTGAAGGGCCACCTAAGATATTAGGATTAATAAATGATTAAAAACATAATATTCATCACTTTAAATTTTGGTTATTATTCCTTATCTTATATTTTCCCATGCTTCCAATACATCCAAAAAAGTTTCCCAACATCCATCACATATATCTATAAAGAATCATACATGGATTCCCAAACAAGATCGCCCTGTCGGCTGGGGCGTTAGAATACACCGACTGCACCTCTGCAGAGGGGTAAGACTCTCACAATGGGGCCACCTGTTGGCCGTGGGTAGCAGCCCGTGATGCTTAAGGATAGAACCCAGGTGGTTGAGCAGTCCATGACATGCAATATTCCACTTTGGTCCTTACTTGGGCTAGACAGGTGGTCGGAGAGGTCCCTCTGATCAATTGGCTAGTCATGTCAAGCCCTAGCACCTACATGATTGCCCAATACTATTGCTCTTATGGCAAGCTCCAACCCTTTTTATCATATGGGTGCTAGAAGGTGGTAACTGAGGGTCTTCATGTACTGGGAACAACATTAAACTATCTGATGGTGAGGTTCCAGTTCTGGAGGTTTGGGGAATTTGGAGCACCCCTTCATCACCATTGATTTCTGGTCCACTCTGATCTGGAGTGGTAGTACCTGTTAGGGTCCCATCTATGGCTTAAATAGGAAAATGTGTTTTTTTTTTAAAAATTGAGTATTCATTAAGAATTAATTTATTTCAAAACTTTATCGGCATTAAATGACCCACTGAGGTTGATATGCCATAAAACAAACTAAACCTAACAAGATCATTATATATATATAATCACCCATAAATGAGTACACCTTTAACAACTTTATATAAACAGTTAATATTCTTCTAGACCAGTGATACCAGGATGTCATTATTTTTAGTGGAGGATTATACATTGATGATGAATATTATTAGGCATTATTTATGATACAGTATTGAAACTTTGTGACCAAAAAATATGCAAGAGTCTAAAAATAAGTACAGCCCTTACATTAAGTATGGCCAAAATTTAATGTTTTTTAATTCCCACCTCATGAATTAAAATTCATCATAAAAAAATGAATGAAATTTAATGTGATTTTTTGTTGTATTATGAAAAGGAAAAATTTTAAAAAGTCACATGTACAATTGTTTTACAATCTTTAAAATAAAATAATTTTAGAAATCAAAATCTGTATCTGTCAAAATGACATTTTTTCTCTCCTACAGATGTGCTCTTTTTTTCTGATTGTTATAATTAAGAAATTCAAATATTCAAATGGGGACTATTTTAAAGAAAATGAACATTTCATTCATTGTCCATTTCTGTTCAAGTAAATACAGGCCCAATCTTGGTACTTTTCCAGATTTTCTGTGTTGATACTTTTTTTAAGATTTGGAAGACATTTTTTAAAATATGAAGTTACTATGTACCATATAAAAAGAGGAGTTTTCAATAGAAAAATGGAATAAGTGTATTGAATGCTAAGGGGACTATTTTGAAGAAAATCAATGTTTCATTCATTGTTTATTTCTACCATGGTAAATACAGTTTCAGTTTTAAGACTTTTTCAGCAATTTTATATTCCTGTCATGTTGACATGTACTCTACTAACACTCACACACACACACACACACGTATATAAAAAAAAGTCGTTGGGGCGGCCTAATGTCGATATCAGCCAGACAGCGAGGGAGTCTATCCCCTTTTCCACTAGCGCTAGACCAAGGAGATTATTTTAGCATCTGAGGTGGAGCGCCACACCTACCATCAGCTCCTCACTTTACCACACAGATATCTGTGCTACTCATACGCTGAGTTGGCGAGGGTTGGTATCGAACCAAGAACCTTGTGATTCTTAGCCGAACACTCTACCGACTGAGCTTATATATATATATATATATATATATATATAATATAATGTAAATAAATGGGTACCTTAATTCAGATATAAATTTATTTCAGCATTTTTTTGTCTATTTCAGTCTGATCTTTACTAAATAACCCACAAAGGTTGATAAGCAACCAAACAGAGAAGTCATTACTCAATGGGGACTCCTTCAAAATAAGTGTGCTGAATGCTAAGGGGACTATTTTGAAGAAAATCAATGTTTCATTCATTGTCGATTTCTGTCCTTGTAAATCCAGGTTCAGCCTTGATACTTTTTGAACACACTACATGTATTTGAAAATAGACTGGACAAATATTGGGAGAACCAACTATTGAAACAAAGCTGAGATCTAAATCAAAACTGATGAAAAAGGAACTTTGTTGATCCTGTATCAGTAATCCTTTAATCCTGTAATCAAATCAAAAATTTCTTTGTTCCAAGTGTGGCTGATTTTTTTTTTTTTTTTTTTGATTGGATTGTCAAGATATCTGATATTCCTTTGTTCTGAGAGATTCTAACAAGATATCACATTAGAAATCTTTTTGTTCCTGGAGTGGCTGACGAGATATCTTGAGAGAAATTTCTTTGTACTTGGTCTTTTGTCACTGGAAGTGAAGCAAACGATGACTCAAGACAATTTGCAGATTGTGCTGAACACAGTTACAGCAACTATTGTTCTTAGATTCATAGGGTTGCACAATAATATTCTTGTTCTGTAATGTTAAGCAAACAAGAAAGAACCAAAGTTTAAAAAAATAACTTACACAATGATATCATTGTATTCTAGTTATGACACTAAACTGCACCTGGTGGTGAGGCTTCAATTCTGGAGCTCCAGAGAATGTGGAGTATCCCTAAGTCCACCCTGACCTGGAGTGATAGTAATTATTAGGGGTCAAATAGATCTGTTTAAAAATTATTTCAGTGCTGTCCCCAGGGCTTAGAATATGCAGACTGTATCTGCTGCAGAGGGTCAAGAGCCATCATCTTCTACTATATTTGTTATTCATTGGGCACCATTCAACCAACATCTAAATTCTTCTTGCACATCTTTTCTTACTACATTGGTGCCCAATGAATAACAAATGTCGTAAGAAAAAACGAGATAGAAGAATTTAAATGTTGGTTGAATGATGCCCAATGAATAACAATTCAACCAACACTTAAATTCTTCTATCTCATCTTTTCTTACTACATTTGTTATTCATTGGGCACCATTCAAACAACCTATTGTTTCATCTGTTATCTCTCTTGTTGCTATGTGTCCTGCCGCCCACACTCATTTTCGACCTCACCCCCATGATGTTTGGTCTCCCTTAGAATTCCTATTAACCCTCTTTCCATCTCTTTTATTCCTAACTTTGCTCTCTTCATTGATCTTTGTGGAATTTAATAAATAAAATTTACTTTAGAAGATTTAATTCTATTTACAAGATTTAATAAACTGTCAAATTAAAATAACAATCATTTAATTTTTCAATAGGAAATTGTTTTAAATATTAAAGCAATGTTTGTCTTGCTTTCAGAAATACGGGCAATTATCCAATAGAATGTTAAAAATCAAAAAAATCAAAAATCAAAATCATTAGCTTCTGTAGGGACAATTTTATAGCATAATCAATGTTTATCTTGTTTCTCAAGAAAAACATTCAGTTGATGTTGAAGTCAATTAAGAATTGGGTGCCTAAAAGGCAATAGTTTGCTTTAAAAATGTTTATTAAATTAAATATGATGAATTGTTTTCTGAAAGTTATGGTTTTAATTTGTGCAAAAATCACAATTACAAATGATTTGGATAATGAAATAATAAAATATAAACTGAATTTCAAATGTCATCTTCAAAATACAAAAAAGAAAAAGAAAAAAAAAAGAATGCCTCTTTAGCAGCACTTTAATAGCTGGAATATATTTCTTAGATCTTTCTCTTCAACTTCATAGACATAACAAATGTTTATACCTGAAAGCAAAGAAGCAGATGCTAATATTCTCAGCTTTTCTCTCAGACGACAACTCACTACTCCCTGATATGAATGACTTGCCAGTTTCCAAACAACCTTTCTTGGCATTCTCTTATGGGATTAATGTGTAGTATCTGTTCATCTCCCTTTTGTTCTTGTCTTTTTAAAAGATTGCAACAAAAAAGAAAAATTTGAAATAAAGCAAGCCTGGTCAATATATTTTATAAATAGTTAAGGACCATATGACCTTTAGGCACCCCTTTTGCAATCTCGATTCATAATGACATGTTTTTCATTTACACCGTCAAATTTGGTTGTTTGTTAGGGGTTAGTTAGTTTTAGTTTTATAATTAAAAAAAAAGAACTCTAAAAATCGTCTGTTAACAAACAACCGGATTTTGACGGTGTAAATGGAAAAAATGTCCTTATGAATCGAGATTGCAAAAGTGGTGCCTAAAAATCATATGGTCCAAAGTTAATTTTCTTTGAAACCAACAACACCAAAATTTCATTGTTTCTAATAGAACAGCATACAATCTAAATGAATATTTCTTAAGTATTACAGTATCACCCATAAGTATGTACACCCCTAACAAAATTTTTACAATCTTAAAAAATCTTTTAAACCAAAGATACTAGTACTTTATTATTTCTAATGGAACATTTTACAATCCAAACAGATATTACAGTATCAACCATGGATATGTACAGCCGAAAAATATTTTATAAATTCTTTTTTCTTTTGAACAAAAGATACCAGTATTATTTTATTTTTTGTGAACATTATGCAAGCTATTAGATATTACAGTATCACCCATAAATATATACATCCCTAACTATATTTTATTAAACAAATTTTTTAAACCAAAGATACCAGTATTCTTTTATTCTAATGAATATTATAGAATCAAAACAGATATTAGAATTATCTGCATTATTCGGACTATTGTCCTCATCTTCATTGTTATCTGCACAATGTTTCGGCTGATGTACCCTCTGGCCTTCTTCAGCCAAAATGTTGTACAGATAACAATGAAGATGAGGACAATAATAATACTAATCATCAAGCTCATCTCAAATTCAGAGAAAACAGATATTATTAGATATTATAGTATGATATAATGAGGAGATAACTCTGCCATCTAATACTATAATATATTATTATACTACCTCTGTCCTATGAAAGTTGTTATATTTTCATATGAATTTCATACAATAATATTACAACTATTATAACAGGAGAGAAGTAGTAATATTTAAGAAATATCTATGGCAGTCCATCAGTTTGACGATGACATCATTCTCATCTTCCTCTCTGTTTTCCACTACATTGGTGGGCCTTGAGGTGTGAAGTGAGCTGGATCTGGGAATTACTAATTCAAGAACAATGGGGTGGGTGGGAATCATGGGAAATTTCTGGGTTGGGAGTTGGCTCTTCATGGGTGCCTTATCCCTCTCTTTACCACACCTGCCCAAGTTCTCTCTTCCTTGAGGCTGTGGACACCTGCAGCCACAAGCTGTCACCACTGGAGGCCGTTAATGGCCAAAGTCTCAAGGTCTTCAGGCTGGATGGAGCAGGCTTGCAGCAATCTCTTCAAGTGGTCCTTCCCCCTCTTCTTAAAGCCTCTTGAGGCCTGCCCCACTTCTTTGAGTTTGCCATACAGCACAGTGTGGGGGAAGGTAGGATCTGTCCATGTCTGGCCCAGCAGGGGACATAATCAAGAAGCATGACTTCGATTATAGTTGAGAACACATGCTACATGATCAGGGACACTTTCCATACCTGGATACTATCTCCCATAAGGATTCTTTATGAAAGCTTAATTTTCTTCTAAATCAAAAATACCAGGATTTTATTATTTCTGATAGAACACCATAGAATCAAAGCAGATATTATTAAGTATTACACTATCGCTCATAAATATGTACACCACTAACAATATTTCTAATAAAAAAATAATTTTCTTCTAAACCAAAGATACCAAGATTTTAATAATTCAAATGGAATATTATACAATCAAAATATATCAAGTATTACTTATTACCAATAAATATATACACTCCAACAATATTTAATAAAAGCTGATTTTTTTCAAAACCAAAGATACTAAGATTTTATCATATACAATGCAAATGGCTATTATTAAGTATTATTCTATCACACATAAATATGCACACCTCTAGAAATATTTTCAATAAAAAGTTAATTTTCTTCTAAACCAAAAATAACATAGTTTTATTATTTCTTGTAGAACATTTTACAATCAAAATGGATACTATCAAATATCACAATCGCCCATAAATATGTACACCTTCAAACAATATTCTATAAAAAGTTCATTTTCTTCTAAACCAAAGATAGCAGGTTTTATTATTATTATTGATATTACAAAACTGTCCAGCGTTAAAACAATGTGACCCAAAATAAGATTGCAACACTTCAAACAAAAGTAAAATCAAATTGTATATATACAATTACAGTATATATATTAATGTATCACCCATGAATGTGTACACCACTGACAATATTCTATAAAAGATTAATTTTCTACTAAACCAAAAATACCAGGATCTTATTATTTCTAATAGAACATCATAGAATCAAAGCAGATATTAAGTATTACAGTATCATCCATAAATATGTAAACACCTAACAATATTCTATAAAAGATTAATTTATGTGAATTTATGTGACGAAATATGATTGGAATAATTAAGGGAATTGTGACTTGAGTTGGAATATATTGTCCTCATCTTCATTGTTATCTGTACTATGTTTCGGCTATACAGATAGTTCAAACCAACAAGCTAAGCACAACTGAACCAGTGTCAAGACAACTGGTACTTATGGGAATCCAGAATAGCCCACACATGCATTTGGGTGAGTCCTGATTGGCTGCTTGGTTTCTATGATGTTCTGAGGCTTCATAAATAACCTGCCATTTTGCAGTAGTCTTTGCTGCAAAACAGTTTCGTATTAAGTTATGACTGCTTGCTGCCTTGTCTTACCAATTTGAAGTAATTGGAACTAGTATGATTATTCTACAGTTTCAGTTACAGACAAACACACAATCTCCATTATGATAAGACTAGAAGCAGCTACCGGCATTGCCTGGGTAGAGGGGAATTTTTTAAACTTAGTCTCGCAGGTCCATGGGGCATCCTGCGGGGATCCAACTCATGATTCAGTAATGATTTATTACTAATAATTACAAGTAGCCATAACTGAATACGGATCTAGTCTTGTTGTAAATCTACTGCAGCAGAATGCCAGGGTATTTAGGAATTGGTTCATCTTCATGCTGTGACATCGATGCAAAGGTGATCTGATGGACCATTGGATTTGATCTTTGAGTTACTAATTTTTCTATCATCTCTAGCGGCCTGTCTGGGTCAGTGGTGAAGAATTTAGGGTGGGTGTTAATGATTGCGTTTTAGACAGATTCAACAGCACAATTATATAATTGGATGTTAGTTTGAGAAGTTGGCATGTCTGTCATTCTGGTAAAAACTTCCCAATCATTTAGGTAAATGGAACTTAGTATGTAGGTTTCTGTAGAATAATCATGCTAAGATTAACAATCATTTAGGTAAATGGAACTTAGTATGATTATCTGTAGGTTTCTGTAGAAATCATACTAAGATTAAATAACTAGATTCTGTGAACAACAGAACCCCTACAAATGGTGACGAGAGTTCTGAGTAGAATATCAGAAAAGCTCATCATCTCACAATCCAGTGCGGTTCACCTTTCTGACCTTTATATAATCATCCAGAGCTGCTAAATTATGCCTCATGTTACCTAAATATTGCAAAACTTTGTGGTTAATTTTTTTAATGAATTTTTTTCTAAGTATTTCTTAAATGAACAATTCACAATAATTCTTCAAATAATTATAATTTTGTTTTTCCTTTTGTTTTCCAGGCCAGACCAACACAAGATTTTGTCAGCCACAACAGAAGTGGCTTATACCAAAAAACTTCTCCTGTCCACGAGATACAGACACCATTTCCAGGTGTCTAAAGACGACTAATATTGGACACATTCCTGACTGCACACAATGGATTGATTTGAGACCAGATGTGTATGACAGTCAAATCACAGAACTACATAATCACCAACAACTTTCACAAGCACGAAAGAAATAGTAAAAAAAAACAAAAGTAAAGAAAAAGAGAAAAGGTTTTAAAAAATGTAAAGAAAAGAAAAAAAAAAAAAAATATTTCATCATTTTTCTAAAAAAAGAAAAGAAACAAAAAAAGAAAATTTTAATTGGATCCTTGTGAATAATTTTTGATAAATAAATAAATAAAAATGGCAGACACTTTGTGGGGAAATTTTTTTTTCTTGTTTTGTATTTTTTTTTTTTGTATCGTTTTTTTTTTTTTTTTTTTTTTAAATATTTATTCACTTTTGGATCTACATTAATGTGAACATTGTGATGACCCCCCCTAAGGGATGATATGAGGTCACAACGAGAAGATAAATGAAATATATACTGGTGAAATATTTTATTTATTCAGTTTCATGCTAAAATAAGCTTAAAAATTGAATGAGACTCTTTATCGGATGAAGATGGGTGGAGAATGTACTGACTGAGAAGTTATTAAAAGACAAATTAATTTCATGAAATGTTTCATGAATTAGACTTGTAAAGAAGCTTAAAGAAAAAAGTTAAACTGAATGAATGAAGATGTTAGAATGAAATTCTAAGATAAAAAAGGAACATTTTCTTCATGAAATTTGTCACTGAAAGGTTTTAAAAAATTACAAAAACCTAAATTCACTGAATAGAAAAATGGATCTACTAATATTCATAAAACTTCATGAAATATTATGAACATAAGGGACACTCCAAAAGTAATGCCTCCTATTTCTTTCTTTTTACATCATCATTGGCTATACAAGTGAGATGCTCTGAAAGTAATGCCTCCTATCTATTTCTATGAAAACTACATCAGATACAAACAGCACAATTACACTGTTGCAGAGAGCAAGTTTTCAGCTACAAAACGCTATTTTTCCACATAGTCATAATCATTGACTATACATATGAGATGTTCCAAAAGTAATGCCTCCAATACACAGAAACTACAACAGATACAGAGAATTCAAAGGCAAGTTTTCAGCTAGAAAACACAATCTTTTCATCATCATTGACTATACATATGTGAGATGATCCAAAAGTAATGCCTCCTTTTTTACCATAGAAACTGCAACAGATACAGGGAGCACAATAACATTATTGGATAGAGTGAGTTTTCAGCTACAAAACACTATTTTCGCATTGTCTTCATTGTCTATACATGTGAGATGCTCCAAAAGTAATGTCTCCAATTCATTTACACAGAAACTACAACAGATGCAGAAAACACAATCTTTTCATCATCATTGACTATACATATGTAAGATGCTCCAAAAGTAGTGCCTCCTCTATATTTCCATGGAAACTCCAGCAAATACATGGAGCAAATTAACATTATTGGATATAACAGGCTTTCAGCTACAAAATTTTTCCCTCATAATCATCATCGAGTATATATATATGAGATGTTCCAAAAGTAATGCATCCCATTACATACTGGGAGGACATTAACACTTGGATAGGGCAAGTTTTCAGCTAGAAAACACGTCACTGACGATGCATATGTGAGATGCTCCAAGAGTACTTCCTTGTATTATTTCCACAGAAACTACAACAGACACAGGGAGTACAATAACACTGTTGGATAGAACAAGTTTTCAGCTACAAAACACTATTTTCCCTCATAATCATCATCATTGAGTGAACACTTTTTTTGGGATATCATGAAGCATGGGAAATGCTATATATATATATATATATGAGATGCTCCAAAAGTAATGCATCCCATTTATTTCCAAGGAAATTACAACAGACACTGAGAGAACATTAACACTTGGATAGGGCAAGTTTTCAGCTAGAAATGCGAGACGCTCCAAAATTAATGCCTCCTATTTATTTCCCTATAAACTACAATGGATACAGGGAACACAATAACATTTTTGTTGATAAAGCCAGTTTTCAGCTACAAAACTCCAATTTTCCACATAGTCATTACCTCTGTCTCACAGAGCAACTTTTACTGACTATACATGTGAGATGCTCCAAAAATAATGCCTCCTAATTACTTCCATATAAACACTGACCGATACAATAAATCTGTTTGATACAGCAATTTTTCAGATATAAGACACTATTTTTTCACATAATCATAATTAACTATTCATAAGATGCTCCAAAAGTAATGCCTCCTATTCAATTGCAAGGAAACTACAAAAAATATATGAAGCACAATAACACTGTTGATAGAGCATCTTTTCAGCTAGAGGTATACGTAAATAACTACTCATATGTGAGATGCTCCGAAAGTAATACCTCTGATTCATTTCCACAGAAACTACGACCTATAACAATAACTGTTGGATAGAGCAAGTTTTCAGCTAGAAAACACTTTTTTCTACCTAGTCCTCATTATTGACTATACATATGTTAGATGCTCCAAAAGTACTGCCTTCCATCTATTCCTATGGAAACTCCAACAGTTAAAAGAACAAAAACATTGTCGGAGTTTTCAGCTACAAAAAACTATTTTTCTTCATTGTCACCACTATTGTCTTTGTATTTTCACCAGCAGAGAAAATGCATAGACACTGCTAGATCACCAAAGTTAAGCAGCAATGAGCCTGTTCTATTCTGAAGAATAATTAAAGTTCCAATTACCGTCGAACTGGGAAGACAAGGCAACAAACGATTGTAACTTAAATACAAACCTGAATGTCACAAAGTCTACTGCAGAATGACAGGATATATATAAGACTTCACAATGTCAAATCAAGCAGTCAAGCAGCCAATCAGAACTCAAGGAATGGAATGACCCAAACCACCCAAATTCATGAATGGGTCATTCTTGATTTCTATATATACCAACTGTCTTGGACACTGCTTAAGTTGTACTTAGCTAGCTGCTGTTATTCAAACCAACAGTAGACTTACTGACTTTAATATATTCTTAGATGGATGACCATTTAAGCAACAGCAAGTACTGTAAGCAACCTGATATAAAAATGACTTGGTTGGGAATTAAATGACCTGAAAAGGGTTGATATGCTGTAAAACAGAACGAACCAACCAAAATCAACTGTTTGGTCTCTGTGAACATTCAGCCAAGCATCAGTGCATGTCAATGGATGCAATTTTTCACACATAAAGACATTCAATGAGACAACTCTGCTTTCATGACAGATGTCATTTTGCCAAACTGCCACTTGGTTGTTATTAGTAACACAGCAAAGAAAAAAATATGGGTGACTGGCAGGAAGCTTCAACTTCTACTGCCATACCATTAATGTAGGCTTCTGATGTTTTGTAAGAACATGATTATATTGAAGGCTTTATTTTTGGAGTGATCTTATGAGTGCATTAGATGGGTTGGTTGGTTGGTCGGTCTTATGGCTTGTTGGGTTATTTTATGCCAAAGTCAGTTTAACAATTATGATCATCAATTACAAAAATGTATCTTAACAATCATTAGATGCAATATCAATGTTTTAAGAGCCAATATATCAAATTCAAAATCATTTTAAACATCATCTCAAACAGATCAGATTCATAGATGGGACCCTACTAAATACTACAACTCAACATAGATCTTGAAGTAAAGGCAACAAACTCTTCTTAATAAAACTCAATATAGAAGAATAGAAACCAGGCATCTGAAAGTCCAGAAAAGAACAAGTCACTATATAACAGTTATGTATTGTGAGGGAGAATGGGATTCAGATGGCGGCAATGCACAGCAACTACCGTATTCTCTGAGAAAGAGAGCAAGACATTGTGTTGCCTTCCAGAATCAAACCCGCATCCTCCCGAATGCAAAAAATGAGACTTAGGCGTTGCACAGACACAAGGTTCGACTCAGTTGCTCAGATGATTGTCCTGACCATATTAACGGAATTGTTTCTAACTCGGGTACCCCGGATGCTGAAAGCTACGTCCATAAATAGCAAGAGTCCGAAGAAGACAGCTGTGTGTGCTGCTCTGCTCTGACTGACAAAGCAACTAACAACCAAAAGGAGAGAAAGGAAAGGAAGAAAGACCGACAGATGACGAAAGATTACTTTACCAGTTGTAGACCCCCCTCAACAAAGAACTTGTTTGTTAGTTTTTCAACAAACGTATAAGTAAAACTTTCATACTGCTTTTTTTTAAACAAGAAAACCAACTAGAATGCATACAACATAAACAACATGAAAGATACATTTGAAAATGTCAATATATGACATTTTGTCTTTCCTGAAACAAATAGAATTATACCAAAACATAACAATAAACTTGAACTTTACCCTATAAACTTATCCCCTAAAGTGATTCCCAATCCATTTTGCAACAAACAACTGCAAACATCCTGCTGTAAAAATCAAGAAAATCCATCTTTGAAAAAGACACAACAATAAATCTGAACATCTCTCACAATTTACCACTTGGCATAAATTAACCCTGGATGGGTTGACGTACCATGAAATTCTATCAATCAGCAACCAAGAGGTGACTCTACACACTTGAAACTTAAGCCTCACTGCCGGGTGCAGTTTATTGTGATATTCAGGACATCTTTTTTATTGGGGAGAGTCTTACCCCTCTTTAGAGGATGGAGTTGGTGTATTCTAGGCCCTTATCAACATGACTGATATGTAAGCATATGTTAATCATTAGTAAAAATACAAAACTCATAATGGTGATAATGTAAAATAATAGTGTTTTGTAGCTGAAAACTAGCTCTATCCAATGGTTTTATTATGTTCCTTGTATCTGTTGTAGTTTCCATGGAAACAGATACCTTAACTTATGAGTACCACAACAAACCAAGTTTTCTGAGTAGCAAGCTCTAATGTGATTGATTTTTTTGTTTTGTGTTGAGAAGTAAAATTTGAGGTATGAGTGAGCCTCAGATTTATTACTCTAAATAAAAATCACCTATAAAAAAAAATTAAACATATTTCAACACATAATTCATCACATTCTATCTTATACAGTGCTATTTTTCTTATTCAAAAAGAATTTAACAAAAAAATAGGGTGTTTTTTGGCAT
>CM042151.1:49830131-49850131 GCA_023376005.1 Doryteuthis pealeii
GTGTGTACATGTATATCTGTGGGTGTATAAATATGTGTGTGTGTGTAGATTGGAGATAGTAGTAAGACCACGCACATATAAGTATATATATGTGTATTCAGTGGTTTTATCAAATGCAAACATTAACCACGCCTCTTCATTTCACTGTTTACACTTTGATGATATCTTGTATCAATTAATTCATCCAAGTTAATTCAACCCTGTAATGTTTCTAGTTTGTTGAGCCAGGGTTTAGGACTTTTATGCACTGCTCAACCCAGGGATTGAACTAGACACGTGAACTATGACAGATACCTGAAGAAGGTTGGAAAGTACAATGGCTGAAATGTTGTGACTATGCTAACCAAGGTGAGAACACTAGTCTGACTGGTTTTGATGGCATGTTAACCTGTTAAGAGTTCTTTTATGTCTGGAGGTTAGGGAATCACATTCATTTAATGTTAATATTTACATTTATTGTGTAGCTGTTTCATAAGAGTTTTTTTTTTTCAGAAAGCCCTATTGAATGCAAATGATTTTTAAACAGGTCTATTTAAATAATTTGGGCCAGTTTATCTCAGTTGGTAGAGTGTTCAGCTAGGAATCACAAGGTTCCTGGTTCAATAACAGCCCTTGCCAACTCAGCATATGAGTAGCACAGGGATCTGTGTGGTAAAATGAGGAGCTGTTGGTAGGTGTGGCGCTCCACCTCAGACGCTAAAATAATCTCCTTGGTCTAGTGCTAGTGAAAAGGGGATAGACTGCCTTGGTGTCTGGCTGATACCGACATTAGGCCGAGAACTAAAGCCTCATGATGCAGTTTAGTGCCATACTGAGGGTGGGGGGTCTAACCCCTATGCAGGGGATATAGTCAGCATATTCTAAACCTTATGTAGATATGTCCAACATATCTAACTATTGTTTCGACTGCGGGTCCAGTGAGCCTCGGCCACTGGACCTTACGAGTTAACATCGTTGATCCCAGGGGGTCATCCCCCCGGGCAATACCTGCCCCCTTGATTTAAAGGGGCAGGGCTGAGTTAATTGCCCGTGTCTGAGACGCCCCCCTTGAAGGGGAATGCCGACAGGATCAAGCATTTTTTGTGCCTACCACTCATGAGCTTCGGCTTGTGAGTGGGCCCACATAAAAATGTCCTTGTGTCACGTCCTCATAAGTGGGATGAAAGGCAAATACTTATCTTAACAACCAAAATGAGGACACTAGTCCTAAGTACATCAGTAAATAATAAAGATAAATCCTCATCTCAGAGACAAAAAAGTAAAAGAAAAAAAAGAAGATATTTTTCTTAAAAGAACAGTAATGATGTTTTATAAAAACATAATAGTTTCTAAGAAAATACTCAAATACATATGTTAAAACCGCAAAATAAGCATCAATATTGATAGAGACGTTCAAATTGACAGTCACATCAGCCAATTTGGTTCCGCTAATCGTTTACATCCTTTGACCGTCTTAGTCATGTTGACAGTGAGTCCAGTTCCACAGAATCCCGACCACAAGTAAAAGGACATTTCCAATTGATCAGGTTCTGGCTGAGTAATTCCAATTAATTCAATTGTATGTAATTATGATGTAGAAATATTTTCCATATAATTGCGGTGCTGTCACAGACAAAGAGACTCTCTCTTTAAACATTCTGCGCCAAGATATGACTGCATGTTTCCTCGCTACCAAGCATAATTTTCAGTAATATCTTTATGAAATTCGAAATGAATATTTCAGAGCTTTTTCCATGCAAAATCAAACTTCCTTGTAATTATCCGCACTGATGGAAGTAGGTTTTTGGGAACATGGTATGCATTTACCAAACCCCCATGCCATTAGCAGGATGCAACTCAAGGTTAATTCTTAAGCAGAGTTTAACAGGTTTGAATTCAGAGTTTTTTCTCTTAGACTGGTTACCATACCAAAGTTAACAAACCCAGTTTGTCCTACTATTTACCAATAGAGCTGGTTGCCTTTGGAAAAGGTATGTATCCAACTATTCTTCCTCCAGTTATGGGGAAATAGTTGAGCAGACTGGGCTCTTTAACTTTAATATGGCAACTGGTCTAGGAGAAGGAAAATTGTGAATTCAAACCATTTAAAAAATGACTGTGTCACATCTTGCCTATGCAGAGGGGTTTGTAAATATACACTGTTTACACATAGTTGGAGGGAAATAGTTTGATGCATACCTTTCCAATGGATTAGAGCTACGTGAAATGCCTACAACTTCATCCTGGATTTTTAACTTGTTTTGGCATGTCCATTTCCTATGACACTAAACTTTATAACATGAGTACCAGGGAACAGAGTATGGGGGTAAGGTTTTATCAAAGATTTATCTAAGAGTGAATGGGATTATTATTGGGGTGAATGAAGGGTAGATGAAATATGAAGGATGAATGATTTAATTCATTCAGATATTTATATTTTTCCCTATATAAAATGCCTTTATCATTAAAATAATTTTTCTGGTTAAATAGTACTGCTACAATTATTCTACAAGGATGATATTGGGCATTAAATAACCCACAAAAGTTGATATGCCATTAAACAAAAAACTAAACCAACTAAAATGATTGGAAAGTTTTTATTGTTTTAATGGCAGTAGAAATAGAAATTTATTTTTTCTGGAAGTGAATATAGCATAATGACTATCAGTGCAACAAAATCAAAATAGTGAACTGAGTTAAAATCCCCACCACAGCTGTTTAAATTCACTTTGCACAAATGCCCTTGAAAAATGTTTTGGCATGCCCCTTTCCTATGACACTAAACTTTACACCATGAGTACCAGGGAACAGAGTATGGGGGTAAGGTTTTATCAAAGATTAATTCTGAAGGGATCACAGAGTAGTCCATCAAGGATGAGCAAAGTGAACCCATGTAGCTGAAGGTTCCAAGGCACAGTTGGCTCCTGAGGATAATTTAAAAAACATTATAAGCCCAATTTCAGAGCTATTTTGAACACATATAACCTACCCTGGGTAGGTATTTACCCAACCTGTTCACCATGGGTGGAATGTGATACAAGGTTGCAAGTATAGGGAATCTAGCAAGGATTGAACTCGCTATTCTGTACTAATGGATCTGTGAGACTAGTTTGCTAACTATTACACCATGATAGGGTGCCCAATAACCTGCATAGGGTATAAGGAATAAAAATGAATCTAATGGTTATCAAAGAAAAGTTAAGTTCACATTCTATTATAATATTTTCTTGCAGGGGGCGGGGGGTATTCAGAGTGGCTTGGTAAAGTAGATGGAGCAGTCTCCAGCGACCTTTATATATATATATACATACACACACACATATATATGTGTGTCTGAAAAGTAATGAGACTGTTGTCACAAACAATTAATTTAAAATCCAAACAAACTAGATGTTTTCTCCTCCAAAGTAGTCCCTCTTGAATCTAATGGAATCTAATGCACTTTCTGATCCTTCTGTCACACTTCTCTGCCCTGATCGAAGACAACATTTAATTTATTGTTTTGATTTTAAATGAATTGCTTTTGACCACAGTTTTGTTACTTTTCAGAGACACCTTGTATATATATATATATATATATATATATATATATGTTCCCCACCCGTCATGGAGGGATTTTTTACTGATGACAGTCAACTAAGGTTTAAAGTGGCCTTTACATACATACATACATACACACACATATATATATCTATATATGAGGTGTGTCTGAAAAGTAATGAGACTTGTCACAAACAATTCATTTAAAATCCAAACAACAAATTAAATTTTTTCTCTTCCAAAGTAGTTCCCTCTTGAATCTAATTCACTTTCCTATCCTTCTCTATCACACTTCTCTGGAAGAATTCTTCTGGTATGTCCTGTCTTAGAAATGGACGCCAGATGATTTAAATCACCAAGAAGGTTGTTTGATTGGATTTCATGACATGTCAACACTTGTGGGGTTATTTTATGCTGAAGACGTTTTGTTTCATTCATTCTTCATGTTTTTTTTAACTGATTTGTTTTTACTTAACCCATAGATAGGACCCTAACAGGTACTACCACTATGGGTCAGAGTGGACCTAGGAGTAATAGTGATGAAGGGGTACTACACATTCCCCAGTGCTCTAGAATTGGAATTTCACCATCAGATAGAGTTTAATGTCCTACTCAGGACATGAAGACCCTCAGACACCACCTTCTAGCACATATATGATAAAAAGAGTCAAGGCTTACTATAAGGGCAATAGGGCTGGGACAATCATACAGGTGCTAGTGCTTGACATGACCAGCCAATTGATCTGAGGGGGCCTCTCCGACCGCCCGTCTAGCCCAAGAAAAGCCTAAAGTGGAATATTGTAAGTCATGGACTACTCAGCCACCTGGGTTCTATCCTTAAGCATCACAGGTCACCACCCATGGCCAACAGGTGGCCCCATTGGGGGAGTCTTACCCCTCTGCAGAGGTGCAGTTGGTGCATTCTAACACCCCAGCCGACAGGGCAATGGGGCTCTCTGACTGCCCGTCTAGCCTAAGTATGTACCAAAGTGGTGCGTTACATGTCATGGAATGCTCAGCTACCAGGGATCCATCCTTAAGCATCACGATGACCAAGAAGGTATGTCAAAATTGTATGCTAAACTTGACAGACTGTTCAAAGTAGATGCCAACCATTTTAGCTCTTATGAAAAGTTTGAAAAATCCTCAAGAGCACCTGAGATCAACATGGTTGACCACCAAATTGAATTTGATAGGCTTGTACAACAATTTTAAAAAAATATAACCCTATATTCCTGTGTGTTTGAAAGAGTTTTATCAAAATTATAAGCTAATAACTAAAAATGTTTTTTTGTTGGGAAACTTTCAGTTATTAATTCAAATTAAGATTATTTGGTTATTCAATTAATAGTTTATTTTATTATCTGTGTTATTCCGACTATTATCTTCTGCTTCATTGTTATCTGTACAACGTTTTAGCCGATATGCCCTCCAGCCTTCTTCAGGTATTTCTTGTCGTAATTGGGAACCTTCTTGTCGTAATTGGAAGCCATCACAGAACTTTGAACCTAACTCTTTATTCAGTCCATGGGAGTATTCTGTTTCTCATTCCACTAACTATAGCTGGGGTAGGAGCTGTGTTAATTATTATTCTATGTTACTGCCACCGGTCAGGATTGAACCTGGAATCCAGAGATAACTGTCACTTAGAACTGTCTTAACCTAACTACCTTATCCACTCGGCCATGTGTCCAATTGTTAATAGTTTATTTCTTTTTTAAAAATAAAATTTGAATCACATTAAATGCACCAAACAAACAATCACTAGAACCAATCCCCCTCCTAATGATGACCAATGATATGGTTGAAATCACATGGGTAAAAAATATTATACGCTTTCTCTTCCATCTGAATCTCAATATATGGAAAATAACAAGAAGACTTTAAGTGTAGACGTTCAACACTTAAAAATCATAAAGTAAAAATATTCTGTGGTGTTTAAAACTTGCTGCCAAAATACACAATATATATATATATATATAAGTTAAAAGAAAGGAAATGAATCCAACAATATGAGTATGAAAAGGTGGAATGAAAACATCACACAATGCTGTTAAAGAGAAAACATATTATATTATAAATTGTTTTCTCTTTAACAGCACTGTGTGATGTTTTCATTCCACCTTTTCATACTATATATATATATATATATATATATATATATGAATAAATGGATACCTTGGTGCATATATAAATTTATTTTGGCATTTCTTTGCCTCTTCAGTCTGATCTTTATTAATTCAAAGACCTCATACCCAGTCTCATAGGTATGATCTCCCTGTTTCACATAAAGTGAAAAAAAAAAAAAAAATCAGTGAAATAGGAAGTTCATATCAGTAATACCGGGTATGATGTCTTGGAAAAAAGGGCACAAGATAAGTCTTCCTGATCCTGTATTAAAAGATGCTAATTTATCAGAAGAAGTGAATGAGAGGTTTATTCAAGCAACTGATATCACTCTCAATGATGGTTCAATTAAGAAGATAAGAATGTGGTTGGATTGGATAAATCTCCACAGCCTAAACAGGAATCTATGACAGTTTGCATCAAACATAAACCTGATATGTGAAGACAAAGATAATTCTGACAATGATAAATTGTTTTACAACACCTTTTTGTATGATTGAAGAGGATATAGAGGTAAGTGAGTAGGAACACGACACGGTGGAAGGACAAGGAATTCTTCTAAAAAAAAGGATATTATAAGAGGCTGATTTAGCCCAGTGGAGCATCTGCCTAGGAATTGCAAGGTTCCGGGTTCAGAACCAACTCAGTGCTTGAGTAGCTCAGCCTGGGTAATCTGATCTGTGCAGTAAAGCATCTGGGAGCTGATGGTAGGTATGGTGCTTCACCTCAGTAAAAAAAAAAAAAAATTGCCTAGCACTAGTTTGATACTGGCCCTTGCCAACTTAGGGTATGAGTAGCACAGGGATCTGTGCGGTAAAGTGAGATCTGATGGTAGGTGTGGCGCTCTGCCTCAGATGTTAAAAAACAATCTCCTTGGTCTAGTGCTAGTGAAAAGGGGATAGACTCCCTCGCTGTTTGGCTTATACTGACAATAGGCCTCTCTGCTAACTTTACTTTTACTTACAAGAAATATACCCTCCTTGTTTATCCTTACAACTTGGGGTCCCAGAACACAGTAACTCCCCACCCAGGGTATTATTTTTTTAATGGTCAATTTTGCGGCTATTTTAAGATCATATAACCTATACTGAGTAGGTATTTACCCAAGCTATTCCCTACGGGTAGAATATGACAGAAGAATGGTGCATCCAGCAAAAATCAAACTCGGTATTCAGTAGTAATGGATCAGCAATAGCTTGCAAACCATTACACCATGATAGGAAGCCCAATAACCTATACTGGCTATGATGGAGGCGTGTGGTCTAATGGGTAGAGTCATAGGAAATGGACTCATCTACCTGGTTCAATTCCTAGACGAAGCTGTTGGCATTTTCACATGGTGCTAATACCGTTGGGAAAGGTATGAATCCAATACTCCCTCCAGCTATGGGTAAATAGCAGGGTAGACTGGACTCTTTAACCATGGCTAGGTAACCAGTCTAGGAGAAGGAAAACTCTGAATGCAAACCTGTTAAACTCCTCTTAAGAAATTGACCTTGTGTCGCTTCCTGCTCGTGCGGGGAGTTGGTAAATATATATACTGGCTATGATGAACACACAGAGGCTCTCACACATGCACGCACACATATCATATCATTATGAGGTTTAAAACCAGAAGTATAGGGCACCTATTGAAAATCAAACAATGGTCTGCTAACAATTACACACACCATGTGGGGTGTGCCACACATCTTTTATTCATAATTAATTTCATTCAGATAAATGTAAGTTTATACTCCAAGCTCCAACCAGAATACTGAATCATGCTTACTATGTAGTACATTTTGAATTAATGTGCATTATGTTTTATGAGAAATAAACAAAGTATACATACATTATTTTAATAAATAAATCAAGCAAATTTTATTGATAGAAATTTGACAAAGGATAGCTAATAAAAATGTCTAGTTGAGTCAACATTGAATATACAAAAGACCTGCAAATAATTATACACCACATTTGTTATATATACGCTCCCATTTTCACCCCAATAGGTTTAACATTGCTAATTCAACAACGCCTCTCCAGGAAGAGGACTTCCTAGGTGGGTGGTAAAAAGGAATTGTCCTCGACCCATTCCCTTTCAGTGCTTGAGGAGGGGAGCATCAGGCGATAAACTTAACCCTTTTAGGCAAGGGTGAAGGAACTGTCAGGTGGTGGTAGTGGTGCTCTCTAGGACTGGGCTCATTAATTCCAATTGAAAATATATATACTGATTAGAATTTCAATTGGCAAATGTTTATGTATATAGATTTGTTACATAGTCATACTTATAGATACATATGTATATGGTGGTTGTAATGATTGGATATATATATATATATATATATTACTAATTTCAACAAACACACCATAAGGTCACATATATTAAGACAGAAAAACAAATAATTCAAATTCAACAAGTAATATGTGCATTAAAACAAATAGATTACAGTAGTCAAAAATACTGATCCAAGTCCTGCAGAAATATGCTTTTTTAAAAAAGTTCATGTAATAAAGAAAAGAAAGTGTTGAGTTAACTCTAAATGAGATAGAAAGGGTAATGCTCAATATATATCAGCAGTGAAGTAACTTTAGAGAGAGAAAGATATAGCTTGTAATACCTTCAGCGGTAGGCAAATATTTCGGAATCAGGTGATATGGACTGATTAGGCATAAGTTTGTCTTTCTGAACTGTTCCTCAAAAACCCTGCTATTTATAGCATTTACCTAGGCTTGAAATTGGTCATTTAAAAATTTTTTTTTTTTTTTTTTTTTTAGGTGTGAATGCTTTTGATTGGTTGAAAATTATCATTTTTAATATTCCTATTTTTTTCTTTCTAACTGCGCTGATCCTATGTGCAGACTTCTTATTTTCATCATTTTATTTCTGCTTTCAAAGGGTTAATTTCCAGCTCACCACACATATTCTAGTAGAGTATACCAATGGACATATACACATATACTTATCTTGTATATCTATCTCCTCTATGTATCTGGAGTTAGTAGCTGGCTTCTTAGCTGGTTCTAAGCCGGATCTATCTCTATCTTCTAGTCTTTTCTTTGATTTTGGGATATCTTGTATTGTTGCCTAGCTTTTAATTAATGACACCCATCTCTACTAAACATCACTCCTGGTAGGACCTCAGCAAAGCATCCAGTATCAGTGGAGAGCTGATCGTTGTAGATTTTTGCTGGCCAACCCACAATGGTGTGTTTATGTAGGTCCCATAGGAGAATGTCATTTGCTTCTCAATCAGTGTCCAATAACATACAGCTACTACAATATATATATATATATTTACCAACCCCTCCGCACGAGCAGGATGTGACACAAGGTCAATTTCTTAACCAGAGTTTAACAGGTTTGAATTCAGAGTTTTCCTTCTCCTAGACTGGTTACCTGGCCATGGTTAAAGAACCCTGTCTGCCCTGCTATTTACCCATAGCTGGAGGGAAATTTGGAATCATCCCTTTCCCAAGGGTATTAATGCTATGGGAAATGCAATCATCTCTGTCGAGGAATTGAACTCTGGTCGACAAGTCCATTTCCTATGACTAACCATTAGCCTACACACCTCCACAGCTAATAGAATATATAAATGAAATAATTAAATGTTATGGGGAGTGTAGAGTACCCCTCCACTCTGACCGGATTGGCAGTATCTGTCAGGGTCCCATTTATGGGTTAAAAAGATCAAAAAATGTTTTTTTTTAAATTAAATATCCAACAAAATACAATGAATAAAACAAAAGTCTCGGGCATAAAATAAAATGTGGACAGACAAAACTTTTAGCCTAAAGTATTTGAGATTATGATTGAATTCACCAAACTATTTTCTAGATAAGAAAGAGAAAAAAAATCTTCACCATCATTGAAAGAATTGGGGGCGGGAAGCATTGGACAATATCACAAAAAAATATAGATATAAATGGATAAAACGTCTTCAAACACTGACTCCAAATGGCTTTAACATCAAACTAAATAATTCGTAAAACACAGGTTTGAAATAAGATGGACAGATATGGGTTGACACAAACACCTAAATCAACAAATTCCTATTAAAATATCTGACAAAAACAAGGGTTGACATGCCATAAAAAAATTCAACCATCTAGCACACACATGATAAACTCTTGTTGTAACTGTACTCAGTCTAATGACACTATTTAACTGACCTTGTGTCACATTCTGCTCATCGCAGAGGGATTAGGTAAATACATGCTTCACAAGTGTCCAGTAAATACTTCTTCAGAAATTATGAGTTTTTTTTTAAGAAAATATGTGAACATTTGTCTGAAAAAATAATTGAATTTACTGAATTGTAATGAAATTTTGGAAAAAGGTTACAACAATGGAAATGATAATTTATATGTACAACAACTTTGTTATATTAAATCCCCAAAGAATGACGTGACACAAATTGATGTAATACATTAATAATGATGAGATCTATGTAGCAACATTTTTTGAGAGAAAATGTGCAGAAAACACACACACACACACACGACACACATACATATGCACACACAAGCATGCATGTATACATACAGAGAGATTGAGTGATTGATCATTCACCCCCCCCCACTTCCGTGACCTAAAAAAAAATCCTTGTAATTCGCAGCACACATCATTTAATGTAAATCTGGATGGTGTGTAAGAGAAAACAAAAATCAAATCATACAATGCTGGCTGATTTATGACACAAGATAAGTTGCGCATATATATATATATATATATATATATATATAATACAATATATACATATATTGTGCAAAGCAAAGTGAGACAGAATTTAATTATCAAAAAATGTGAAAAGAAGAAAATAGCTGCTCTATAACAGTTGTGTGTGTGACAAAACTGTTATCTGACTGTATGTATGTATTGACAGAGGGTTGCATGTGTGTATGCGTATGTTTTGAAATAGTATTGCATGTGTGTGTGTGTGTGCGAGTGAGTGAGTATGTATGTATGTATGTATTGAAAGAGTATTGCATTTCTGTGTATGTGTGTATTGCAGTACTCTTTCAATACATACATACACACACATGCAATACTCTATTGCATGTGTGCATGTATGTATTGAAAGAGTACTGCATTTGTGTGTATGTATGTATTTGCATGTGTGTATGTATGTATTGAAAGAGTACTGTGTGTATGTATGTATTGAGAGTGTATTGCATGTGTGTGTATGTATGTATGTATGTATTGAAAGAGTATTGCATATGTATGTATGTATGTATGTGAGTATTGCATGTGCGTGTATGTATGTATGTATTGAAAGAGTACTGCATTTCTGTGTATGTATGTATTGAAAGTGTATTGCATGTGTGTGTGTGTATGTATCTATTGAAAGAGTATTGCATGTGCGTGTATGTATGATATTGCATGTGTGTATGTATGTATTGAAAGAGTATTGCATATGTATATATGTATTGAAAGAATAATGCATTTGTGTGTATGCATATATTTAAAGATTTTTATTTCTATTATAATTGTTATTATTATTATTATCATTTTCACTCTATTCAAGCTTATCACAGCAGTTGGTGTAAAAAAACTGGTCGTTTTTCACTGGAGTCTGATTGACAGCAAGTCTCCTCATCTTTCCAGGACTCTTCTAAGTATTCTAGTTAATTTAACAGATTGTGGTCTGGATAGTCTCACTTCTCCCAATTCTCCCAGCTTCTTCCATGCTTTTGGAAACAGTTACAAGGGCATCAACTAAAATTGGTATCCTCATTGCCTTCATGTTCCACAGCCTTTTCAGCTCTCTGACAAAAATTTAAGCATTTGTCTATCTTTTCTTTTTTCTTTCTTTTCATTCTGTATTATTGTTATTATTAATAGCAAAATATCATACAATTCAAATGGATATTATGTATTTTTTACAACCAAAATATACAGCATTGAAACTCTATAGTTTCCAGTAGGAAAAGGGAAGAGTCATTGTGTAGTGACTAACATGCTGGACTGTAAAATTGTAATAAGTTCGAACTACATTTGTGCTATTATGTACACTTTCAAATTACTATCATTGGGAAAGTTATGAAACCTCTCATACCCAGCTATGGGTTATATAGCACCACTACTGTTTTTTGGCATTAAATAACCGAAAAAGATTGATATGCCATTAAACAAAGGAACCATATTTTTTTTGATATGCTAAATACACTATAATGGAAATAGATCTATCAAACATTATATCAATACTAGAAACCCATGAAGATTGATAGATATTATGTTTATAAAAGCTTATCCCAATGAGAATAAAACCTTATATTAATAAAGACTTTATATAAAAATAAACCTTATATAAATATTATCTTTATAAAACCTTAGAAACCCAAAAGGTCTTAATGAGAAATTAAACCACCCAACAAACACTGCATTTTAATCCACTAGCATATTCATTCTCAATAACATCTATAGACTGGTTTTTTTCTACTTTTTCTACTTAAGAATAAGGGTGGGGGTAAACAAAAAAAAAAAAACAGAATTATTTTCAAATATGAAAATATTCTAAAACAATAAACAAGTTTCTTATTATTGAATGAAATGCCATTAAAAACATTTTATTTTCATATATGTGAATGTTGACCCTAATGGCCGTAAGCCTATCAATCTTTGAAATGTAAACAGCCTTGGAATACATACATGCTGCCTTTTGATGGCCGGAGCTTAAAAAAAAACCCAATCTGGATTACCAAATTAATAAAATTAATTTACCAAAGTTTATGTGTCTATTTTTTGTTTTGACACACACATACACACAGAGCCCTTTTGGGGGAACTTAGAATATGGCAACCTGGAATGGTAGTGCATGTTATCTAGGAGTCAAATATATCTGAAAATTATTATTAGTATCAGAAAGGAATATTTGAAGTCATACAACTGTGAGTAGATTACTTGTTTTAGATGGAGTATCAGATTGGAATGCTTGGTATATAACTGTGCAAAAAATATTTGAAGAAAAAACTACCAAAAAAAAAGAAAGTAAATTTAGATGTGTAATGTATGCAATTCTCTAACCTCTAAGCATAAAATAACCCTAGATGGATTGATTTTAACAGTAAGTAAATCAACATTCAATATATATATATATATATATATACACACACACATCTCTCTCTCTCTCTCTCTATATATATATATATATATATATACACACACACACACACATCTCTCTTTCTCTCTCTCTCTATATATATATATATATAGCAATATCATAATCTTTACTGACATCCCTCACAATCCTATAACCCCCACCACCAGAACCTTTCCTCAACTGAGCCCTCAAATGACTCTTCAATCCTGCTGCATATGTATGCATACATGCATATTTTTTAACAAAACAATATGAAAAATCTCTCTAAAAATGTCACCATAGATGACATTCTGTTCTTTTTTATACAAAAACATACAAATGTAAACCTGATTAATACCACCCAAAAGTAAGCCCCCAACACAATCCTTGACAATGCTAACATATTAAAACCATTCGCTACAAAAGTGTATAAAAGTACAATGTATAGTATTCCCTATGCATAAAATAACCCCAGACAGGCTGAGATACCATTATTGTCCACCAACCAACTCACACACACACGTAACTGATCAACTATAATTTTATCCCTAATCATGTAAGTGCCATTGTTGTTGGTACCTTTTTGTCCACTAAGGATGATGGCATAGTGTCCAAAATAAATAAATTAAAAAAAAAAAAAATTTTCTGCATCTGTGCAAGTGACTTTACAGGCCAATTCTTGAGTGACAGTCTTTGGTGCACTGAATGCACACAAACTGTGATGCTTTCTGGGACTGCTGTCTTTTCTCCCTCTTTAATGGCTCTCTTTGCTGTTGAGGCTACTCTCCTCCCCACCTCACCCCTCTCCATGCCATTGTAGAGTTACTTAAAATGATAATTTCATGACAGAAAAATTAAAAAGAAAATTTACAGGGTCTATCTTATGTTTATATACAAAATATAAAAGATTATAAACATAAATGAAGATTTTTAGAATAATAAAAAAAGCTTTACTAAAATAAAATTATTTAATATTATCAAGTGTAATTTTTGCAAAAATTTTTCGCAGAAAGAGAACAATGTTCATTTTTAGAATAATTCCCAATATGCTATCAATTTTTTTCTAGATTGGGTCTAATTTTGAAAATAATGGATACCTCTATATTTGAGCATCCAGCATCCTCTGTTTTCCACATTTTTTATTACTGAATTCATATTTATATATATATATATTTACCAACCCCTCGACATGAACAGGATGTGACACAAGATCAATTTCTTAAGCGGAGATTAACAGGTTTGAATTCAGAGTTTTCCTTCTCCTAGACCAGTTGCCTAACCAAGGTTAAAGAGCCAGTCTGCCTTACTATTTATCCATAGCTGGAGGGAGAGTAGGATTCATACCTTTCCCAAGGGTATTAGCGCTAACTGAAATGTAATTACCACATCCAGGATTTGAACTTGGGGTGATGAGTCTATTTCCCATGACTTTAACCATTACACCACATGCTTATTTCATATTCATATTTATATATTTGCTCATTTACCTGATTTCTTACTTGGTTCTGGAATTGATTTTACATTTATTTTTATCAGAAAATCACAGAACCTTATTGAAAAATGAAAAAACAAATAATTGGAAAAATCAAATATAATCTACCAATAAGTCACATGGATTTATATGTATAAAATAAAAAAAACATTTTAATTGCTTCGTTAGAGTCAAAGTGATACAACCATACAATAATACTGTTATAATAATACATATAATAATAATACAGTTATAATAATAATAATAATAATAATAGTAGAAACCACTATCCAACAACTTGAGGATTACACAAGAAAGAGCAAAGACAAATTACTTATGGCAGCCAACAATAGTAGAAGTGACAGATGGACAAACAGAAATAACAAAGACTAAAAACAAAAATGGGAAGAAAACAATTATATGGAACTTCAAATGACAAATCGAAGAGGTTGCACATAGAAAGACTTGGACATGGTTAAGAAAAGGAAACTCAAAGAGAAACAGAATCATTAATAATTGCTACACAAATAATGCATAAGGACAAACTATATAAAAGTGAAAATTGATAAGACCCAACAAAATAGTAAATGTAGACTTGTGGTAATAGAGATGAGACTGTAAACCTAACTCTGCGAATGTAGCAAACTAGCACAACGAGAATACAAACTAGACACGACTGGGTTGGGAAGGTGATCCACTGAATTATGCAAAAAATTAAATTTTGACCACACAACAAAATGGTATATGCATAAACCAGAATCTGTTCTTGAGAACAAAATGCATAACATTCTCTGGGACTTTGAAATAAAAACGGATCACCTTATTCCAGCAAGAAGACCAGACCTAGTGTTGATAAACAAAAAAGAAAGAACTTGTCAACTGGTGGATTTGCAGTGTCAGCAGATCACAGGGTGAAGCTAAAGGAAAATGAAAAATGGACAAATATCTGGACCTTGCCAGAGAACTGAAAAAGTTATGGAACATGAAAGTGAAAGTGATACCAATTGTGGTTGGTGCCTTGAACAGTCCCAAAGGATTAGAAAAGGGTTTGGAAAGTTTGGATATCAAAGGAAGGATTGAAACCATTCAGAACACTGCACTGCTGCAATCTGCCAGAATACTCAGAAGAGTCCTGGAGACCTGAGGAGACTTGCTGTCACTCAGACTCCAATGAAAGACCATAGCTAATGCTGAGTAAAACTCAAAGGAGTGAAAATAATAATAATAATAATAATAATACATAATATAATATATTATAATTGGAAGAATTTTCATTTTATCTTATCAGTGAGATCAGGTTCCTATATGATCTGTTGTGGTCCATACCTTTCCTATGCATACATTGACATTGTTTTCTGTAGTTGAATCTACGCAAAATTTATTATGTAAGAAAAGGTGTTGAGATGAGTACCACCCAGAAAAGAACAAATGACAGATATAAGATGAAAGAAGTTCTACCTGGGATTAGAATTAACAGATAACTGAAATTTTCTTTCGTCTTCCCAATTGACCTGAAGACCTTCTATCCACATCCCCGACCAGCCTCTGAAGATTATAAATTTCCTACAATTGTTTAAAAGTTATTATTTCTAGTTAAACAAGTTCAATTGGGGATAATATAAAAGTAAGTAAAGGTAAGTATCAGCCAACCAGTGAGGGAGTCTATCCCCTTTTCACTAGCGCTAGACCAAGGAGATTGTTTTTGCGTCTGAGGTGGAGCGCCACACCTACCATCAGCTTCTCACTTTACCGCACAGATCCCTGTGCTACTCATACGCTGATTTAGTCGAGGGCAGGTACCAAACTAGAACCTTGTGATTTGTAGCCGAACGCTCTGCCGACTAACAAATGGATAAATCTGCAAAACAATGTTTAAGATACCATAATTATTGGTGTATAACACACAATCATGTATAATACCCACTTTGTGTTGTATACCCTTTTCTTACTTCTTACTTCTGGTCATATTTTCTTCTTGGCCGGCTTTGCTATTTCTTCATCTATCTTGATCTGGTCTCTTCTAAGGTCTGGACTTTCTTTTGCTATGTTCCTGCTGGCTGGTCGTGCTGGATTCATTTCTTAGTCTTGTTACCAAGACATTCATCAACCACAAGAACATATTACTTATACAACTTTTATTTCCTTAACTATACATTTCACGTAACTAAATATCTGACTAACATAGCGCGCGTGAGTTCCAGTTTTAGGCAGGACCTAAAATTGACTTCTCTGCCTGACGTCTAACTGAAAACTGGGGACTCTGAAAAAGGTCCCACGTGACTTCCCATATTTGGCGGGCTTCTGTAATTTTCTATAGAAGGACCCAGCCATGGTATGAAAGGGGTCATCCCCTCAGAATTACAGGGGATTGACAATAATCTTATGCAACCGCATAGATTATGTAACATTTGGACTGAGAAATTCTGGGAAAAATTTCTTGTGCTTAACTTACACTGACTTTTTTTTTAGCAGCAAAATCTAACCTAAATTTACCATTTTCTCAACTTTTTACTGACTAAAAATTTAAGGAATTTATATCATTTACATTGTCTTAAAACACAAAATTTACACAGTATTTAGAGCAAATTTTACATACATTCAATGACAACATATTACATAGAACAAAGAATTTGGATAATTTGGGAGAAATAACTTTGGTATTTCTCTGAATTTTTGAGATGATTAGTATTATCTGCATTATTCAGACAATTGTACTAATCTTCATTGTTATCTGTAGAACGTTTTCGGTCAAAATACCCTCCAGCCAATTGGACACATGGCCTAGTGGAGTTAGGTTAAGATAGTTCTAAGTGACAGTTATCTCTGGACTGCAATTCAATCCTGGCTAGGGGCAGCAGTAACATAGAATAATAATTAACACAGCTTAACACCTCTACCCCAGCTATGGTTAGTGGAATGAGAACAGGATACTCCCATGGACTGAATAAGGGTTTGGGTTCAAGGTTCCATGATGGCTCCTGATTACAACAAGAAGGTTCCCGAGTTTTTAAAAGAAGGTTTCCGAGTCCAACAAGAACTACCTGAAGAAGGCTGGAGGGTACATCAGCTGAAACGTTGTACAAATAACAATGAATATGAGGACAATAGTCCGAATAATGCAGATAATACTAAATAACTTTGGGTTTAAATTAAAAGCACTATTGGGCTTAAGCGATTTGAACTTATTACATTAGTAGTTGACTATACTGAGCTTGATGAATGTTCACACAAAAATACAAGTTTGTGATGCAAATAAGTTCACATTAGGAGAAACAGAATTATAATCAAACTCAAATTCCAGTGGATATTTCTCAGCAATGGTACAAAACACATTATTTCAGACTATAGGTATATTTTAATTTTGGTCATCTTGTACCAAATACGGTGTGAGGCAAGTGGCTGGAAAAAAGTTAATTATATAGGTCTCATGTAAGATACACCCACCTAACATTTGTTTTGTTTGATTTGTTTTACGGCATATCAACCTCGGTGGGTCATTTAATGCCAACAAAGTTGTAAAATAAATTCATTCTTAATGCATAATTGTATTTTGTTTATAAACTCATGTTTTTCTATTCAACCCATAGATGGGACCCTAACAGGTAGGACCACTCCGGGTCAGAGTGGACCAGGGAGCAATGGTGATGAAGGGGTGCTCCACATTCCCCAAACCTCCAGAACTGGAACCTCACCATCAGATAGAGTTTAACGTCATTCCCAGGACATGTAGACCCTCATCCACTGCCTTCTAGCACCCATATAATAAGAAGGATTGGGGGTTGCCATAAAGGCAATAGTGTTGGGGCAATCATATAGGTGCTAGGGCTTGATGTGGCCAGCCGATTGATCGGAGGGGGCCTCTCTGACCTCCCGTCTAGCCCAAGAAAAGCCAAAAGTGAATATTGCAAGTCATGGACTGCTCAGCCACCTGGGTTCTATCCTTAAGCGTCATGGGTTGCCACCCACAACAAACAGGTGGCCACATTGGGGGAGTCTTACCCTTCTGCAGAGGTGCAGTCGGTGCATTCTAATGCCCCAGCCGACAGAGGGCCTAACGTTTGTGCTGAAAAATCTGGAAAAATACTATGTCTTATACGTAAATAATTACGGTAGATTAAAAAATAGATTAGATAAAATTTAGGTTAGAGAGCCAAAAGTGAAATCCAGCTCTGCTACATGTGGGGTAAAATCCTAATTTGAAAGGTATCCATTGTCACAAAAAATGTACATTTCGGCAAAACTCATATGATTAAATTTGAATTTTTACAAACCCACCAGTTGATTCATTTTATCATTAATCTAATGTCTATATATATATATATATATAATGCGATATTAATCATTTACCTCTTTTAGCAAGACAGAAATAAGTAATAAATAAAACTAGGTTTCTTCAAAACAGTCCATTTGGCATTCAGCACTCTTTTCCATTAATCAAAGCACCTCTGAAACATGTTAATATATATATATATATATATATATATATATATATATATGTGTGTGTGTGTGTGTGTGTGTGTGTCTGAGTAAAATGAGGAAATCAATCTGACACTATGTGGAGAAATGTAGACAAACACGGATGTTACACTGGATAGAAGTTTATTATTATTTTATTATTTATATTTATTATTACTAACATCGACACTACAACCAATAATAAAATTCCGTCCAGTGTAACATCCCGGGTTTGTCTACAATTCTCCACATGTATGTATATATATATATATATATATACTAGAAAGAAAACTGACCTGTTGGGTCCCCCATTGAGCACGGATTAGATTGTTGATGATGATTAGATGAAAAATCACACGACAACATTATTTCATCAATTTAAAGTATTTTTTAAAACTTTTCTAAATTTAGGAGTATATTTTAATATGATATATAGCTAAACTGTTTAAAATTATATTTTTATATATATTATTTTAATTTCAATTAAAAAAAATATTTTTTAATTTTCTTATATATTTTTTGAATTTTAATTTTCAACTTTAGGCCGATTTTTAGAAAAAGCTATATATGTGGGTGATATATAACTCAACTGATTTATATTAAGCTGTCTTTATAGTGATAATAGTTATTTCTTAAAATAAAGAGCCTATTTTTTTAATTAAAAAAAAAATTAGTTGGGGGCATCTAGCAACAAAAAATAATTCTCTTAATATTTCTTTGACAAAAAACCTATTTCAAAAAAAAATTTATTTAAATATAGGGGAGTGGGAAATTATACACGTTGAATTGGAGGTCCCGAGGGACCTCCAATCTGTCGTACCAAATTTACCCCCCCCCCACCTATATTTAACACAATGAAACGTGAATTAAATTAATATTATCTTCAAAGTTTTAGACTATTCAAAATAAGAAACAAAGTTTTTGTGAAAATTTGAGGTCCTCCCCCCTAAAAAAAAATCACTTGAAAATTTTTACCATGACAGAAGGGAAAGGGAGTGGTAAGAGATTTCTCTCAACAGCTGGTTTAGCTCAGTCGTCAACTCAGTATATGGGTAGCATAGGGATCTGTGTGGTAAAGTAAGGAACTGATGGTAGGTGTGGTGCTCCACCTAAGACACAAAAACAATCTCTTTAGTCTAGCACTAGTGAAAAGGGGATAGAATCACTGTCTGGCTGATTCTGATCTTAAGCCACCCTGATGACTTTACTTACTTTTACCTTGACTTACAAGTTTACCTCATACCTCAAATTTTAGCTCTTGAGTCGGTCTCAAAAACTTGCTCAATATATATATGTATATCATTATTTGAGGTGCTCAGTGTAATGGTTACTGTCATAAGGAAATGGACACAGCAAGACTA
>CM042151.1:49855131-49865131 GCA_023376005.1 Doryteuthis pealeii
TTCCTCACCAATTATTCCATCCATGCCTCCTATATCTATCTTGGTCAATTCATATCTATCTTTTTCTTTCTTTCTCTCCCCCTTTTATATATACTAGCAAATATATGCACCCTCCGGGTGCAAGTATTTAAGTTTTGATATAATAAAATATCATATTAAATTAGAAAGGCGAATGAAACTGACTAAGAATGCAGATAAAAAGATCTGCAACAGAGGGGGTATAATCGAAAAATAGAACAACTTTGAAACTATTCCATCATTTTCCATTACTCCCTCTTTCATTGGTAAATTTTCCTAATTTAACTATTTAGTTAAAATAGGAAGTAAAGGATAATATTACAGTTATTTCTCTTGTAAATAAATTTCTTTTAAGATTTATCCACAAGATTTTTGTTTATATTTCTTAAGATAAAACCAAACAATTAGAATCAATAATACCAAGCACATATTTATTAAAATAAAATTTTAAATATCAATATGCAAATTAGCCTTCTCGTTCAAACTGTAAACTGCTATTTTGTTGTATATATAAATACAATTGCATGTTATTAGTACGTAGATGTGGTCAACAGTATTAATAATGTAAAACAATTTTTATTAATAACTGAAGGTTTAAAAGAATCAAATCATGGAGAATTTGACGTAAATAATTAAGGGAATTGTGACTTGAGTAGTAATATAGTTTCGGTTACAGACAGAAAAACATACAATCTCCATTATAATAAGATATATATATATATATATATATATATATATATATATATATTAAGGTAGATAAATGTCTGAAACAGTTTTTAGCAGAATTTTGATCTGAGATTTTCATTATAGAATGTTTGTTCAATGTGATTGATGGTAAACTATTTGGTTAAATGCATTGATTAAGCAGGAATTTATATTGTAGTGTAGAATAGATAATTCTCTGCATGTTTATATATATAATACATGAGAAAAATATTGATATAGATGCACACTTATATATCATGTATATACAATTATATATATTCGTATATATAAAATAGATTCATATTTATATATTATTATCATCAAGTATATATATATGTATATATATATTAAGATATACAAAATACATGAGAAAATATTGATATAGATGTACATATATATATATATATATAATTATATACATTCATATATATCAAATACACAAGAAAAATATTGATATAAATGCAGATTCATATATCATGATAATAAAGTATAATTATATATATATTATATATATATAAAGTACATGATGAAATATTGATATAAATGCACATTTAATATCATCATCAAGTGTGTGTGCTTGTGTATATATATATATATAATATAGATATATTACATACACACCCACTTGCCGCTTTAATGTTTCCGTTGCAGTGGCAGCAGTAAATAATCCAAAAGTGGTCAATATATTGAAAACATAGAGCAGTAATAATGATAATATTAGTAGAGAAAAAAACCCCTTTAATTACTTAATATTGATAGAAAAAGACTACAATTTCAGTTAAACTCAGTTGAAAAAGTCCAGTGACTTGCTCAATATCTGAAACAAAGCCATTTAGTTTTTAATTAGTTCTTAATGTGTTACATATACATATATATATATATATATAGTATATATAACTTTCAAAGAAAGAAAAACTTAAACTGTCATTCCGTAATAATCTATTTCGATCAGAAACTCAAAAGATTTTTAAACCAGATCTTAAATTATAGAATGACGGTTTGTTAAGTTTTTCTTTCTTTGAAAGTTAAATATTGCTCTGTATATAATCTAATTTACTGATTATTATACATTGAGCTCTTTTTAGGGATTTATAAAATATATATGTTTGCACCTACAAGAGCATACAGTATGGTTATACAGTGAAATTTTGAAGATCCCAAATAGAATCATCCCTTACAACTAGTCATTTGGATACCTTATATATATATATATATATATACTTTGGTGTGGTACCAAGTTTCTTGGTACAAGGTGATTCTAGGCTGGTCCTAATTCTCTACCAGTAGTTTGTTGTAGAATTCAGGTTCCGTATGAGAGCTCAATGTTTAATTATTGTAAACAGAGCAAAGTTATTTGTGAATAAAAAGGCCTTAAATACCATGGGTATTTGTTGTAGAGTTCAGGTTCCGTTTGAGAGCTCAATGATTGATTATTGCAATAATGGTCCATAACCACGATACCCATGGTATTTAAGGCCTTTTTATTCACAAATATATATTATATATATATATATAATCCAAAAGTCCAGAGAAGAAATCTTCCTTATGACACAAGAGTTTTATTTAAACAAAACCAAGTTGCAGTTTGAGAGCTCAATGTGTGCTCTTAATGTTAGAGTCACAGAGCAAATATATAAGTAAAGAAATAACAAAAGACTTAGAGATTTAGATTTTATAGTCTATTTCAGGGAGCTTAGACAAATAGTCTAAATCTCCTAACTCATCAGATCTGATGAGTCAGGAGATTTAGATTATTTGTCTAAGCTCCCTGAAATAGACTATATGCTAAATCTCTAAGTCTTTTGTTATTTCTTTACTCATATATATATATATATATATTTTTTTTTTTGAGGTTTACTTTTTGCTTATACTAAGTAAACCTTGTCACATATTTTGAAGTAGATATATACACTATCATGTAAACTCTATTGCCACAAGAAGGACCCCAATGATCTACTAGTTCATGGGATCATTTTGAGTTTTTTGACAGATGCATAATGATAAATATAAGTACCAACATTTATTTCTATTTACATAGCTTTTTCGATACCTCTGCATTTATCTTGTACAGAGATTATATAATCATATATTGAAGGGTAAGTAATATATTTATAATGCCCATATGTCGTCATCATGGCTTCTCTAAGGGCAGCCCTACCCTACTCAGTTTATGCAGGGTTTAACTCTTAGAGTAATTAATCACACATACACCCCCCACACACACACGAACACCTTTATATATAGATATATATTTTTGTGTATTTTTTCTTTCTTTGTCTTATATAAGCTTTAGGTTCAAATCTTGCAATATGACGTGTTTCCTTGTTTTGCTTTTTTGTTGTTGTTTTGCTTTTTACTAAAAATAATCAGTACATTCCAATTCAGGAAATTTGTTTGGCATACCCAAAATTTAATTGGGATTGTTTCGGCATCAAATATCAGAGGAGCCATCTTTCATACTTTCATATATACACTCAAAGTTAATTATATACAGACGAAATAAAAGAAATAAATGGGGGAGAGAGAGAAAGGGATAGGAAACGTTTAAGTTTGTATCTTTATGTAAATATATAGATATATCATTAGTTATACTCATGCAAAACCCGTACAGACATTTTAAGATGATATTAGGTGTGTGTGAAAGTTCCCATTGCCTTCCGTTTTGAAAACTGGTGATGAAATACAAATAAGTAAACAGCTTTTTATTTTTAAAATAGAAAATTGGAAAAATTTGCACAGGCATATTTATATGTTTATTTATATATTCTCATTTCATATACAATTTGAAAAATGAGAATGAAATATGCTATAGAGAATTTATTTTACTTGAATTTGGACACTGTTATATCTCTGTACCTTTCAATATATATATATATATATATTATATATATACTAGCAAATATATGCACCCTCCGGGTGCAAGTATTTAAGTTTTAATATAATAAAATATTGTATTAAATTAGAAAGGCTAATGAAACTAAATAAGAATGCAGATAAAAAGATTTGAAACTGAGGGTGTATAATTGAAGAGTAGAACAACTGAAACTTACTCTTCCATCACTCTTGTCTTTCATTGTTATTTTTTCTAATTTAAGTATTTAGTTAAGAGGAAGTAAAGAATAAAATGACAGTTATTTTATCTTGTTAATGGATTTCATTTAACATCCACTGAAGAGATTTTTGCTTATATTCATTAAGATAAAACCAAACAGTTAGAAATCAATTATACTAAGCACATATTTATTAAAATCACGTTTTTAATATCAATATGCAAATTAACCTTCCCATTCACACTGTAAACCACTATTTTGTTGTATATATAAATACAATTGCATGCTGTTAGTATGTAGATATGCTTAACAGTGTTAACAATGTAAAACAATTTTATCAATAATTGAGGTTTAAATAAAAATAAAATTATAGAGAATGTGATGTCAACGGAATTGTGACTTGAGTAGTAATATAGTTTCGGTTACAGACAGAAAAACACACAATCTCCATTATAATAAGATATATATAATATATATATATATATATATATGAATGACTAGATAACTTGGTGGTGGGAATGATTTTATTTAGACCCTTTTTTTAAAATAGATATATCAAAATATTTGGTGGTTCACTTAGAGAGCTCAATCTATGATCATTTGATTATTAAATGCAGAGCAATATTTTGATCATTGATAAAAGAAAGGCTTATATATCGGTCATGATGGTTATGAATTTATTTCAACTAAAATTCTCATCTTTGAGTATCTCAGCCTTCTTCAGACAACCATACAAATGTAACCCCACCAGACATGGTCATTGTTATTGTGAAGAAAAATTGAAATAAACCAATTAAAATGTGCATCCAAACACCAAGTTGTAAAGTAGATTTTACAAATAATGAATACAAAAAAAGGGTGTGTTTTAATTATTCATTACAAAAGGGGTTTATTTCACCAAAACTAAAAAATTGACTTGATTAAATACTAATTGAAGTATATATATATAGTGTACTACATGCATTTTGGCAATTTCATTGAAGGTAATGACAAGGGGAGATCAAACTTGGTATTATTGTTGCCATAAGTAAAGTAAGTAAATTTCGTCGGGGGGGGGGAGCTAAAGTTGGTATCAGCCACTCAGCCAGGGAGTCTGTCCCCTTTTCACTAGCGCTAGACCAAGGAGATTGTTTTTGCATGGAAGTGGAGCGCTACACTTGTATTATTGTTGCCATAAGTAAAGTAAGTAAAATCGTCGGGGGGGGGGCTAAAGTTGTATCAGCCAATCAGCAGGAGTCTATCCCCTTTTCACTGTGCTAGACCAAAGATTGTTTTTTGCATCGGAAGTGGAGCGCTACACCTACACATCAGCTCATTACTTTACCACACAGATCCCTGTGCTACTCATACACTGAGTTGGTGAGGGCTGGTATCGAACTAGAACCTTTTGGTTTCTAGCTGAACTAGGAACCTTATGGTTTCTAGCCGAATGCTCTACCAACTGAGCTAATCCGGCCCAAATGAGGTTGAACACATTGTTGGACTACTTTGGGACTCCAGGTCCCAGTTTTTGCCCATTCACTGCAGCAAGATATTCTGCTATACTGGGAGGGGGGATATGGGGGCGGATTTAGATTTTTCTTTTCCTGGGAATAGTTACACTTATAAAAGCTAAAGAGCCCATTCTATCCTACTATTTATCCATAACCAGAGAGAGAAGAGATGGTTTGGTTTGGGTTGTTTAATGGCATATCAGCACTGCAGTTTATTTAATGCCAAAACTGTTAGAGTGTGAAATAAAAGTTGGTGCTCAAGTTCTTTTACAGGTGTATGTTTTTGATAGTATAGAAGTAGTATATTTTTTTTGGGTAGTATACATATTTTATATCTGATTCATTATTTTCGTATATTATTATTTCTCTCAAGAAGGATAAAATGTCATCCATGTAAATATTCTCAAACAGATTCCTCGTATTATTTGCATTGAAATATTTCTTCCGATTGAATCAAAAGCTCTACACTCCATGAGGAAATTTTTGATAGTGTAGGGTGTTTGGTGGGTCTTGCACCTTGGTTGATCTTCCTGCTTGAGCATAAAAGAGTGTGTAATTCTTGCATGGCCAATGTGCAGCTGAGCCAGAAGAGATGGGAAAGGCAACTATATGAATCTATCCCTTCACCCCCCAGCTATGGGTAGATAGTAAGGTAGATGTGGGGAACATTCCTTTTCCCCTGTCTTACTTAAAATGGACTGTTCATGGTTATAAATAAATTTCAAAAAGTAAAGTCGTTGGGGTGGCCTAAAGTTAGTATCAGCCAATCAGTGAGGGAGTCTATCCCCTTTTCACTAGCGCTAAACCAAGGAGATTGTTTTGGCATCTGAGATGAAGTGCCACACCTACCATCAGCTCCTTACTTTACCGCACAGATCCCTGTGCTACTCATATGCTGAGTTGGCAAGGGCCGGTATTGGAATAGGAACCTTGTGGTTTCTAGCCGAATGCTCTAGCGACTGAGCTAACCTGGCCCTCCTCTTTATACTTCTAATCATGTGTATGTGGGAGTCTATCCCCTTTTCACCAGCGCTAAACCAAGGAGATTGTTTTTGCATCTGAGATGAAGTGCCACACCTACCATCAGCTCCTTACTTTACCGCACAGATCCCTGTGCTACTCATATGCTGAGTTGGCAAGGGCCTGTATCGGACTCGGAACCTTGTGGTTTCTAGCCGAATGCTCTAGCGACTGAGCTAACCGGCCCTCCTCTTTATACTTCAAATCATGTGCTGAATAAAGCCTAAATAAAGTTTCTCTGTTTAGTGTTCTTCATTTCATTACAATTTATTGAGCACATGGAGAAGTGGACAATTTCTCAGAAATGGTAGCTTTTTCAATCTGATCTTGGAGAGCATCTTCTTTCAGCCATTTCAACAATAGCTCATATTCCTTTTCAGTAGCTTCTTTTGTTCTTTAACTTTTTCAGAATCTGATAAAGACAAAACCTTTCTTGGCAACATTCTGAAATGTTTTTTTTGTTTTTGCCTTCAAATTCTGGCAATGCTTGGATACAGTATTGGACTCTTTATTATCACAATGAGTCTAGGAGAAGGAAAACTGTACATACTAGCTGTACTCTGCTTAAAACTGCCCTGTCAGCAAGGCTTAGAATACACTGATTGTATCCTCAGTTAAGTCTCCACCCCCACAAAAAAGGGGTGTTTTGGGTATGACACTAAACTGCATCTGGTGGTGAGGCTTTGGTTCTGGAGATCTGGAGAATGTGGAATACCTTGTTCATTGCCATTACAAGGGCTTAAAATATGTTGACTGTATCTCTTCCAGAGGGATAAGACACCCTCAAAAAGGGGTTTTCTGGTATGACACTAAACTGCATCTGGTGGTGAGGCTCTGTCCTTCTGGTGTGTACCCTTTCATTGACATTACTTCCAGGTCCATGATGACCCTAAAATTAGAACCTGCTAAGGTCCTATCTGTTTTTTAAAAATCCAATGTAAAATTGAAAATATAGTTAGGATTGTAATCAAGCTTTTAGAAATTAATTAAATTTTGGTATTAAATAACCCATAGAAATCTTATATGCCATTAAACAAATAAACCAATAAATGCATTTGTCTTTTGTTACACTATCTCAGTCCGTAGAGCGTCAGACTAGGAACCACAAGGTTCTGTGTTTGATACTGGCTCTCACCAATTCAGCGTATGAATAGCATGGGGATCTGTGCAGTAAAGTGAAGAGCTGATGGTAAGTGTGGCGTTCCAACTCAGATTCCAAAAATAATCTTGATCTAGCTTTAGTGAAAAGTGGATAGACTCCCTTGCTGTTTGGCAGATACCGACTTTAAGCCACCCGATGACTTTAATTTTTTTACTTTATATACTTCTAAAAGACTTCAAGGATTTGGTTGTTTGTTTGGTTTAATGGCATATCAACCCTTGTGGGTTATTTTAATACCAAATCTTGTTTTGTTTATATAGAGAGATAGATTGATAGGATTTGTTTAAGAAACAATTTTCATTAAATTCTCATGTATTAATAAACTGGTAAAAATAATTTTCATGAACTTCATATGTATTAATAAATGCTGATGGCTGACCCTCAGCCACCACCTTCTAGCACTTATATAATAAAAGGGAAAAAAAGAGCCATACCAAGGGTATTAGCACTATGTGAAATGCAAACAGCCTCATCTAGAATTGGAAATCACAGTGTTCATTTCTGCTCTGTCGTCTGGAACTGTAGAATACACTAACTGCAGTTCTGCAGAGGAGTAAAATGGGGCCACTGGTTGGCCATGCATAGTGACTCGTGATGCTTAAGAACAGCATCCTGGTGGCTGAGAAGTCTATGATATGCAACACTTCACTTTGGCCCTTAAGCTAGATGGTTGGTTGGAGAGACCGCCTCCAATTAATTGGCTAGTCACAAGCCGTAGCTCATATATGATTATCCCAATTCTATTGTCCTCATGGAAAACCCCAACCTTTTTTATCATATATGTGCTAGGAGGTAGTGGCGGAGGGTTTCGGTGTCCTGGTTATGAAGTTAGACTGCATCTAATGGTGAAGTTCTAATTTTGGAACTCTGGGGAGTGTGGAGTACTCCTACATCATCATTTATCCCAGATCTACTCTGACCCGGAGTGGTAGTACCTTTTAGGGTCCCATCTAGGAGTTAAATAGATCAAAATGAGTTTTAAAAAATGTGTTAAAAAATTGAGGTTTAAAAATTTGAATACCCAACAAGGGTTAACATGCCATAAAACCCACCCAACCAACCGAGTTCATTTCTTTCAATGATAACCATTACACAACACGGCTCCATAAAATTTATGTATTTACCCAACCTCTCCACACAGGAAGTGATACAAGATCAATTTTGGAGTTTTCATTTTCCTAGACTGGTTTCCATACCAAAGTTAAAGAGACCAGTTTGCCCAACTATTTAGTTGGAGGGATGAATAAAGCTATCTGAAAAAGGCAAACAGCTTTGTCCAGGATTTGAACTCAGGATGCTGTGTCAATTTCCCATGATTACCATTGCACCATGTGTGCCTCTTGATCTTTAAATGTAGACCACACACAACTAATAAAATGAAAGATTTTATTGTTAAATGCATATTTATATTAATAGACTAAATAAGTCAACATTTTACCCAATAAGAAACTGGTATAATACATTCATACACACATATATATATATATATATATATATAAGAGAGTTTTATCATTTGCTTGTGTATATATTGGTTTGGAGGTTGATTTTGAAGGCTATCACAATGCAAGTGTAAAGAAAAAAATAATAAGGTAACAATGGTGTTGTGTGTTGACTTGTATTTTATTCTTTAACTAGAAATGCCATAACAAGACGACTTCAGTTCCAGTGATCTTCTGAAAAAGAGATTTTATCTCAAAAATTCAAGAATAAAATACAGGTTAACACACAACACCATTGTTACCTATTTTTTTTTCTTTACACTTGCATTATGATAGCCTTCAAAATCAACCTCCAAACCAATATATATATATATATATATATATATATATATATATATATGTAAGTACACACACAAACAAAGAGAGAGGGAAATTGAAAAAAGTTTATACTCATGCAATTGCATAGATGAAAATAGAGAGTTTGTAATATAAATATAGATAATTATGTGACTTGTCAGTGCATAAATATAGATATAAATCAAAATACATGAACATACACACACATCTGTATATATATATATATATATATATATATATATATATATACAGACAATATATATAAGTAAAGACGGTGGAGTGGACTAACTTATTGTTGGTATCAGCTGCATTACTTTGCATTACCACTAGACCAGGAAGAGTGTTTTTGTATCTGGGGTGGAGCACCACACCTCCCATCTGCTCCCATTTTACCACACAAATTTAAGCTGTGCTACCCATGCCAAGGACTGGTATCAAACCCAGACCTTGTAGTTTCCGAGGTGGTTTCTCTACTGACCGAGTTGTGTGTGTATATACAGTATACAGATTTCTTTATAGTATAAACATTTCATGCATATAAAATCCACATACACACATTTAATATTTCAAAATTCTTTTTTTACATGCATAAATACACCAACAGATATATATATATATATATATTGTGTATTTGTTATCATCCTAGGAAATGGACACAGTGACACAAGAACAGATCTGGTCAAGTTGATTGCATTTCACAGCGTTAATACTCTTGGGAAAGGAATGATTCCGACTATTCTCCCTCCAGCCTTGGGT